>VMKM01000776.1:0-215000 GCA_008360985.2 Macquaria ambigua
AGACAGTGAACATTCTCTCTGATCTTTGCTGCCTACTTGCTTTCTAGTAACATCATTAATGTAAGATTTGTAATGTGTGTTTTTTTCTGTGAAGAATGTTTGGGGGGGGGTTAGCTTTTAATTCTTGTCATAAATTACACAAATCAAATTTTTTGTACTTATTTTTGCTTTTGATCATGTTACTTCAGGATCAGATAACAGGAGTAAGACAAATTTATACTTAAGATTTGAATTTTTTTATTGATTAGTTATATACTGTAAATAAAATGTAACAGAAGGGAGAAGTAGCGCCTAAGAGCTTGTGCAGTGAATTTTCTTGATTCACTCCCTGAAGAAGTTACCACCATCCTCCAAATCTCTGATCCCATCAAGTTTTGGGGTTTTTTTTCACCACACACATGTGGTAGGAAGGGTGCCGCGGTGCCCTCATCTCCCTCTTTCTCTCTATCTCATCTGCTCTGGTTCAAGGTTGATTCACATATGGGGACAGAAAGGGGGAGAGAGGGAGGAGACACGAGGGAAGAAGGAGCAAACAGGGGAGAGGGGCGCGAGCACGCTCATCTTTGGCATGCGTGAACCTAACGTCCTGCCTATACAAATTGAGGGGGAAAAGGGGGCCACATGTACACCCTCTCTCTCTCTCTCTCTCTCTCTCCCTCTCTCTCTCTCTCTCTCTCTCATTTTCAAACACACACATACAACGTTTTAAAAGTGGCAGTGAACTCATTACAAGAAATAGTTATTTCTACAGGAGGCCTAAGGGCATCAGACTGTAACACTACATGTTTTTGAAGTATGATAGTTGTCACAAAATGCAAACTACCTTTTTTTGCTCAGAGTAATAAATCAAAAGAGCTCATCACACACAAGGATGCTCCTTTACATTGTCGATAATCCATGTTTAATGTCACACCGTGAACACACATTGTGTGAATACCGAATTTGGCCACAGGCTTCGTCATCTATTACTTACACAACAGATACATTAAATAGACTGGATCAAATAAAGTATCACAAAAGTAGGTGCAGTAAATAGACTATTGATAGCACAAAGTCCATGAGGGGCTGCGTTCTCTAAGTACACCTCTATGTCACTTCTCTAGTTTGAAAACAGCAAAAAATCTCTTCTTTTGCTACATATTTATCATTTTTGTTATATCAAAAATTATCAATATGAAGACGTTTTACAGTAAATAGAATCAGCCAAGATTTCAATTAAGAGACAGCACATTTAAGAATCTAATTTCTGACACTCGGTGTGTTTTGGTGGTGCTGATAGGTGCCTCACGGTGTTCTGTACTGTATATTTTATGTGGCTTTATGTCGAGTGAATTAAAGGGCCTGTAAAAAGTGGAATGTTATTAGCGTCAGACCACCTGGGGTGAACATCTGCAGCCTCCGACTGCAGACCCAACATACATCACTGTTTCTCTGCTCACTATTTACTGTCACGCACACACGCACACACACACACACACACACACATATATGGCTCAGCTGCATCCATCTTTTGCATGTCTCCTGTCTTATTGACATACGCGCAGTTGTGCGTTCCTACAGGGGGGCTGAGCTGGTTATTAAGGATGCCACAAGGTCACAGGTCAAGTACAGGTTCTGCGCTTCTGGTCAGCCAGAGGTCAAAGGTCAGCAGGCTAGTGTCGGAGGCCAGGGCGTTCACAGCTGATTGGTTTATCACAGTGCAGCTCACCAGTCATCCGCTGGCGATTGATAATCAAAGTTGAGGATGATTTGTGGAGCTTTGAATGATTCCTTTGCATTATTCTGCTGAGCGTTGCATGAAACCTTTGTATTTGTTTATCGTATTTTTAATTCCTACAGTAACTACTCTCCTTTGAATAATTAGATGTTCTTTTCATGTTCTATTAGGACTGTTTTTCTTCGTGTCTCTGCTCGAACACTATTTTTTCATCTTCAAAGTGAAAGCTAAAATAGGGCGATCATTGCAATTTAATTACTACAAATCCCTTTGTGAATTTGCTCTTGTGGTTTGTTTACATGTATAGATTTGCCGGCTTCTGTAGTTTTTTTTTTGTGTGTGATTCAGTGAATGTGTTTACTTTCTTGTGTCGTTCTGTATATGCCTTCTTATTTATAGTGTGTGTGTGTGTGTGTGTGTGTGTGTGTGTGTTGATGAAGTTGCAGTGGGGTTTATTTAAATAGATAAGATGGTGTTTTATTCCCAATCAGAGGAATCTCCTGTCGCATCTCAGTCTCTTCATAATAACCCCCAGCATTGCTCCAAATCCCCCTGACACACACACACACACACACACACACATACATATATATACACACACACTGAGTATTGCAGACACTGCAATTTTTTCTCTCTCTCAGGGGTGTAAGGCTTTGATAAATGAAAATAAATACTTTTTCTTCATACGAGGAACAGAAGGGGAGAGAAGAAAATGGCAGAAGTGACAGGAGGTCTCTGGCAGTTTGATGCCTCAATACAAGCAAATATATGACAAAGAAACACCTTCTATAACTCTGAGTGTGTGTGTGAGAGAGAGAGTGTGTGAGTGTGTGGTACAGTTTAGTGCTAAAACACAGGTACATCCTCAGTCATTGTGGGGAATAAGCGTGAGGAAGACTGGGCTGAGGAGGAGGGAGATATAGCAAGTGGCCTGTAGGCTGAGTTACAGTGAGAGAAGAAAAAAAGAAAACAGCACATCGCATGATTTAGAGGAAACAGGTTCTCCTCCCTCATTTGTCTGTTTCTGTGACTGCAAGGTCACGTAGACGCCTCCCTCTCTCTCCCTCTCCACCTTTGTTTCCCTCTGCTCCTCCGGACCTCATTTCATTCAACACTCCCAAACCTCCGACAGCTCCATAACTATAACTCTCTCCTCCCTGTCCTCTCCTCCTCTCTTCTCTTCATCCACAGCTAAATGACTCTGTCAGAAATAAAGAGCACTTATCTTATCTACTGCCTCCACTCTGCTGTCTCTGTCCCCGTCGACGTCACACACACACACACACACACACAAAAAAAAAAAACTTATGGACAATTTCAAACAGCAACAAACAGCTCCTTTACACATTAAAGACATGTATCTTTTATTATAACTATTATTACAGGCATAATTACTTTCCTAACCCATAGCCAAAAGCTTTTTATTTTATTTTCTCTGCCTGCGTCTTAATTATTCCTCTCTGACGGAAGATTCAGCCTCGTTCAACAATATTTCAGCTTGCTGTACTGACTCAAAGTCCTCAGCCACCTGCCAGAAAGAAAGACATTTCAGCCCACAGTGTAGCAGACAGACAGGTAGACGGAGGCTTGACAGAGGACAGCTGTCCACTTATTCCTCCTCTTTCTCGTCTTCCTCTCCTGTCATTCCCTTTTCCCTCCTCCCTGTGGCGTGGAGGAGAGAGAGAGGGATCTACAGCTATCTGCAGCCTGCGGAGGGCTTACTGTGTGTTTTTGTCTTTGTGTGTGTGTGTGTGTGTTTATGTGTGTGTGTGTACGAGCCACCTACCAGGCACTCGGCAGGGGGCCACAGAGCGATGAGAGGAAAGAAAGAAGGATGAGGGGGTGTGAAGGAGTGTGATTGGGATAAAGCTCTCAGCAAGAACAAACACACAGTAACCAACTACACACACACACACACACACACACACACACACACACTCAGCTCAGCCCGGCACATGCTCCAGCAATCTGCTAGGTCTCCCTGAACACTCCATCACTAATAGTCACGTTACAAAGTGCAACATAGACGCACATTTTGATCAGCATGTATTGTGATGACTTCGCCTTTCTTTTCCTAAAAGTGCACACACACACAAAGTTGTCCTGCTTTTACAGTTCAGAGGGATCAAAGGTTGCGAGTAAACTCCATCGACTGAATCATCTGTACGTGGAGGTTATGCATATGTTTATTGAACCACGTCCAATTCGGCCACCTTACCTGAGTAAATTAGCTTGAAGTATTTGCATACCTTAATGTTCAGGATTGTCCTTTGTTCGCTGTTCTGGAGGCCAGCGCAGCCGGAGAACGAGAGAGGGAAGGAGAGAAAGAAAGGGAGTGCGCTCGCTCCGAGCAGATAGTGGATATGTGTATGCAAGGATGCGCAGGAGACGGAGAGATGAAAAGAGTGATAATTCTCCTGCTACCCTGAGGCCTCTCACAGCCTCGCGGGCTCCCTATAGGTCCCCTGACACATGCCTGAGCAGAAAGCCGGGGCCCGCTAATTGGCCCCTGTGATAACACCAGAGAGAGAGGCAATGTGTGTGTGGACGCGTGTGTTTCGACATAACAGCGCCGTTGAAAGCTTATATTTTCTACAAGTAATAATTTATTGGTTTGTAATTCTGCTTTAAAGGGTGTTTGATTTGTAAGCTGTGAGGACATTTATTATGATCTGCTAGCTCATTGAAGTCGGAAACCACTGAAAGACAATTAAAGCATATACACTAGTTCAAAGCACTGCTTCAATCTTTAAACAGCTTGTTTCTCTCTAATTGTTTCATTATCTCAGTGTGCTTATTAAATGTAAGATAATTGTTAATTACCACATGAGGATTTGTAAAGGATTTGTCTTGAGTATCAAAACAAATTAATTAAACTGAACACATTTAAAACAACAGTAATGATAACAGCAGGTGCAGCGTGTGTGTGTGTGTGTGTGTGTGTACACATCCACATTTCCAGTGCTATGGCTGTTTGTTTGAATCTCTATGTTTAATTGAGATTCATACGAGAAATTTAAATGAGATTCAAATGAGATTCATAGCTAATTGCAGCAGCACAGGTAATATGCAGATAGATTTAATGATGATTCAGTGTATCTTGCAGAGTTTGATCAGACCATTGGAAAACGCTGGCTGAAATCATTACTGTGGTTTGAGAGAAAAGCAGCGGTTAAAGGCATTTAAGGTAAATAAAATTAAAGTTTTCTAAATTACAGTTTTCTCAAAATGTAATTTTAAATTTAATTTAAAGAAATCCATGCTTTGTCCTAGAATATGGTGTGTTAAAAACAAAACAAAGAAAGTCTCAGTGTTTTTACAGCTTATGCCATGATGCAAAATTAAAATCAAATCTTTAATTTTAATCTCTCTCTAAGTCTTTTTGGACAAAAGCATCTGCAAAATGAATGCAGTGTTTAAAAAACATCTTTCTGTATCCTGGATCATGTGAAATGTCAGGTCTTGGGGCGGTGTAAGTAAAGATTTTGTTCGGGGTAAATTCCTCCAGCAAATTGTGTCAAAGTGAGGACGCTGTACTGTACATGTGATTCCATACACTCACCAGTTTAATCTGTGTAAAATCCAGCTGCTCACGACAGCTGGGACATTATAAGTAAATAAAACGCAGCTCATACACACATGCACACACGTCAACGCTTATTCTTCTGTTGCCTTCCATACATGAGCAACGAGTTGTTTCCTTCCCTCTCTCCTGCTGCACATACGCCTGGACAGATGTGCACTGCTGGATGCTGTATATTTATCTATAGTATGTTTACCATAATTAAATTGATGGGAAAAGGCGTTATGCACTAATCAGTGTGTGTGGGTGTGTGTGAGCGTGTGTGTGTCGGAGGGTAAAGGGGGTTTGGGGTTACATTTAAGACAAGATATTCATGGTTTCAAAGGCATCTGGATTCTTATTTCCTTCTTCTCTAAAGATACCCATAATTCTCCTCTGTCAGGTGCTCCGATTTGTAATCCCTAATTTAAATCTAATATAACCTCAATACTATAATGTTTCTGATATTACACCATGACCATAAACTCAGACTTTACATGATCCAAGCACACACATAGGCACAAAAACCCACATATAGAGCATATACAGTCATAAGCCATACATTGTGCCTCATTTTGCTTACTTACAGTCATTAAAAGGGGGCTTACACACCAGGAAGCCCGAACACACACAGCATATAGGCATGGTGATGAGCCAAACAATGAAACAAATATTCTGTGGGACTGGTTAAGGCACAGCAGTAGGCGCGAGGCTCTCTCTACTGTACAACTGCAGTATTGATAGATGCTGCAGAGCCTGAGTCTACCGTCCCACTTTATTTCAATTAGCTCACAGGAAGCAGGAAATAACCTGCAAATCAATTGTCATTTCTAAGGGGTCGAGGCTGCAGGCAGAGATTCACTTTGTCCACCAATAAAAGATGATGTAGCCATGAAGAAGATTAAAGGGAAATTTCCTCCTCACGTACTCTCACACTGTTGTACAGTATATCATTAGTGTGTGATGTTCAGTGCCTTTAAGGCTGTTATGGGTTGTTTTTTTTTATGGTGTACACACTGGCCCTGTCCACTGCTTTAGTAAGTGATTTCCTACATATCCCAGGATCCTGCTCTAATAATCCTGCCACAGCATGTTGCATTTTGTTGCAAAAGTCTCTTGTCGCTGCATTGCACTCTGGTCTTTTGAGGATAATTGAGGAGGAGGAGGAGACGTCGCCTCTGGATTTCTCTGCTGTTGTATGCCAATGAAAAATGGTGAGGAGGTCACACCTAAATCTGACATTTTTGCACAGGATAACTTTTATATATTAGCTATTCTGACCTGATGTCATATCCATGTTTTTCGAGGTGTTTGCTAGGTAAAGATAAATACACCACCAACAACAAAAAAGACACAGAAATGTGCACATTTTCTCTGCTCCTAGAGTGTTTTAAAGTAGATTTCCCATTTAAATACATTCTGTCTTTATGATGGACACTAGTGCTTACATTAAATCAGCCTTGGCATCACACCACGGAAATAAATGTGGTGAATGCTGATGTACCCTTGTAATGACCACGCACAAAACTGTGCAGTGACAGAAAACAGAAGAGCAGGAAACTGTATATGCGTCATGAAACACACTGAAAGGCTTTTAGCGAGGGAGGTTGAGAAAGGGAGGTCAATATGGATTGCAACCGAGCAAGATATAGAAGGTTATATGGTGTATGATCATATCAGAAAACACAGTCATGTATGCACCCCACTTTACAGTATATCACACACGCAAACACACACTCACCTGGAAACACCGGGACGCACCGCAGTGTGATTTGTTTGTGTTGTTGGTGCAGTGGACTGAAGCGATGGAGGTAGTAACTGTTTGATGGTAGGCTTTATGGAGACACTATATAACGCCTGTGACAGTTTATTCAGTGCATGTCAGGAAGGGGGGATTTGTGACACTACAATGGCTGGGACTCTCCTGCAGCCCCATGCACTTATGCACCCTCCATTCATGGCTCCGGAGGGAAAAATGAGTGAGGGAGATGTGAATCTGTTTGCATGTTAAATGTCACAGAGCTGCGCGCAGTATAATGCTGAAACAAGGCTGTAATTTTATAATACAACAAGTACTAAACTCAGATACTGGGGGAATAGACAAAAATATCGCTCTTTTTTAATTTTAGCTGCTGATTTGAATGTTGAACATCACTCTTATCCCTTTGACACGCTCGAGTAGACGCAAATGTCTGAAACTGTTTAGTGAGAGATTTTTCCTCTGCTTCACAGCTTCAGCGGCAGGCGATTGGACACCAAACTGAGATCATTAGACTGCACATTTTCTTTACAGAAAAAGAAATTCTGCCTTCTTTTTGCACTAACTTTTTGTCCAGCCAGTTATTCCCCAAGGTCCATTAGCTGAGTTCTCATTGGTTCTCCTCTCGGCTGGATGCTATTAGCCCTGTGATTGGGTATTGAATTAGCCTGCTGATTGGGTATTGAAGGCGTGAAGACTGATGAGAGGATTTGGTTAAGCTTTCTTCTCCAAACCTCATTACTCACACTCACATTCAAAGAGAGCAGAGCTGGAAGACACACACATATATACACACACACACACACAGACACAGAACAACTCACACACACATGTACACAGAGACATTTCTGTCCTGCTTAAACTCACACTTTTCAAAGGAACATTTAACAACTTAAACATCATCCCACTCCACCAATCCCCCTGCAGGTTTAGAACAATTCATTCCTCACAAATCGACACGTGCACCGCTCTCACAGCTCACCTTTGCTGAGACCGGCTGCAGACAGAGCACCATGAAACAAATATGTGATATGATGCATGAGCAGGTGCTGCAGAGACGGAAGACACTGGGAGACAACCTTTCTGTGCTGAAAAAGAAAGTGTTGTCGGCCCAGGAGAGTGCTGCATGAAATTGGAGGCTGCTAAAGAGAGGGATGTGTGAAGGGCTTTGTGCTGATTTATGCTGTGTTTCATCCCACAATAAAGATTATGGATGATGATATTGATTTAGCCGGGGCTGTGGCCATGACTGGACTCAGGCTCTCAGGTTGGGAGAAAAGAGAATTTAGCTCATTATCATTCTCAGACACAGTGAGGAAGCCTTTCTCTCGGCATGTGTGTGTGTGTGGATAAATGTGTGTCTCTATATATATCTGTGTGCCAGAGTCTTAGATCATCCTCTGTATTAGCAGCACGACTCTTCCCTCCTTTAGTGTTCGTGAAAGTGTTGAACCCCATCCTGTCCTCCTCTTTCACGAGCCAGAGAGCGAGCAGCAGGCGTTCCCAGCAGCACAGCAGAGCAGACCAGGAGGGAGGGATGAAGTTATTGACTCCACTTTGATTTAACCTCTCCTGCCTGATCCTCAGAAGCGCACAGACACATGCAGATTGGGGAATTCTCAAAATAACAGCTGCCCTCTCAGCTGTTATTTCGGATATATTTGTATATATCAGTGGTGGAAATAGTATCAAGATCCTTTACTTAAGTGAAAGTAGCAAAACCGCAATGTAGAAATGCTCAAGTACAAGTAAAGGTCCTGCATTCAAAATTTTACTAAAGTTACATACGTTTGTACTTAAATGTAAAAAGCACTTCTAATGAAGAATAGAGACTGAGCTCCCAAGAAAAACAAGATCAACGATATGACAGAGCCACAAAGTCCACAGAGGGAGGACGTCGGGGTGGGTGGAAGGGTCAACAAAACATCAGACTTTAAGATGGGAGATCGCTAGTCCGTTCCCATTTCCAGTCAACGTTGGTTTCTTTTAACCATGACCAAGTGTTAAACATGTTTATTATTGTAACCATGATGACGAAGGTCTGTAACCGTAACCAAGAAGTAATTTTAACCCAAACCATGAACCTAAACCCAAGTTGTTTTTGTGCCAAACCTTTACCATAGCTGTGTAAGATCAGAAAACAGTATTATATGAAACAGCGACGTCATCCTGTTGATAGTAGCATCAGATCAGAAAAAGCTTATATGTGTTACTCTAGAGGCCATGGGCCAACGACGTATGTTGGTGTTTAATTTGGAGGACTTGTTGGCAGAATGGCCACTTTCAGGGCGTTATTTTCTCATATTACTAGCAGTGATGAGCAAGTTAATTAAAAAATGTTGAAAAAGTAATTAAACTAATTTCCTAATTACTCAACAGCAATTTACATTACTCGTTACATTAGTTTCCTTATACTCAGCACAGCTCCACCAAATGTGCCCTTAAATAACTCCAAAGCCTCCACACACACACACACACACACACACACACACACACACACACACACACACGTCGCATCTCCTGTATTTAACATGTAGCCACAGACAGAAAACAAGACATTGTGGTTTCACAAGCAGCTGGTCTACATTTTGAAGGTCTTTACAGACCATCAACAGCTAGCTTAGCTTTGGTGACTGCATGCAGTACTCCCATCCTCACAGCCACAGGGTTCACACACCCTCATACCTCATACAAAACACAGCTCATTTCTGAATTCTCACCCATGGAAGATCATACAACATGTAAAGATAACTTCAAAGTTACCAAGGGGTGCATTTCTGGACCAGTCTGTTCACTGAACCCACAGAAAGTAAACTGTTTACCCTCCATCCAAACATGGAAGTAACAAATGTTACTGGGATTAGTAACTGTAATGTAATTACTGAAATTCAAATTCTTTATAATAATCCTTTTCACTACTCGTTACTGAAAAGTTACCACATTACTGTAACACGTTACTAAGTTATGTGTTAGTGTCCAACAATAATTACTAGCTAATAATTACTGATGCATTATCATGTACACAACATTTTAATCTTGTAGCAGATCAAGATTAAGCTAATTTCAACTACTTTATACACTGTTGGGTAGTTTAATCTGTAACAATGAATCATACTTTACATGCTGATAATTTGTTTTGTAAAAATCCAAATTCATCTAAAGTAACTAGTAACTAAAAAGTACAATATGTTCCTCTTAATTGTAGTGAAGAAGGAGTAGAAAGTAAGAAAGAAACAGAAATGGTTATACTCAAATAAAGGAAAAAATAATGTATTTGCACTACAGTACTTGTGTAAATGTATTTCACCACTTGCATGCATGTACTGTACAATATGTTCTTGTTTGACTTCTCTGCTCATTATGTTGGTTTAGCTAAATGCATCTACAAAATGTTTAGCTAATACATCCCCAATTTCAGACCATTTCAGATTGAAACAAATGCTATTATTACGAATAATATCACTGAATGCTGTTTTGCTGAACGCTGTTAGAGTTGTTGAACAGGACAATGGCGACAAAGTGCACTTCTCTTTAATTAATTACCCGCTTTTGTTTCTGGAGGCAATACACACACACACACACACACACACGTACACACTCACAAACACACAAGAGTTTGGTTTTTAGAGGAAAAAGGAGGAAGCGAGGGAGAGAGGAAGAGGGTAATATCAGCAGGCTATCTATCCTCTCTTCCACTGGTGCATCCCAATCCTCTTTGGAAATAACAAATGCATAAAGGAGCCACAACACAAATATATCTGCCTGGCTCAGATAGATAGGGCTATGCGAGAGTTTAATACCCTTATGTAAACCAGTAACAATCAAGCCCTAACACACACCCCCACATCACCACTAAGGGGACAATAAGGAACACGCTCCATTCTCTCTCTCCAGATATGAAGTGAGGAGCGATTGTGTGAGTGTGTAAGAAAGAGAGAGAGAGGAAGAGAGAGACCGAGCTGTTTTCTTCAGCAGATAGTGAACAATGCAGTAGCCCAGATTGGTTGGCTCCCTGGTGCTCGTTGTGGTGGTTGTTGTTTCAGAAGCAAAGAGTGATATAGACCCTGACCTCAGAGACCACAGCACGTCTGATACTCTATTTCATTCATCCCTCACCATCCAGTCTTTTGATATCTCACTCTCATCCCTCTGCGCCAATTTGTTTTTATACTTTGCCTCCTCTCTCATCCTCCCTCTGCTCTTTTTTTTTTTTCCTCGCTAAAACTGACGATTCAGTAGACAAAGAGAGGAGCGACACTAAAACCCGAGGAGCCCATTTGTCTAAAAAAATGTTGCCACTGACAAGCAATCCAAAGGAAAATACTCGAGGACTGACACATTTATCAAATTAATTTGTGTAAAATATGCTGCACATATGGCAGGTTTACTTACTTTGGGAAGCTCAGGAAAAGTTATTACATGCTTATAATATATCTTGACTTCCGAAAATAAAATATGGGATGATTTTGCATCATTTCCTAACTACTCACACACAGATTTTGACCAGGAGGGAGAAAAACGACAGGGCTGTCTTTCTAAAGGTGGATCAATATGATTAGTATGCCATGCATGTGAGTGTGTGTGTGTGTGTGTGTGAGGGGGGTAGTATAGACAGGAGTTAGGATAGCAAAGGTTAATATCATACATCAGTTGCCATCTGCATACATCTCTGAAGGAGAAAAACACTCTTTGTCTCTGTGCTCTCAGTAGGGTTGATCACTGTAAGATTATACATCGGCTGACATTTCACACTTGCTAGATGGAGAAAAATTTGGACACTTTCTTTTAGAGGTGTAGAGGGGGCAGCCATAACAGCTCAGCAATTTAACACAGCCTCTCTGGCAGCGCTAATCTCTCTCTATACTAGAGGAAATACATTGTGATATTTGAGACATCCGTTAACAATGTTTCTAATAACCAGTTTTGGCAGAGCTAAGACAAAAGTGCTTTCCTTGTCTTCCAGGGAGGAGTACGTCAAGAAAACTTTACAGTGGCCTTCTAATGTTAGCAGCTTCTGCAGATATTCAAAGCTTTTCTACAGTTTCTGTCAAAGCATAACACGTGGCTGTGTGAGTGTAGCAGTGGTCTCAAAGATGTAAAGAATCTGTCTTTTCACTGCAAGCTCAGCGAGACACGATCAACATCTGTAAACCAAGCACACACGGAAAGTGAAACCCAATGCAGTGCAGAGAGCGACAGACAGACAGAGCAGTGTGTGTGTGTGTGTGTGTGTGTGTGTGTGTGTGTGTGTGTGTGTACATGGATATTTGTGTGTGCGTTGTCGTTAATGTCCATGTTGGCCATACCTGATTGCATGCATGCATTGCTGTTTCTGTGTGTTTGCGTGTGCATGTGTCTTTGTGATTGTGTGTGCGAAAGCATGTCTTGAAGTTCTCCTTGATCATCAGCTTAATGCTGCACTCTCTCAGCCATATAAGACCCTGCTAGGAAACCATCAAATATTTATACAACATTATCCCTGATCCTATAGCCTGTAAGTAAAGAAAACACTCTGCTAACTTCCATTGCATTACAGAGGCTCACGATACCAGCTCTGGTTTTCATTGCCTCTCATCTACCACCAGGTTTTCTTGGGGAACACTCAACTGGTTGTGCCGACAACCCGCTGGGTAAATTATACAGTAAAGAAGAAGCACCGTCGCAAATACAGCTCTCACCACAGGATTTGTGACAGGTTTTGATACTGTGATTGAGAGGCAGGATGGTGGAAAAAATACAGAAAGAGAAAGCGAGAGTGTATTAATTCTACATCCCAGACAGTGAATGGCTGCTGTTGTCCTGAAGGCTGTTTTATGGAGCAGAAACAGTCTGATCTCTGTGTTGTTTTCTCCCTGATTGATTGCCCTGGCCTGAGGCTCCTCGGAGTGCGCTGCCTTTTGAGTATTTACTGGAATGTTGGGAGGATAAAAATCGCAGCCTCAGCCGTCACACTACAGAGGCTGAGTGGCAAATACAAACACACAGAAAGGAAGAGGAAGCCCACACAGACAGACAAATGGGGACACAGAAGAAGAGACACAGGAGAACATACAGCACAGTGCAGAGGCAGACATAAACATAAACTGCTGCACTGCATGGACAAATACATTTGTTAAAACCGTACATTTTCTGAATATGTGCCACTGCAATGAGCCAGTGTCCTCTCTGGGATCAATACAATTTAGTGCATCTTTATTTAAACCAATGGTTGGTTCCTAAACTCTTTCTGTCACGCCCCCTTTTGGAAGCCAGAAACTGTTTTACTTTCTGAATAAATCTTGCTAACCTGAATCTTAATAGCCTTGCTACCATCTGAGCACTCTTGTTTCTTAATCATTCTCAAGTGGATTAGATTCACAGACCTTTTCTTCACGGCAGACATTGTGGCTGTTTTCGAAACTGCCTGCTACATACTATAGACAAACGCAGTATGCAGTATGTACTACATACTGCATACTGCGTTCATCGGTAGTATGCAGTATGAAACTGTTAAATCGATTTATTTTGCAGTATGCTGGGTCAGGCTTAGCCGGTTTCCGGTTTTGAAAAGCGGAAGTAAACAATAGTATGGCTAACGGCAAACCACCGCAATAGCATCCTCTTAAGCTCTGAAAACAAAAAGTAATAACTGTAGCCTTGTCACAATTACTGCTTGCACACGATTCAATTAGAAAAAAATGTTATAAGTGGTACTTCTATTTATATTCCTCCCTGTCAACCACTGACGCGGTAGTGTTGCTGTCCGCCATTGTTGACCGTGTAAATAAAGCTTTGCATTGTGGGATACAGTAGGCGAGGTAGACTGGTCCGATGCATACTGGAGACTTTTTCTGAATCAGTACGACATCCGGATATTTCTGGCATACTGCAGATTTAGCTTTTGTTTGCATACTACATGCTACATTTTGGCCAAATCAGTACGTACTGATATTATAGTAGGTGGTTTCGAACAGCCTTTGACTCGTCATAGCAGGGAAATCACAGCTGCAACTGTGAAACTGAAGCTTGTTAAATAACTCTAACGAGATTTAGTTTCAGCAATTATTGCAATTCAAAGCAAAAATGTGTGATGTTACTGGCAACACCTGTGTTTGACAAGCCATATTGCTGTGACAAAAGTCCATTTAACTTTAGCTTTACTTTACATTCATACCTTGGTGATGTCTGATTGATCCCTACATTGGCTCAATCAGAATGCCAGTCAGTTAATTTCTGTAAAAAAAAAAAAAAAACATTATACTCTGATATCTTTTATTAACAAACGCATAACCTCCTCTTTGCCTTTGTCACCCTCTCTGTTGTCTCTACATTCGAGAAATGAAAGTTATTCATGAAAACAAGGTCAGTAATGTGTGTCTTCAACAACTTTGAAGTAGGTGAAAACCCCACAATCACTGCACACCTTCCTGCCACAGACGTTGTGAAAAACACTAAAACATCTGCACTGAGAGGCAACAGAAAGACAATGTGCACTTTAACCAGTTTGTTAGGTACTGGAACACCACGACTGGAAACACATTTTAATTCAGTAATACAACAACAAAGAACTCAGAAATGATCATAGAGTTGAATCAATAACACAGTGTCAACTAAACTGAACATTATAGGCTTAACAAATAATTTGCTGCAGAGCTGTTGTATTGGATTGTATTCGATTGAACAGATGTGCCTAATAAAACGGTAACTCAGTGTAACTCAGTGACAAACAAAATAAATAGTTAAATGTATAACTTGGTCCCTTACACATTTCCAGAGGGAAAGCTGGAGTAAAGGTGTATGAGCCCCTCCTCTCACTGTGATATTGAACAACAAACTGTAACAGGACAATTTGTTGCGCTTTCTTGCATTGATTTCACTGCACACCTCAGAAATGAGTTATCAGTCAGTCACAGACATACAGAATTCTCTGGTGTCCCACTCGGCGGTCAGGAAGGAAAATAAAATCTAATTTAAACAGCTCAACTTCTGATTTCTCAAAACGAGTACAAGCATCACAACTTTCACTTACAGATTTTTCAGAAATGGTGCAGGCCGCTTATTCTATATCAAAATGTTTTCTGTGTACATGTAGGTGATGAAAACAGGAGGGTGGGCTGTTAGAGTTAGACAGGCAGGCAGACTGTAGGGCTTCACTGCAGACTGTGATACGCCGTGGACAGGACAGCCCTTGGCTCTGTCTGTCAGCGTGTGAAGCCCCAGTGTGCAGCAGCGTGGACCGAGCTGTTCAGGGTTCCCCACTGTTGCAGACCTGTCATGGTGACAGAGACAGACTGACACGCTGCAGCACCGAGAGGTCGCAGCCTTCAGTCTGTCTCATCTTTCCATCCATTCATGTTTCTCAGTTTCTCTCATTCAGCCTCTCATAGTCTCTCACCTTCCTCCCTTTCGCCTTGCACATTTTCTCTGAAGGTGTCATGGAAACAGACTGTGGGTGTTGAAATGAATAGCGTGTTTTTGATTATTTGATTACATTTTTTAAATGATCTGTAAAAAGTATCATAATATAGGTTTTAGTCTGTGTTATGAAACATTTTGCGAAAGGTAGTGCCACATAATACAAATGACAGAAGTGCGCCAAGAAACTGCACATAAAATGAAGTATGTCAGCCCCTAACTGTTTGAGTAGTGCCGGCATTAAGTGTGTGTGTGTGTGTGTGTGTGTGTTTACATTGTATCTTCAGCCCCATGATGTACTGTAGGAGGGGAGTTGATTGCGTAATCCTACAAACCTCAAAATGGTGCTTGTCAGATGATAATCTGCCCACTCTGCAGATTACTGCTCAGATTAACACACAATGAACACTGGGAAGGTGTGGGAGATAACACCCCCAATTTGTGCGTCTGTGTGTGTATATATTCAATCGTGTGCACACGTGTTTGTGTGCTAAAATATTTGCATCACTGCAAATGTGTGCAGAAATTTGTAGGTATGTTTTGCGTGCATATTGTATGTAGTTGTGTGTGTGTTTGTATTCATACACTCTTGTCTGTCTTGCTGCTGTCTGTCGGTGGTGTGAGGGAACACACACTCACACATACACACACACACACACACACACCTCCTTCTGTAGCCTGGGGGTCTAGCAGCTTATTATGAGTCCTTAGTGGGAGAGGGAGGAGAGAACAAGAGGCCGACTACACTTAAGTGGCAGCAGACAGCAGAGACAGAGAGATTTACTTCTCTTATTCCAGCGCACAGAGATTTAAAGGAGCTCAGTATGTGATTAAGAGAAACTACTTCTATAATACTATAATGCTTAAATGTCTGCTGGCAAATGTAACGATTAAGAGTGTGTTTATGTGTGTGTGTGTGTGTGTGTGTGTGTGTGTGTCTGTGTGGTAACACTTCCTCCAAAGGGACTCGCTGTTACAGAGAATATTACAGGGAATCTGCACACAGTTGTATGTAGAAATGTAGCTGTGGTTGTTTCCATTTGATACAGAAAGCCAAATTTCTCTTCACTCATGTCTTTTTTTCCAGCCTGCCTCCTGTCTGCTCCCTTTTCCTCTGTGTGTGTGTGTGTGTGTGTGTGCATGTCCATTCCCATCCTGTCAGGTTTATTTCTGTTATGTTTCTTAATTAGCTAATAAAGGTCATGGCATCTCTCAGTCGGAGGGGGCGGCGCATGCAAATGAGCCAGAAGGTCAGATGGATTAGTGACCACCTCACACCGCCCAAATATGGACACGACCATGCTGCCATACAAATACCTGCAGCTACGAAAGCGCTGTTTCTGTACCAACACACACCCACACACACACTGATATAAATATGACTGGTTTACTCGACTGTAATGGTGTTTGCAGATAAACAGTGTTACTGTAGTGCCAGGCCAATCAGGTTAATGAGTATGTGCTCTGGCAAATTCTCAAGCAGTATTTTTGCTTAAACTTAAACATTGGTCGTTGGCTCCAAGTCCTCTTAGGAAGGGTTGCGGTGGGCAGGCATACAAAGCATCTGACTGTAATATTGAAGACCGCTGTTCACATCTCGTTTCCTAGTCAACATGGGTTACTTTGAACCAAAACCACAATCTTTCCTAAACCTTAAAGGGTGTAGTTCTGATGAGTAGTAGTGCTCAGCCTGTAGAAACAGCTGCATAATGTTCTATGGCTTTCTGGTCTAAAAAATAACCCTGATAATGTCACCAGGCTCTCTCAGATTGAACTTTCAACAAAAAGACTACATTACCAACTGAGAGCGTGGGGTTTGAAAGACGTGGATGTTTACCAGAAGAAGGGTCAAATAAAAAAATAATTGCATTATAAGAATCGTTGGATCCAGGGTTTCTCAAGCTTGACTTATGCTAGGGACTGAAATTCAGGATATTTCAGCCTCCACTTATCTGTCCCTTGCAAGTCGCCCAACTTTGAAGTGCAACACAAAAATGCTGGAGAACCACTTTAACCAAGCAGTTCCTTTTTCAATCATGACCACGATCATTCCCTAACCTTAACCCAGAAGCTTTTGTGCCTAAACCTATCCAAACCTTAACCTTAAGAATAACTCTTGTCATGGATATAAGCATTTTAGAAGGCAATGACAAACAATGTCGTTGTGTCATTAGGACGTCAGATCAGAAAACGCTCATATGGCTCATTTTGGAAGACAAAGGACAAGGACTATTTTTAGTGGCAATTAGGTTTTTTCTTTCCATTTTGTTTTTTTTTCTCAGGACTGTATGTGTACATTATCATTTCATCCTGATACACAAGATAAACATGAGCTTACCGCTCTCATTTGAAAGTGTCTCTTTCGAATAGTGAAGTGCTCTCGTGATGCTTTAGTCCTCATAACATGTGGTGCATGAATGCTTGCGTAGATAAGATAAGAGAGGAGGCACAGATGCTCCGGTGCTGACACAGTTGACGCTGTAGCGTTGCAGTGGATCTGTTACCACTCTTTAGGTCTATCACCTTTCGCAGCAGAGCTTGTCTCAGTGTCCTTTAGCCCTAAATCACCAGGCTGTCTCCATGTGTGAAAGCTCTCTCTCCCTCTCTGGGTCTATAACTCATCCTGTCTGTCTCGCTGCTCTCTTTCTCTCTCTCTCTCCGCCATCTCACTCACTCTACCTCTCCCATAACTCACTGGGTCTCTCTCCCTCTCTAACCTGCTCACTCACTCCTCTCTCATGGCCATTCATGATTATATCTTTGTAACACTCCTCTTTCTCTCCTCCTCTCTTTACCCCTCCCCTCCTCTCTTTCACCTTCTGTCTCTCTTTCTTTCTCTAAACAATTTTCGAATCCACTTTTGACGTAGCATCGATGCTCTGAGTCATAGCAGCCCCCCCCTTCTTGTTGTGCATCTCTTCCAAATCCCACCATTCATCTATTTTTCTCTGGTGGGCGGTTGTCTGGCTGCCTGCCTGACTTACAGCAGGCGGAGTGATGGACACGGGGTGAGACCCAGTGCATTACACTCCTCTGCAACACAGCACAACAGAGACCAGACACTACTGTATAACACTGCACTGAATACAAAATGATGCAGAGAAGAGGATGATAGACAAAATAGAACTCAAGGGGAGAAGGAATGATAAACAACGCATCACTCTGGGGGGAGCATCTTCAGTCTTTGAGCTCATTATGTTTATGAGCGAAGATAAACGCAGCCGCATATCAGCGTGAGTGGAAACTCTAATAACGGAGATGTGAATTAATGCCAAACTTTCTCACACGTGATGAAAACAGATGTGAGTAAGTACACCTACTATCTAGAGTCGCAGGCTGTTCGGCCTGCGGCATTAAAAAGAGCGAGTCAAACTCTGTCAGTGCCATATCTCCAGCTGAGCAGACCTTCATAGGAGATGATAGAGAGAATGGGACTTTCTTTGTTTAGATCCTTTCCTCCTCCTCCTCCTCCTCCTGCTCCTCCTCGTCCTCTTCTCTTTCACTCAGTAAAGTATTTACCCAGAATCTAGCTGTTGTTTCGAACACATGCTCCAAGTCCCAGCTGCCCTAAACTAAAAAAAACATTCATTCTGCAACACCTTCTCAGGAGCAGATACACATACACAGTATAAAAAATACAAACACTGCTTGAGGAGTATGTTTTACAGACATCGAACCTTTCACTCTCTTCAAAAGCCCAGTATTCTTGCCTCTCTTCTTGACATTAGATCTGTCTGAATATTTCAAACACCCATCTCTTCCCTCATATAATTTTTCACCCTTTTATCTCTGAATATGCCAGTTATTTCACACCCGTGACCCCTGCTGCCTTAAACCAAGAGTCAACCCTTCCCTAAAGCCCTCTCTGACTTTGTCTCTCCTCTCTTTTCCCCTCTCATAATTTTACTAATGCAAACATGTCTCCTGTCTTCTAAACGTCTCCGTACGCCCCCGGGGGCCGTAAGATTTAGAGCAGTTTTCAAAGGAGTTTAAAAAGGTCCGATCCATAATCACCAAAAGTGCCTCCGCCATCTGCAGAATTACAATAACATGCATTTAAATGACTGAGCTCAATATCTGTATCTGCTGTATATCACCGCTAGTCATGACTCATACTGCAGGCCCAGCCAAGCCGCACGCTTAGTTTCAGTTTCATGTTAATATCCTGCAGATTAAGCGGTGGGGTGACCATTGTATCACTGCGGAGCATGTTTCCTTCTTGTTTTCCACGCAGACACAATGGAATATAATTAGTCGGTAGCTGTTTCGCACTCAGGCCACCGTTCGCTGCTAATAAATGCTAACAACAAAGAGTGAGGCCGTATGTCATTCGCTGCATTAGCTACCGTTCAGTTTTGTCAGGCAGACTGCTTGTGAGTACATTACATACATTAGCTGTGCTTCCATTCTGTATCAGTCCTCCGATTACAATAAATGCTCCCTCGCATTGTAACGATGGGCTTCACAATAATGGGCCATAAATTAATATAGTGCTCAGCAGCAAATACTGTTATGCTGTTAGTGTTTACAGTATACCCATGTATATATGGCTGAATTGATGGATAATTACCATTCACAAAGGCAGTCACTCCAAGACAACAGCCACTTACTGTCCATTTGTCACCATGTCGCGGGGGACAGAGGGGGAAGGACTGCATTCTGATCAAGGGTATCAATGCCCCAAATCCTCATTGATTTCAACAGGGGATCAATAAGTGTATCACTAGCTGTGTCTTACCACTATTAAAATACACCAGCAGTAGATCTCTTTTCTTTAATCTTACAGAAAAGGAGGGCAGGTGTGAAAAGCTTATTAAGGTATAATTCACTGCTCTGTCTGTGTCATTTGGGCTTTGTGTTATCACTGACATCATTCCCACACACACACACACACACACACACACACACACACACACGAGTGTGTAGAAACCCTGTGAGTGAGTGGCAAGCAAGCATGTATGTGTGTCTGTGTAAAAGGAGCGTGTGTGTGTGTGTGTGTGTGTGTGTGTGTGTGTCGGGGGTGGGTGCTTCCATATGAAATGTACACGAGGGTGAATCTCAGTGGTGTTAATGGCTTTTTAAATGTCAGGGAAAGTCAGGGAATGATAAAAGAGAGATCTGTTATCCACTGTCCTCATGATCACCGTGGAGCACGCTGCTGCTCTCACCTCACCGAGGAGCCTCAGTCTGTGTGTGTGTGTGTGTGTGTGTGTGCGTGTGTGTGTGTGTGTGTGTGTGTGTGTGTGTGTGTGTGTGTGTGTGTGCGCGCGCACAAGTTTGTGTGTGTAGGAGTA
This sequence comes from Macquaria ambigua, assembly GCA_008360985.2. Classification (NCBI taxonomy): domain Eukaryota; kingdom Metazoa; phylum Chordata; class Actinopteri; order Centrarchiformes; family Percichthyidae; genus Macquaria; species Macquaria ambigua. The sequence continues at coordinate 20,727 of VMKM01000776.1, forward strand.
GGCCAACTTCCACCCGTGCTGATGTCAGCATGATTTATGCACCAATCAGATTAGCTCTGAGAGAGAGAGAATGAGAGAAAGAGAGTGGGGAGGGGGCGTCAGACATTACTTGCTGGTTTATTGTCGTGTTTTTCATCTTGTATTTGAGTGAATCAGAATCGAAAGATAAATAAAAATCACTTCAGTTGATGCAGTTTTGTACTTTGACCCAATACATGCACTATTATGTGTTAGTTTAGTATGTATTCACTCCATACAAACGAACAGAATGAACACACAGTAATGTGCCTTGAAGAGAATATTCACATACTGCAGGCTTCACTACCTGCCAAACAACCCTCCATATAGAAATATCAATATCTTCACATTAATACAAACATTTTCTATTGATGTATATCAGGATATGGAAAAGGTGAATTCACCTTATTTCCCATCACTTCATTTCAGACATTAAAGTCCATATTAGACAAAGAATTTTTTTTGTGTGATAGAAACTACAGTGTTTTTTCTGATAATGATTTTCATGTAAAAGATAATAATGTCTTTTTTTAAGATAAGTGTAAAATCACATGCACTGTAAATAAAATAATCAAATCGATGTTTAGTGTTAAGAACTGAGTCCCACTGTTATGCATTACATCTGCAAAAACTCTACAAATGTAAAACAAAAACTTCAATCACTCATTTTGTAAGTTTCTAATTACAAATAGTATTAAATTTGCAAACAGAATTTTGTAAAATGATATGAGCTTAACCCCACAATACAATTCCCCTGAAAGCTAATAAACAATAATTATGATCCAGGCCAACAACACACACGTACAGTAACACGTCAGTCTGTCCAGACTTAGCTACAGTGTTCCCGTTTCCAGTAACACACACACACACAGTCAAGGAGACATCAGTGACACCGCAGGTTTACTCTGTAGGTCGACTCTAAGCTCCCCATGTTCTCCCAGCAACCCAAATCGTCCCTAAAATCCACACAACCTATGCACTATAAAATAAACCGTGTGTGTATGTACCTGTGTGTGTGCGTGCGTGTGTGTGTGTACCTGTGTGTGTGTGTGTGTGTGTGCGTGCGTGCGTGTGTGCGTGCGTGCGTGCGTGCGTGCGTGCGTGCATGCGTGTGTGTGTACCTGTGTGTGTGTGTGGTTTGCCCGGTGCCCTGGCCTGCTCCAACAGAGGGTTGAGTGATGTCACAGCAGACTGCATTTTAATAGAGAGGGAAGCAATTAGAGAGGGGACAGGGCGAGAGGTGGAGAGATGGAGGGGCTGTCTGTGTGACACACCGTACGCACAGTTCACACACACACACACACACACACTCATTACTAAGGATGAGTTAATTAATTGCACAGTGATTCACGGCACTTGTAATTAATCTCGTAGGTATGTGAGTGTGTTTTTGAGAGGTGACTCCTCTCCCTTCCATTTATAATATAGACACACACACACACACGCACACACACACACTGTTGCTCTTCACATGAACACACACGTTTCTTTTCTTCCAGAGTAACAAAGAGTAAACAAACAAAAATACAGTATCTTCTCATTAACCAGGTCGTTGTTATTGTTATTGTCAGTATTGTCAGTTTAATGATGTTAATTAGGCTTTTAGTCCATATTCTTGTGCTTACATTTATTTATTGCTCATTAAATGTATTGCTGTTTACTTTAACTTCATTTATTGAGCATTATCTTTTACTTCAGGTGCAATTTAGTATGTTTTACTGCTTGTCTTCTTTTTTTTTTTTTTTATGTAGCTCTTCTGCCTTGTGTCACCCGTCCTGTGAACACAGGGTGCATGTGCAAAGGAGAGTAAAGAACCTCACAGTAAATAAAGGTTTAAAGGAAGAATAATGTAACTGAATATATCTTTAAGATTTTAAAAGACGTGTGTGTGACCTTCACTACCCACAGGGGAGTTGTATTTCACAGAATAGACAGTAAAACAGTGGAAACTCACATTATGCAGGTAAATAAATGACATAAATGAAGCTATGAGGTCATTGAGCCTTTTCAGCACTGTGTATATTCGCTTTGTTTTTTATTTGGTTAAAAGGCTTTTCACCCAAAAAGCCCCAATTAGGGAGAGAGACAGAGAGAAAATGCACTGTGTGATCTTACATTTATTTACCTTATGGTACTCGGTTACATCATGTCCCGGCAGAAATGGCTTTTATTCCTCCTCAGAGCTCTTAGCACATTCCTTTCTTTTTTTCTTCTTCTTTTTTTTTTTTTTTTTTTTTGTGGATTGGTCCAGTTGAAAAATGATGCGTATTAATCTTGGCCTCCTCTACCCATGATCCTTTGCATTTATCAGCGTGAGCGGGAGTGGTGGAGCAATCACATTTGGAAATTAAACAAATAAAAAAGTTGAAGATAGCTGAGTGAGTGATGAGGCCGGCCAGTTGGTAGCAGCATAAATCTCCGCCTGTCACCACCCCACCTCTGCCTTCACACATTTGGATATTGTTATGATTTTACCGTGTTTGCATATATGAGCCTAATTTATTAGAATCAAACACCATCAGGCTTATTTACAAGCAAGTCCTGGTTGGCTGCCAATAAGCCCATTAAGTGCATTGTTGGAGAGTGGTTATATGATCAAATACACAATAGTAATTGTGAGTGGAGAGAGGCCGGAGCGTTTCTCAATGAGGTGATTATCTGCACGCAGGTTATTGAGCTATTTCAGCATGACATGTAAATCTGCATCACACCGTCAATCACAGAAGTGAGGTGTGGAAATGCCAATGACAACACTAAAGGATGATGAGGGGAAAAGAGTAGAACAAGAAACCGGTGCGAGAAAAAATGAGAAATACTCTGTTTTTAAAAAAAAATGATTTTAATAGCTCCAGGTGGCCGAACAGAAGAGGACATGAGACACTTGTTCTCTCTCAATCCCTCCATCCTCTTTCCCTCCATCTTTCTCCCTCTGTCAATCATTCCTTCCATCCACCTTCCATCCACAGGCCCATATTTTTCAAAACACACAGTTTAGCTGTCTATGTTGATGCGCCACATTTTATGTTAGCTGCATGGAGGTATGAGTGTGTTGGATAACGAATCTCAATTCTTTTTAGGTACTGATCAAAATGGTTTTGTGACACTGAGTATTAAAAACTGTCAAGTACTGAAAGCTGGCACTTAAAGTCTGTTCAGATTCATAATATTGTTTACTTATGCTTCGATCAGATAGTTCCTGATTTAAATGGACATTTTGCAGTTTTAGACTATTTAATGTAGCCGCTTGTGTGAGACATTTAACATTTGAGATGTTTTGGCTTCTTGTGTTAAATTTTACAAAAAGTGGAGTTTGGTAGAAAAGCATCTTTGTTTTTCTCAAAGTAAGGCATGATCATGTTGAAACTCAGGTAACACATTGGCACACATTTTGAAACTTTCAAACAATACCCTAGCCCTAGTTTTAAGGACTATTAACTAGCTCCCAGCCATGTAAACACACCTATAATACAGCTTCATACAGCCAGATGCCTCTCTTGTGCATCCAAAATATTTTACTCCTCACCGTGCACTTAACTTCAGACTTGTGGCCTTCAAGAAGTCATACAGACATGACCATGACTACACACTCACAACACACACACACACACACACACACACCAACTCACAGAAAGGAGACAGAGAGAACAGGGGTCTGGGACTAAGTAAGCGGTTCACCGGGTTATGCGTCATTTATCGCAGCTCAATAACAACCTTTTTCTCCGCCCGACACACCTGGTCACACAAAACGACACTCGCTGTCCTCTGAGAACACACACACACACACACACACACACATATCTCCTTTCACCCTATGGTGGCCTTAACCAGACACATTACATCCCCACTCTACTATCTGCTTGTGACAGATGTATTTATGTAATGGTTTTGATAGATATTGATTCACACGGCGGAGCCAGTTAAGAAACAGAGAAAAATGAGATTTCAAAATCAACATGGCTTAGGGGGTGTGTGTGGTGGAGATGATGCCTAACAAGAAGACGAGTGACGCAGAGAGAAAAGGTGAGAGAGAAAAAGACGTGCGGGGAGAGGAGAGAGGTCAGCTGTGACGGCACAACATTTAGAGGACGCACAAACGCACCTGATTCACAAAAAGAGCGATGAGACAGACTGAAAACATGCATGAACTCTGTGTGTATGTGTGTGTGTTTGGACTGGCATGATCACGTGTGTGTGTGTGTGTGTGTGTGTGTGTGACCTTGGCTTGGCCCGGTGGTAAAGTGGGGCGTCAAGAGAGTCAGTGTGAGAGCAGCCAAGCGTTCTCCCTCAGATTAGCAGGCTTTATTACTGCCACCAACCACTGGCCTGACAAATCCTCTTATTTCATTTTACCTTCCTTTACCTCTGCCTTGCTCTTTCTCTTTTCCTCACTCTTTTATTTCCCTTAAACCCCCCCCCCTCCCAACGCCGCGGTGGCTTTGCATGCTCCACCTTGCACCCCGCCTGGCTCGCTCGCAGTTTTCCCTCACAGTGTAACAGCCCTATTTGCTATTTCCTCGTTTTTTTTCTCCTCATTGTCTTTCCATCTTCCATACCGCTCTGCCCATACCTACACAGCTCTTTTTTTCTACCTTCCTCGACTCCACCTCTTGCTCCACTCCTCTCTCTATCTCTACCCCCCTCTCCCTCCCTCTCTATAGTGTGATGAATCTGTAGACAGGGGCTAATAATTGTACTTCAGCCCAAGTGCTCATTTTTCTTTGTGTTTGAAAGCTGTGACAGGCAGGAGCTCTTTTTTCTCTACCCCCCCCCCACCCCGTCCCTCCTCTTTCTCCCTCTCTCTCTCTTTCTCTTTTCTTTCTACCCTCACACAATGGGTGAGTAAAATAACTCAGGGTTTACAAGGTCATGCTGTCTAGCGGTGAGGACACGCTGGGGATTTGGGGCTGGAAGGATTTCCTCAAAGGTGCCGTGTTGAGACTTCAATAAAAACAGAGAAAGTTATAGATTGCACAAGCAGATCTACAGGGAGAAATAAGTGCATTTGATAGTGAACAGGCTCACTGAATCACAGCTATCTGGATCCAAATGTTATCAATGCTGCTTCTAAGATTCTTTATAAAAGAGCCCACTGAAATGGAGAGAAACTTCTACTTTGTAGCACGTGCCAATGACTCCAACGTCTTCATATTACACAACTTTCATCACTTGCAAAGAGAAAACTACTTAAAATGCTATACTTCCTGTCATATGAAACATTCACATCTTATTTGCAGCGTTTTTTTCTGAGCAGTGTGTTGTTTTAATAGTGTGACAAACAGTAAAGGATGTCTGTTTTAGTGCCACTGGTTCGTTACATCTCAGAGAGAAATGCATCCGGCACAGCGAGACGGGGCAGCCCCACTGCACTGTTTACCTCTAAAGCCCCAGGCACAAACACACACACACACACAACCTGTAGTGGTTTTGTCATCCTACATGTTTATTAAAATTACTTTTTTAAAAATCTGCAAAACAAGACTTAAATAAAATAAAGAGATTTCATTTTGACAAGCAGAGTTTTCTTTTTTTTTTTATTAAAATGTACTAATTAAGTACAAAGGAGTCTGGGGGAATGATCAGCTAATTTTTCTTTTGCCTGTGCAAGCAAAGCACATGTGCAGATATTGAAAGGAAATAATGTTTCCATCGACTCTGCAGTGGTACTTTATGAAAATTGATCAACAGTTTTAATCACAATATCATCCTCAAAAGAGAGAGATGGAAAGAGAGCAGGGGGGAGGGGAGGAGAACACAGAGCAAGACTTTATTGCCTGCTGTAGTTAGATGGTAAATTTCCTCCTGGCAGATATTTATTGAGTTAGTTGAGTCTAGAGAGAGCTTTAACATTGATTGTGATCATTAAATATATCCGCTCGAAATGGCAACATGGCATTCCCTCAGTCAATGGAGCCAATAGGAGTAGAACACAAAGGCATAATCAAATCAATCCTCTCATAATTATTCTTTGAGAGGTGAAATTAATCACAAGAAGAAATAAAAATAATAATGGAAAATGAAATGGTCAGTCGTAAACAATTACTGCCCAAATTGAAATAAACTCAGTGAAGGGAAAAAAATCCAACTAATTAAAATAACATTCTAATGTATATTGTTGATTTGGTTTACACAGGCTTTCGGTTATTATTCTGTCTTGTTCTGTCATTGTAAGAGAGAGATAAAGAGACAGAGAAAGAGTGTGTGTGTGTGTGTGTGTGTGTGTGTGTGTGTGTGTGTGTGTGTGTGTGTGTGTGTGTGTGTGTGTGTGTGTGTGTGTGTGACTGTGGGGTCAAAGGATCAAGGACCCACTCTTGTGAGAGCCGTGCTTCTCTCTCCTCCCTGCTTGCTGAGAGGAAGTGTAGCTTATTGATTAGCTATCAGATGATTCCGATAGGGCCTGATCGATAGGACTTTGTATGAAAGCCAGGCAGGACCCCCCCTCTTCACTCGGGCACACACCCATGGATCGGCCACTGCAGTGCACAGCCGCACGGACGTCCGGTTGTTTGTTGTTCGCCCGAAGATTCTCCTTTGTGTCTTGAGTCCGCCCCTCCAATCAAAGTCTTCCTCAAACGCTCTGTCTGTTCTCTATAGCGCCACTTTCATAGAGTTGTCATTGATAAGCCAAACCTGCAAGCTTAGCTGAGCATGATGATGTCTCACGCTCACAGACTTACGTGGGTGTACGTGCAGATGTAAATGCACTGGTTGAAATGTTATTCTGACTTCCACACGTGTGGAATGGGTAACACTTTGAACTTTGAGGAACTTGCAGCTGTACTGAGAAGAAAGATTTATTAGTCAAACTGATGCGTTTCCAGCACGCAGCCTTCATCATTAGCGTCATTTTCCTGATATATATAGCCACAAACATTATTCTTGTGGTTACTTTATTCCCAGATTGGCGCTTCCTCCTTTAGCAGGGAGGTGGAGGAGAGGAGGCAAACATTACAGTCTAAAGTCTCAGGTGTGGAATTACTTTCTTTAGGATCATCACAGACGCAGGTTGTGAGACTCTGCAATAAAATAACCATCTTAAGAAGTTATTTCGTCTAGAATTCCTTCGAATAAAATGATATTTCAATAGCAGTGGAGTGTGACAGTGAGAGACCAGATGAGGCAGGGATTGTCTTTCAGTAAATCCAGTGGTGGCACAGCCAAACAGGAAGTCTACAATTGGAAACAATAAACACAGCAGGGCAGACTATCTAAATAACTGGCTGGGGTGGTCTAACAGAAAGAGGGAAACTAAACAGCCGACATGCTCACGGGCTGAGAAATGCGTCTGTTAAAAGCTGAACCAGGCAGACACTGGGGAAGAGAACAGTGTTGTCTCTCACAGAGGCTCAGCAGCCTGCAGAGTGAACACACATGGTGGAAATGTGCTCTATAATTGATTAACAAGCAGGCAAATTCTCATATGCGCCAATTTTTTCCATGGATTGTTCACCAGGGATAGAAGTACAGTGCCGTGAATGAGCCAGAGCCGGGTCAGCACCACGGACAGCGGCCGGGGGAATCCTTTGTTATCATTAATATTTTTAACATTGTAGCGGTGGTGTAGCTAACATTGCTGTTTACTCCTATTTAGTATGGCTATATAGCGAAATCACTCAGAATGTAATAGATGAATGTCTTTTTCTTCAGGGGTCACAGCACCACACTGCATTCAGAGGAGAGTTTTATAAAATTCTCTGCTTGTTTTCCCACTCGACTCCTTGCTGGGTACATATGAGACGCTGACTGTTTTTGCAGAGTGTGTGTGTGTGTGTGTGTGTGTGTGTGTGTGCTGTATCTCTGTTCCAGGTATGTGAAAGGACAGTGATAAGACACCTGTACTCTGGCTGCAGCACAGATTATAACAGGACAGGACAGCGGTATCAGTTTCTGCGCAGGCCACGGCTGTGTGAAGGCACGGCATGTTTCTGACTGAATGTGTGAGTGTGTGTTCTGTGAGTTCGTCTGCATAGGAGGGACAGAAAAAGGACAAAAAAGAGTAAAGGACATTATACGGAGGAAAAGAGATTAAAAAAGCATGGATTGTCATTGTCATGAATTGTGGTGTAACTCAGAGACTGTGTTTGTGTGTTTGTGTGTGGGCCAAATAGAAGAAGAGAGTTATTCTGCTGCTTTTTTAATTGGAGGAGTGAATCTATCAGGCAGCTGACGACCCATGTGTGAGAGTGCAGGTCCTCTGTGGGATCGGCTGGTTGATCTGGCCTTTGCACACAGGTCTGATATATAAACAAAGCAGAGAGAAAATGCTATTTTTTTTATTAAATGTATCATCAAACACACTGTGTAATGTAGATGTTTTCTTAGTACACAGTAAATACATTTTTCTTCTCAGGAACAGACCTACTTAGTCAGACTTCTGCTCCCTACACAAATATCTCCCCCTAATGGCCTCCAAATGAATGGACTTCCACTTTCTGCATCTAAGAGGATTTCACATTAACTGTAAAACAGATTTTTATTAAATGTTCTCTCTTATTTGTTTTTTACAGATATCATGACACTGGAATGCTGATGTTTCAAGAGCAACCTACGGCACCCAGACTGCCATAAAGCACAATGTCTCAAAAGCGTCCCGACTGCGGCTTCAGGGCAACCAATCCAGGGCAAGCCCAAAGCCAGAGTTAAATATTAAAACAACGATGATAAAATAATAACTGGAGACTGAAATCACTCACATTCTTCTGCTTCAACAACAAGGGAAGAAACACAGAAATTAAAGATCCTGGACTCCTGGAAATAAGATTCTCCACCATCTGTATTTGCTATTCAAATGGACACAGATCATCCCACAAATACCTCCAAATTGTAATTTAGACTGACCAGAGTTTAGATTATTAATACGTAGGTTGAGTCAAATAGCAAGCAGAAAAAAATATGATGTCCACACCCCTTTAGCACATGCCCAGAAATCAGGATATTGTAAATATTGTACAGGAAACAAATAGGGACATTGATAAGAAATACAATTATTGCAGAATAATGTATATAGCCATAATAATCATACCTCTAGTGTGTTTATATATCCATGAGTGTCACATGCCCATTTCTCCTTATTTCTTCTATGCCCAAAAAGATTTAGCACAAAGATTAACCAACGCTCTCTGTATCTTAATAGGAAACATCAACATCTACGTAGAACTAGACAAGAGGATACTGAATATACAGACATTAAATGGGAAGACACAATATTTGTCATGTAGTGACACTATTGCTGGAACCAGATGCATATGCCATAGAGTGTATGCTTATTAGGTAACCCTGTATTGTTAGCGAGACAGGTCATCTGCTTCTTTGCTCTTTTAAATAGACAGTCGTGAAAAGGAGAAGAGACAAACAGAGAAAGAACAAACTTTAAGAGATTCCTGAATTTGTCCCAAATCTTCTCCTGTCCCCCACCTCCCATTGTAATCTACCACAGCAGAGCTGAACACAACTCAAACTTTAATTTATTCAATAAAGTGTATATGAAACCCCCTCCTGTACTGTATATGTAGTGTGTTTTAGCCCCCGTAGTGACGTGGCAAATCCAGATGGACTTCCGTGGTTTGGCAGCTCTCTTGTATTGTACAGTCAGAGTACAGTTACCTTTTATTCAGTTCACACCTAAATGGACATCAACGTGACCCTTCCTCTTTCATTCCTGTTTGGCTAGTCTCCCTCCTCCTCCTCCTACTCCTCCTCCTCCTCTGTCCATCAGAGGGCCTGTATGCCTGCAGACCTCTCTGCAACCAGGCGCTCGCTCAGCTCCCACAAGCTGGCAGCGCTGCTCTGGTCCTGGGCCTGGTTCTGGTTGGACGCCAGGCAGCGGAAGCAGTTGATGAAGTACATGCCACCCAACCCCTCCAGCTCCGGAGCTACGGCACAGTACACCGTGGTGGCCGCCCCTTGTTGCTGTGGACAGACAAACACAGAAAGAGATACGAGTTCAGTGGGCGAATCATGAGACTGAGACTGTGAGACGGCGTCAGCCTGCAGGAGGAGACAAAACACAGAGAACTCATTTACTGACACACAGACATTAGGACGTGTCCTGTCCAGAGAAAAAGAGAGAGGACGAACAGCGAACGCCGACCACATCGCTATGTCCTCTGTGAGACACATACATCTACACACACACATATACACACAAACACACACACAGACAAAAAAAGACAGCAGGACAGAGTGTCAACAGGAAAAAAAAAATAGACTCCACACGCTGTCTCTCCCCGCTCCCTGCAGCCCATGATGACTGGGTCATATTACCATGGGAACAGCATAACCCCTTACTGTACATATATTTATATACATATATTTATTTATTTATTTCTCTACTCGGTGTGTACAGGACCTCTGGCTATATGGGACCATGTGAATGCTACAGATGTTTAGACTCACAGTGGAGAAAGTGAGAACATGGACGAGAAAATTACACCAGCTCCTGTCTGGATGGGAATCACCAGGGAAACCACAGCTTTTATGCATATTGTAAAAGAGCAGGTTTTAATGCCATGGTCATGAATATGTATATTTTCACATGATGTGTATATGGGTTCAGTCAGGCTTTCAAAGTTGAGAATAAGTATTGGAAATGATGCAAGTACAATTCTGTACTAAGTGTTTAAATCAGAAGTTGGTTGGTTATAGATATTTTCACATACAATACAGAAACACACACACACACACACACACACACACACACACACACCACAAGGCTTTCTCTCTGGCTCTTTCTCAGTAAGTCCTCTCTCATTTTTTAAGTTTAAATCTGAAGATCACTCAAGTCTCAACCCAGAAATTGACTCCGTTTCATGTCGTCTCAAGCCGAGACGCACTGTAAAAGTAACATTGCAGTATTGGGACGCAACCTGCTAAGTTCTCTAATACACCCTGTCCCATCAGTCAGTAATTAGTAGGGATATTCTTGGAGGAGGGAGCTTTCTGTGACATTTGAAAATGAAAGTTGAAACTGCAGCAGAATAAACACGTCAGAGAGAATTACACACATAACCCAACTGCTCAAAGAGGGATCTTTCATGTTGCAGCGCCGGCTAAAAGCTGCTGTGACAGCTTCCCTGCAAACTCCGGGGCTGGAGACGACTTCTATACGGTCACATGAAATGGCTCGCCTCTTTATCTCCCAATGAGAGGCGGGAAGGGGGGAGGGGACGACGACAGTGATGTGAAGACTGAGGACTAATGTTTAGCACAGAGTACTGGCACAAAGTGAGACAACCCCATATACACAGCAGTCAAACATGGGCAAGACACACAAACACACACACATGCATAATGGAGCCACATTACATGCCAACTGTTTGAACAGCTTCCTAAAGCAGCTGTGAGACAAACACACATGAAGTGGAAAGATCCATTGAGGTCTAAAGAACTTATACTTTCACATGCAAGTACAAAAATATGCACATAAATGCAAATGCAATGATCAAAATACACACACGAACCAGTTTCCAAGAAATATTTTTCTCATCAACACACACACACACACACACACACACACACACACACACACTTACACACAACCCCCTCTAAGCTCTAAGTAAACTTCCGCCAGGAGGAGCCCTGGTTGGTAACGTCGCAGCAGCAGCAGATTGAGTGTGTTTGAAGTGCAGTGTGATGAGAGAGCTGGTAAACAGCAGATGAAAAGGCAGCATCTCTCTGTGTGCCGCTGTCTGTCTCACCTGCCAGTGGGGCGATAACTTCATCCACATCACTGGTTGCCATATCAAAGACAGACAAATGCCAAGCAGTGTCTCCGAGTTGCAGGTTCACACGCGCTCAGTTTAACTCATCTCCCTTGCTTAGGGCATCTGATTTAGCTCGTCTGAAAGCTAAATGCCTTTTAAACTCCACTGAAGATTTCAGTGCTGCAGGCTCTGACTCGCTGACGCCCCGTTGAACTTGGCTGACTTTCAAAGCAGTTTGTTTGTGTCCAGTTACCAAACACTGGTCCTGCTGTAAGTTGAAATATTGATAAAAAACCTTTCATGTTCATAATCCAGATTTATGTGGCTGACTTCATAATGAAGACTTCAGTATTTTTTTTCCAAAAGTGCTTCCATTTATTGAAAGTTTTTCATAGAAAAGCAAGAGTCTGTACTCTACAGGCTGCAACAGTCCAGTTAGCAGTGAATGGATCAGTACATGGACTGTTTGTGCTGTGCGTCCAGCAATGTGCTATCTTATTGGTGTTTAGCTCATCCCCCTCACCACTTGACCTTGTGACCTCTGTAGAAGATAAGGCTGATGAGATTAGGCATTAACATGCTCAACCACCCACCACAGCCATCTATCATTGTGAGTGTGTGTGTGTGTGTGTGTGTGTGTGTGTGTGTCTGCAGATAGGAGGCAAGGGGTGTGTGAGGTAGTGAGAAAGAGAACAAGAGGGGGTGTGCAACATCTTCAATACACTTACATTACACAATTACACATAAAAACATACAGTATTCATATGTGCATGTCTGAACACAAGCATGTGCCTGCACACGAGCACGAACAGATACGCAAATAAACACTTGGAACAATCTACATGAAAGGTAATATAACTGAACCAGTGTGCATCATACACATCTCTGGTGTAACAGCCATCTCTAACCCATGTGAAACTGTAGATTATGCCTGTAAATTTAGCTGTCTACAAACTGATGGAGTTTGCTGTGTGTCTTTCTATCTTCTGCAAGTAAATGTGAATCATTACCTTGTGTACAGTAGTTTTCAAAGAAACATCTGTGGTGTTTTAGAGTTGTTCTCTACTAACCAGAGCTGTGGACTTTGACTTGGACTTGCCTGACAGCTTGACTTGACATGAGACTTGAAAACAAAAACTTGAACAGTTCTAACTGGACAAACTCTCAATAATAATATAATAATAATATGCCGCAACTTGTCATGTTGCAGGTTATTGCAAAGGTTTTGCAGCTGTAGTGAATTAAGTGCATTCACTTAATTATTGTGATTAAACGTATGATTGTCTGGCCGCCCTGCCTATTGCTGTGCAATTGGCCTATTTAGAAAGCCAGACACATGGATCCACCTCAAACATCTAATTCTGGGCCCTCCAAGTCATCTCTGTAAGAGAAAGGGGTACAACTTTAGCATTTCAGTTATACATTTATAGCTATTTCTTATTATTCTTTAAAATATCTAATAAATTCCATTGAGGAGACTTGGTCTCAGCTATATAAGTTTTGACTAGTGCCATGTCTTAATTAGCACAGTCAGCATTCAGAGACTCCAATCAAGACTTGAGACATGACCAGGACTTGAATTACTTGAGACTTCGCTTGGACATTCCCCAAAAGAAAAACAGCTCTGCTGCTACCACACTGATTTAGGGAGGGGAGAAGATGGGATAGATGAAGTGCACCAAACAACCCTAAATCTAATATGATCCTCTATGCTAAAAATAAAACACAAAGGTCACAGCACCACAGCAATATGACAAACCAAAGGAGCAGGACAGGACAGATTTCACTTACTTCTGTGTATATCTGCTTTTGTGGGTAATAAAAACACGCCCAAATGCTGAGAAAATACTCACAAAACACCCTGCAATAAGCTGACTGTAGATAAGCAGCAATGAGCCGGCACTTAGCCTGGGATCCACTACTACGGCTCTGGAACTGCTCTGGGATCAGATCCAAGTCTTCCAATCGCAGTATCGACTCAATACCCAAGGACCTCATGGACTTGCAATAGAAATGTCCTTGTATAGTGTTACGCAATAATCAGTTGTTGAAAACTCCTTATTGAGCGTATTCAAAAGCAAAAAGGGTATGTGGGGGAGATGTGATGTTGTTGAATTAACAGTAATGTTGCTTTGCCGTGTTCCGTTCTGTGTCTTCATCATCCAAGTTGTACTCAGCCGTATGAGCTTTCTCTGACCCTATGCATGTGACCCTTCACCCCCACATCTGTAGTTATGACACCGACCTCTCCCTCTGACCTGGATGTAAATAAACCCAGTACTGTAGAGCAGTCTGTTTTTGGCCCATCCCTGTACATACAACCCTGTAAATACAAACAGCTATGCATGCTGAAAACCTAGCAATTCTTTCAGGTACTTTTATAATCCCCAAATTCTCATATGGCATGTGCTGGAAAAAAAAAAAAAGAATAATTCAAAAAAGTAGAAAAAAGAAAAGATTAAAAATAAAAAAATGTTTAAAATAAATGAGTTGATAATATTGTCAGGCAATATCCTCTCTTGGACAGTGTGTGTAGAGTCTTCCTGTTTTCTTACTCCTGTGGGTGGTTCTCTTCCTTTGCCTGTCCTTCTGTGTTTCTGCTCACCATCTGTGTCAGTTGTTGTCAGTTGGCATTTGTACAGCAGCGAGGGTTGAGGCAGAGCAGAAAAGAGAGGGGGAGCATTCACCAGCTGACTTCTGTGATGGCACTCCAATTCAGCAGCAGTGCTAAATGTTGGCAAAGCTATTTATGCCTGGGACACAATTTGAGAAGTTCAGTTCCTGGCACGAACCACAGATCATTACAGCATATGTCCATGCTTGTCATGTGAAGGCCCTCCGGATATGCAGCAGGTCAAGAAAACAGTTTTGGTCGAAACCAAATGTTGGATTTTTTAAAATAATTTTTGTTAGCCTGCTTGAAGTTTGGTAAGCTGTCAATTACAGACATGTACCCACTGTGTACAGTAGTTCTATAAGGTAAACACGTGCTGATAATTTCTTGCAAATACTCTGTTTTAGACAACTACCGATTTTTTTCCTCATCTGTAACTGGTAAAATACCTGAATTCTAAAGGTACTTGATGAATAAAAATGATTTTCTACAATCCAAAGTAATAAGGCTACAGCATGCATTTGGAGCCCCAGTAAAGGGATCAGGAGGAGTGCAGTTTTTGCCTCAGCCCTCTGCCCGGCCTCGTGGACTAGCTATCCTGAAAGTGGGATTCCAAAGGGATTGTGATTCTGTTTCAGGAATATTTTTTTTCAGCCTGTGGTGTTTAAAATAGGTGAAGGTGTCTGATTTTTAATCTGTGCTAAAGATATTTTACATTTAATAAATAACCATTGAAATCAAAAACGTCCTCTGCGTATGTGTGCTGTTTATCTTTGTGTGTGTGTGTGTGTGTGTGTGTGTGTGTGTGCGCGCACAGAGCTATCTTCGCCCTCATCCGTGGTAACCTCTGCGAGCCGACAGCTCAGCTGAGCGTGCCTGGCCCAGCTGTAGAGGGAATCCTGGGTAACGTGGTCCCCTCAGATAAACAAGCTGTCCCTCCATTCAGCCTGACCACTCAACCAAGAGGAGAGGAGATTAGCACCTCAAACACCTCAGCGCACACTTCAGAAAGCACCCCGACTCTCACCCCCGTGACTCTGTGGTGACCTCTGTCACCCTGACTGAGGTGGACCAAAGGTCACATTAGACGTAAGCGAGTAAAGGGGCTGTGCGTTTTGTCAGTTCTAGCGTGATACAATAATCCATATGTACTCTACAAATTATTCACTTCTACACATTCAACAGCATTGAATATAGGCTAAAGCCTTTATTCGAATTGGAGCTATGTCCATAATCTGACTGAGAGCTTGTTTAGATCCCCAGAGAACGACCAGCTCTCCTCATCATGGGTCTCCAATGATTAGTCTACCCCTGGTCATCTGTATGTACTAAACTCTATTTCATACCCTCCATTAGCCCACAGGCTGATCGCTAATACTCACCTATGGGCAGTGTGCTCCCCTGAGGGGCATTAATGACAGGATGGAAGGACCAGCCTCCTCCCTCCCTCCCTCCCTCCCTCTCTCTCCGTTCCTTCATCATGCCCGCTCAATCTCTCTCAGTCTGTCAGCCTAGCCCCCTGCTCCTTCCTCGGCCCCTCTTTTTCCATCAACCCTCTGCAGATCCCTATTCCCCTGCAGCCCCATCCCCCTCCGGCCTCATAACTTACAGGACTGGGCATACAGTGCTACTGTAGCTGAGGTCTCCTGGGTAAACGGTCATAGTAGGACCTCTTGGAGGTAAATGGATCTCTTTCCCTGGAGTCCCAGATCACAGATGAGCCCTGTTGACATTCTTTCTTTCTATATAAGCGAGCAGAGTGATGTAGTAGAAGATGAGAAGGCAGAGAGAGAAAGGAGCAGAGGATTGAACTATGTAGGAGTGACAGGAACACAACACAAAGCACAGCAGAACCCCCCCTGCACTATTTCTCTCTCTTTCTCTCTGCGGCCCTCTCTTTACCCCTTTTGCGCCAGATAAGATCAACAGAGTGTCAGTCATCAACAGCCTCCTGTCGCACTGTGATTGTTCATCTGTTATGTGTGTGTGTGTGTGTGTGTGTGTGTGCAGTCCGATGCGACATCACTGCATACATTTAATGCCCGCATGTTTGAGGGAACAATAGAAGAGGAAGTGAGGAACGAGGTGGAGGGAATGCAAAGGACAAGAGGGAGAGGAGGAGGGGAGGCATAAAGAGGAGAGGAGGGACAAGGAGAGCGGAGAAGGAAGTGAAGGAGAGGAGGAGATGAGGGAGCTAGGACACAAGGCATCCAAGGGGAAAACGACGAGGAGTCAGAAGGACTTGCGCAACGACTGTGAAACTATCTCATTTTTATCTTGCGAGAGGACTTCCGAAGTGATCCGCACAACCTAATTATTTTCCCCTAATAAAAGCAACATATGCTAAGACAATAAAAGGCCTTATTGGACACCTATTCATTAAAGAGGAGCAGTTAAAGGAGCAGGACTCTGGCACAGGGATGAGCTTTTAAAAGGGCTTTTCTGTGGCTGGAAATGGCCTTAGTCTTCCTTTAGCACGCCCATATGGGTGCATAGCCCACCATAAAAGATCTGAATTATACATGAAGAGGCCTGGCTGCTTTATTGGCTGTGATCTGCTTTTTCACTCTCACCTGACTGCATCAGTGCACGATACCTCAAAGTTTGGACCGAATCACTCTTGGATCTCATCTGCTGTGTATGAACACTACAAGGTGTGCACTTTTGAGCGGAGAAATGCTCAAATGTAAAGTACATATTGGTAACGACAACCACTCAGCAGCAGTAAGATAACCCATAATTCACAAAGTTGGTTAAGTTAGTAACACCTGGTTGAAATAATGCATGCTGGTGACTCGCGTCCGACAGTTTGACACAGTGAAGTCATTATTCCATATGGTCAATGTGCTGTAAGTGTCAGTATGTTTCTATTATGAGCAGAGCAATGCTGTCTGTGTGTCGGTATGTGAGTGTGTGATGAGCTGGTGTAATAGGGCCACACACAGGTGTGTGTATGCTCACCTCCTCACTGATGCACCATCTAATTGGTCTCCTGCGGCAACCTGACATATTCACACACTCAAAATCCCCCCCCCACACACACACATTTTCAGGTGTGCACATACCAAAAAACACACACACATACAATGTAGCGTGCAATAGTTATGTCCACATGTATACAGAGTGTGCAAATAAGCACACATGTGCAAACACAACCATGCATGCGCCCACATGCACAGGCAGCCCGCAGAGTGTATCACAGTGCTGACTCCGTGTGAAGAGTGACACATTAACAGACTGCTCATACTGTACACACACCTACTGTAAAGTACTGTAAAAGAATTTTTAAAAAAAACGATGACCAGAAAGGCATACTATAAAACACAAGCTATGAAAGACAATGTACCCAAGAGCCAAACATCTCTAAGCTGCCTCCAAAATTCAAAGTGTTATTTCTCCACCAAAGAAAAAGGCAGGAGCCCCCTAACACACAAAACACAATGTTAAATAACGGCAATGATAGCAGCCGTCACACCACGGCAGACATTCACCGCAGCTGTAACAACTACTGAGAATACAATCACATTATTAAGTAATTTTACATTACAACTGGGAAGGAAGCCCCATTGTTCAACAGAGCAGAGATACATTTTAAAGCCATCACAGAAAGCAGAAAGGGAAATGTATTTTTAGGCAAATGACTGACATGGTTGAAAAAAAAAACTGTGAATGATAAGTAGTCTAGTCCCACTGAATGCACACAAAGTGGGCTTCAGTTGCAAATGAAAATGTTTGTCTTCATTTCCTCTAAGATATTTCCTCATCAGCAAAATTATATAATTTTTATCCTAAATTTTCTGTTTGTTTGCTTTCATGCTAATCTTAACCCTATCTTAAGTTCACCTTCCTCTATAGCTGTAGTAAAAAAGTCTGTTCACATTGTCTATCCTGCTCATTTACCCATTCCCTCTAACCCATTCTCCTACACCGCCCCCCTTCCCTCGCGGTGGAGGTCGAGAGAGGGATGTTCTGTTTTAAATAAGAAGGCAGCACTGGCCCATTAAACTCTGATAGTAATGATATTAATTTGGCAGGAACGTGTCATTTTCACAAGAGAGCAACTAGCTGAACTGTCATTACACACACACACACACACACACACACACACCTACACACACACACACGAAGCATTCTGTCTCATTCACACTGTCTCTTACACACACTCTCACTCAAACGCATCCTCTCTCTCTCTCCCTCTCTCTCTCTCTCTTCCCCACACACACACACACACACACACACACACACACACACACAAACCAGGAACATGTCACAGGAGAGCAGCTAGCGGTAACATTATGAGAGAGTCGGAGAGATCTGCTAATGGGATAGATTAGTGTGCCCTTGGTCACAATGGCTACAATGGAGTGACTGGAGCTGTGACTTATATCCATGTCCCACCTCTTCACCCCGTTTTACTCTCCTCTACTGCACTTTCTCCTGCTTCCCTTCCCCTGACCCCTTCTTCATGTCTCCCTTCCGATCCTCCATAGCTTCACATTTTATTCTCCATCTCTCGCGTTATCCTCTATGGGGCAGGCTTGTCATCACCAGGTTTATGACTGGGTGCTGGAAACTTCCACAGAGAAGAAACTAAGGATGACCAGAATGCAAAGCAGTGACACATTGTCAGAATTTGTTTTTGTCAACATGGATCTTTGTTAATGAAGCCTAATGAGCACAGAAGACCTTACTAATCAATACATGAGTAAAAGTGATGCCAATCACAAAGTGTTAGTTGTATGCTGAATGAAAAGCTGTCACAATCAACAACGCTGCACTAAAAAGTTCTCATTTACTCTTGTCTTTTTATTTTAGATTATTATTATTATTATTATTATTATTATTATAGGTTATTATCCAAACACTTCTCATTCTTGTTCACATCTAGAAGTTTGGGTTTGGTCAAGTCTTTATGTCGCCAGCTTGATATTGAGGAAATAGCGAGATTGGATTGGAAAGAACACCTCGTTTAGAGGAACAGATTAGAAAAACTTAAGAAAAGCAGGAGTAAAGTTACTCATAAACCCAAATGACCCCAATACACTCTTAACTTGTTATAATAAATGTAGAGTGCTGTTATCCCTATCGATGAATAGTCAAGGTAGGTCACTTTACCTTTTAAATAAAATATAAATATAAATTCCTTTATATTAGTTGCCACCCTGCCTGAGAGAATTTCCTCAGTGACGGCTTCAATGGGGACATTTAGTGTCATGTAGCAAAAAGGGAGACCACTACAGTGAAAATGTATACACGTTATTTCTCAGTGTGCTTTTTGATTAAACACGTAAACCTTTAGAAAGACACATGAGCAAACATGCAGTATTTTATCTGTGAATTTGCAGTCTGTATTTGATGTGCTGTTGAGCAGTCCCTCTGCTGCACTTATCAGGCCATGACACTAATAAGATCTGTCCAGCGCCTGTCTCTATAACACTGCTAAATATACTCACACACACTGTCTCTCTGGCACACAAACACACACACAGGTCACACGCATGCCGACATACATTCAAACACACGCTGACCCTCAAAACAG
This sequence comes from Macquaria ambigua, assembly GCA_008360985.2. Lineage (NCBI taxonomy): Eukaryota > Metazoa > Chordata > Actinopteri > Centrarchiformes > Percichthyidae > Macquaria > Macquaria ambigua. The sequence goes on from VMKM01000776.1 coordinate 40,597, forward strand.
TAAAAACACTACAGAGGGATGGTGCCACCGCATTCCATGCAGTGCAAGAAGAAACTGAATGTATTTACCTATTTGTATTGGTATGCTGATCCATGTGTATGTGTCTGTGCGTGTTTGTGAGTCAGTGTGAGAGTGTGTGTCCCAATATGCTCCTGTGTGTGTGGGTGTGTGTGTGTGTGTTTCTGTGTGTGTCCACGCTGACCCCATCTCGGCACTCCTGACCGGTTGAATGCGGGCTGCATAAATTAGTGCTGATGCTCTGCGATGTAATTATGCTGCTGTCAGGACGGCCCCTCTACTCAAATTCATTTTAATAAAGTTGGTCTCCAAGGTTACCGACCGGGGGTCACCTTCGGTGTCAGCCCCTATGGATCGCGCCCACAGAACCTTCTGAAAGTCTGCGGTCTGAGTACGGTAACACCTTAACACGACAGCCTGAACCCCCCACATCACAACACAAACACACACACCTCCCACTGACTTACTCAGGAGGGAGAAAGGCAGGTAGCAGAAAGGACGAGGGGGGGAAACAAGAGTGGTAGAAATGAAGAGGTGTTGCACAGAGAGGGAGGAAGATCAACAGTTAAAATGGGAAGGTAGAATAGAAAATGTGAGGAAAGATGGGGGCAGAGGTGTGGGAGGGTGAAAAGAGAGAGGTGGGAGAATGAAAGAAGGAATAAAAATGAGACGAAAAGAGTGAAAAAAAAATGGGGGGGTGGGGGCAAGGGTAGAGGGACAAGGAGAGGGCAAGGGAGTGTCTCTCTTGGGCAGATGGCGGGGTGTATTCTCATTTGTCCTGCTACAGTGTGTGTGCTAACACTAACCTCCAGGGCAGAGCTGCAGCACAGAACACGCTCTCAATTAGCCAATAACACAGACCTGCGCGCACAGCTGGGAGAGGGAAAGGCACTGCTCTGTCTCTACCCAACAAATAGTTAAACATACAGGGACAGTGGACACTGCCACACTACCAGCTGAATGAAGTCCTATATAAATTAACTGTCGATAAGTTTGAGTGGAGGTTATGTACGTTCAGGTGTACCAGTCATTCTCTAAGTGACTGAGACAGATAGGCCATTTGCAAAAATGTTTGCATAAAAAAATCTAAATGGAACAACCCTAGGAATTTGTGTAAAATGAGTCGGCTGGATTTTCTTTATTAAATGACAAATTTAAATTGACAAATACCCTTCCTCATAAGGTGTGTGCATCAATTTTGGCTATCAGGTTGAATAATGGTTTTATTTTTTCTCTTCATATTTTAGGGTTTTGTTTTCTTCTACTACTTTTAAATATTTGTTTCACTTGTTTTTGAATTGTCATTTGCACAGTGTGATAAGCTGAAAGGCATAAAAAGGTAATTTAAATATAATGCATTATTATTAAATTGACACATTAACCCATAATTTCGGGGGAAAATGTATGCTAGTGAAGTGAAGAAAATGGTTCGGAACAGTGGCATACAAATATTTCGTTCTGGCTTTAATATTAATCCTAAAATCATATAAAGGTTTCGCTGCTTGTTGCTGAGCTATCATGCTGATATTAAGTCATCATCTGCCTCTCTGACTGGACTGTATGATCACCTTTACCACCTGTGTTTGAAGTTGTATGCTGTGAATATTGAAATCTCAGTGTGCGACTGACCAGATTCACACAAACACTCTGCCTGCACTCTCTTTGGTCTGCTATCATTCAGTGTGTGAGGCTGTGCAGCCCAGCCGTGTGGGCCGGGGTGACTTTGACTGCCTGTGTAATAGTTACAGCCGCACGCTTTGTTAGCTGCAGGTAATTTATGGTTGAACTGGCCTGATAGTCTGATACGATCGACTGCCCCGACCGTCTTTACCAGCCGGCCCCAAAGACACAGAGGAAGACTCTATCTGAGGAGGGAAGGTAAGAAAGAGACAGAGAGGAAGAGATGAAGATAGCAGGCTGCAGGGCGACTTAAACTGTTGCTACTGGAGGGAAGAATCTGGATTTACACTGTAAGATGCAGAGAAATAATAAAGCAAAAATGAGTGTGACAAAAGCGTACTGAGGAATGAGTAATGCAGGTGAAATGCAGTGAGAGGGTGAGAGAAATTAAAGAGTTGCAGAGCAGTTAAGTTCTCAGCATCTCTCTTGAGGTGTGCTGAGAATTAGATTGCATTAAAGACTGACAGTCCATTCATCTGAACCATACCAAGAAGGAACATTTAGTTAATTGAATGATTAATAAATTCAGCTCAGTCACACTATTTCACTCTGGTGTTGGCTTTGGATAAAAATGTCTGCCAAATGGGAGACGTCATATATCACTTGTTTGAAACCCTTTGCCTAACACTCACACCGAGCATCAATATAACTTGAACTAGTCCAGCTGTGTATACAAAGTAGGGGAGGTACAGCAGCAGCATAGTGAGTTGTTTAACCTTGTGCTCTGGCGGCCTGTCTGTCTTCCTCTCTGTTTCATCAGGAGAAGACTGTGTTTCAGCATGTGAAGTTTTTTGTTGCTGGCTCATCATCGCCTCTGTCTGTGAGAAACGAGTCCTTCAGCTCAAACTAAAGTGCAGATGGAGAGCCAACCCACACCTGTCTTTTTTTTTAATATGAACAGGCACACGAGTCTCCACGCCCACTTTGCTACACCTTCCTTCCCTTAATAAAGACAGGCACAGACCCTTGTTCTACATATACCTTTCCTTCACCCCCTCCCCTAATCCAGTTAGGCAGGAACACCCTCACCCTTCTCTCTCCTCCCTCGTACCTCTTTCTCCAGGATTGGCTACTCTAATCCGGTCTGTCAGGCCAACCAGGTCCCTGACTGCTGTTCTCCTTTCATCTCCCACCTTCAAACAGAATGAGGATGCTTTCATAACGCTGGGTGAGTGACAGGTACGGGAGTCAGGTGGAGACAGGCCCGTGATATGGACAGGCACTTTGTCCTGTTTAAATACACTAATGGAGGATAAGAGGCCTGTCACAGGGACAGGTGGAGATGTGACGGGACAGAAGACACAGACGCTCATCTTTACTTATAGGCGATTTGTGAATGCAAAGACGGGGATGTGCAATGTATTACATCAGATATTGTCAGATAGCAGAGGATGTTGTAGGGCGCAAGCACCTCCAGTCGCTTTCACCTTTAAGAGATTTGACACTCTTTCCTCTCAGTGCATAATGATGTGAGGTAAAAAAAAAAAAAATTCAAGCTTCTTTGCTTTTAGAGACCAAAAAACTTCTTAGTTAGCCAGAGAACAACTGACTGATGTCTGCAAACACAAGAGTCCAAGAACAGTGTTTCTCTTATTCCTAGGTGGAACACTCCAATTTCAGTGTTACATTAACACACAAATCACTGGTGAACACACACACACACACACACACACACACACACACATCTGAATCACAGCTTACACACACCCAGTAGGCAGCCTTTTGGATAGATGGCACCTGCATACAGGAGGAGGGGGCACACAAATAGGATTCGAGAGTGGAAGGGGGCGCGTGGTGGTGGCGGGGTGGGGGTGAGTCCATAAATAGGATTGTGTAGGAAGCAGGGCGAGCTAAATAGGATTGTAATGTACAGGAAAGGATGTATAAATAGGATATGAGAGTCAGAGCTGTGTTCTCACTAGTTCCACGTCCCTGTGGTATAGGAGTTCTCTAGGACTGGCTTGCAGCGTGTATGCATGTGTGTGTGTGTGTGTGTGTGTGTGTGTGTGTGTGTAAGTAAAGGCCATTAATGTGGAGGCTAATCTTGAGGCACCTGTCTCCTCAGGCAGAGTGTGACCTCCACTAGCCAGGTTCACGCATGTTTGTCCTCCCATCCCATTCCTCACCTCCTCCCCCTCCTTCCTCTCCTCAATCCTCACATCCCTTTATTTTTTCATTTCTTCTAACTTTGCTTTTCATATTTCATAAATGAGATCCGTGTTTTTGTTTCTCTTTCTCCCTTCTTGACCTCTTTGAACAGGTAAACTGTCAGTCTTGCTGCGTGTACACTGCTCCCCCTCCAAGAGAGGTCGACGGTCAAAGCTCTGTCTCCCCCTCTCTCTCTCCGTCTCTCTCTCTTTCCCTCTGTCTCTCTGCTTTTGGGGTCAGTGGGCTTTGGGAGCTGTCAGCTCAGTGCTGGTGTCTGCTGGCTGATGGACCAAGATCAAAGGTCAGGGGTCAGGAGTTCGAGGGCAGGATGTGACCCTAAAAACAAACAGCATGGGGAGAGGGTCGTACCCCCGAAAGAGCCTGTCATTCTCCACACAGGGGTGTAGTGTGTGTAACGTAGTGTGAGCATACATACTGTGTGTGTGCATGAAAGTGTTTGGATCTCTCATATTTACATGTTGATACCCTCTTTCTTCTGCATATACTCACACCTGACCTCAACGTACCGTGTGTGTGTGTGTGTGTGTGTGTGTGTGTGTGTGTGTGTGTGTGTGAGGCATACGATGTGATGTGATGTGTGAGATGTGTCATGTTAGCATGGCATGCATCTATTAGCCTGTTTATGGTTTCTTGTCAGAGCAGCTCCTCTCCTCCACTCATGATTACATTACAAACCCGTTTACACAGCCAAGGTCACAATGGACCGCTGTGAAAACATCATCTTCTCCATGAGCCAAGGCAACAATGCATACGAAGCTGACAAAGACGCAGGCAGTTAGTCACACGCAGTGAGCAATACATACATACTCTCACAGTCATATCATCATATTTTAAGCGCCAAGGTAACAGTGTAGGTTTGTGTGTGGGGCCCAGGAGAGCACGCTGCCTCCTCAGACAGGTAATGGATGGTAGGACTGAAAGAGACTGAGGGGAATTAAGATAAACACACTCTGATAAAACTAACCTGCCTGGCCGCACCGCTGTCTGTTTACAACGAATTAAAACATATCACATATGCTGCATGCACATACAAGCATGTGCACGTAAACACCGATACCTGCATAGGTGCACGCACACACACACATACACACATACAGTTTACACTTAGGATTTTATGATGGATTTATATACAAAGGCTTGCTTAAACAGTAGAATAAATGTTTGGACAGTGGTGGCTCTTTGAGTAATTGATCTATGAATCACACACAAGAGATCTTGTAAATTATGAAGACAAATAAACGCTCCATATATCAGGTCCCTATTATAAAATGTTAAGCAGATTTAAACAGATAGAAATGTATCTGCTTAGACAAGGACATTTATTTTTTGCTCTAAGGCGTCCTGCATACAGATTACACAGACTAACCAGGCGACAATCTTATTCTGGGTCCAGAGCCAAGCTTGGGTCAGAGGAAGAATGAAACTGGTCCCAAAATTATTCTGGAGTAATTGCAGGTGAAAGAGCCTTCACTGAACAAAATGAATGTTATGTAAAGTTACTGTCTACTGTAGGTTATTAGAGCATAAATTTCCTGCAGCCTCTTACATCAAAAAGCATAAAGTTACATAAAACTATTTCAGTGTTTTAGACAACTTAATATTCATTGTAGGTACAGCAATGTGGCAAATGATTTTATTATCCTACAATTTTGGGTCACATAAAATCCAAAAAATTAAAAAGTAGGTCCCAAAAGAAAACAGTAATAACCACTGGCCCACTATGCAAGAGGAGAGTTGTGACTACAAGTTGCTATAGCCACATACTCCCCAGTGCAAACATACTTCATACGTACACACACTCTTTTCCAAGTTTATGCACCACCGATCTAAGTACATAATGAAGTGTGACATATCAAGCAAAGGCGCTAATGGGGTGTGAAGTCATTAGTGAACTCTCTCTCTCTCTCACTCACACACTCACACACACACACACACACACCCACAAAACCTTGTGTGTGCATAACAACACACCTATTCTTTCAGTCTTTACTTGGGAGGTGTGATTGTGATAAGCCCTTTAGGCGATCCTGACTCCAGGGTTATATTAGTGAGCTATGTTTTACAGAAAAGCCTCTCAAAAATAGATTTCCACAGCATGAATGTATCATACATGGGTTGTGTTAATGCAAGTCTTATCGTGTGCACAAATTAAGGCGAATGTGTGGGAAATGAGAGCTGACAGAGTTGCAGGGTTTCCCCCCTTTACTGGTGATCATGCACCTGACACTCCCAGACTTCTAACAAATGCATGTGTGTGTTAACCTGACATAACTGACATAATGTTGTCTGACATACTCCACATTTACAGCTGGCACAGGAATGGTAGAGAGAGAGAGAGATATGGAGAGAGGGGAAGGGAGAGAGACTCTAAAAGCTTGTCAGTCCCTCTTAATTATTCTAATTGCTGAGCTCAAGCTTCATGCCAAGGCTTAGGCATTCCCCTGGCACAACAACACACACACACACACACTATTCAGCCACTGCATTGCCTTGAAACCTCTCCTCGCTCCTCGTTTCGTCCTCTCCCCTCATCTCCATACAGAACTCCCCCATCTCCCTCTTTTCCTCAGCTCCCTCTATCAGCATCCCTCCACCCTCGGAGCACCCTCTTATTCCTCCCCTCCTCCTCCTCTCCTCCCATCACAACAGACCCTTCTGCTTCCTCTCCCCAGCCACTCCTCTCCTCCACCCCTCCATTCCTCCGAACTGGATTAAAAGTACTTTTCATTACCCGTGCGGGAGATATGGCACTTAAAAATCACCCCATTATCATTTTTCACCCAGCAAACAGCACACACTCTCGCAGAGACATAATTACCACACCCTGTCATACCAGGGAGATGGAGGCTGCTGATTTCCAGCCAGGCCGTGTGTGTCACTCTGTGTGTGTGAGTGTGTGTGTGTGTGTGTGTGTGTGTGTATAAGAAACTGCTGCCTGTCCGCCTGCCTGCCTGCTTCTCTTATTGATATTAAAAGCGCTGCATAAACGAGTGTTTAAAATGGCTGTCAGAGGGGGAGAGAGAGGATCCACTCCAATCACAAACTGCAGCACACATCACTGGATCTCTTTCCCAGCTTGGCACATGGTAATGGCCTGGAATAACAGAATACTGCCGGATGATTCCCATTCCCACATTCCAAGTTGTGCGAGGCTGCAGAGGAGGCAGTTCAAATGGGAGGCGATGAGTGATAGAGCTCGCTTTAACCAGTCAACACTTAACGTATAATGAATTGCGAGTCAGATGATGAAGTGAATTTATGGCAACGCTTGTTCTTAATGGCTGAAGTGCTTCAAATTGTGAGGCTGGGGAGGGAAGGGGGACCTGACTCATTCACACTAATATTCATTTAGGAAGCCGGTCCTCATCTAACAGTTAGACCAGTTCTGCAGGGGCCATGCCTTCACTCACAGCATTCACAAGGGGGTGTTAAGTATATACGTGTTTAAAACACTCCCCGCACCCCTAAGACATTCATCACTGTGACAACACTGCGTGGCGGCCCCCCAATATCACTCCGCAGGGGCCTGCCGTTGGCCTGTCACAGGAATGGGTGTCTATAATTATGCCTGTAGATAAAGCAGGGACAAACGTGGGTCTTGCATGATTAACTGGGTTGCTGTTTGATCACATTTGACTAATTTGTGGCATAAATCTTCAGACTGGCGCCCCTGCTAGAGACCATTAGCCCTGACACTGACACCCCTGACACACACACACACACACACCCAGATGCACACACATACATACACATGCTCAATACTCATACCTTTAAGAGGAACTGCAAAAAGGAGGGGTGTGCTGTTGGCCTTTTAGTGCTGCTGCGTTGGTGGGGAGAAAATGTGAAAACAAAATACATACACTCGCTAACAGTTTCTGGTAATATCAATTCCAAAACTCTATCTGCATGAGGTCAAGGGTGGGGGAGTGGGGGTGTAGGTGGGGCGGCTGGTACACCTAAGCACTATAGAGAGAGAAATGCAGGTGTACTGGATTATAATATTAAGCAAACATGAGCTCTGAGGTCTAATTATGACACAGGGGAGGTTAGAGAGCGAAAGAGAGAGATTCAGTACTGCGTGGTGGAGTGGATGCTGAAGCCAGCAGAACCAGCCTGGTCATTTGTAAACAGGTAACGATGCAGGCCAGGTGTATGAGCATATGTACCAATGAGCAGGGGAGGAAACGGGGGAGAGGGAGGGAGTCAGAGGAGAGAGGGAAGACAGGGGAAGAGAGTGGGAGGAGTAGAGGGAGGATCTAATTAGGGTGAATTTACAGTGCCCTGTGCCAAACAGCTAAAATGGCCAACTGGGCACAGAGATTTATTACTGGGTTAAATTAGGTTGTCTGGTGAGGGTTGTAAGGCCACCTGCAGCTGTCAATTGTCACAGTGATTATTATAACTGCGGAGAAAGACAACAGTGACGCAACACCAGCTACACAAACACACAACAAGTGCAACAGTGCATTGTTACATACGCAGGCTCATGAAGAGAAACCAATATTCTTTTGTGTTTAGGACAATATCAGTTGAGTCAAGTGAGTGATTAAGAATGATGCTTGAACCCATTTAGCATGAATCAATGAACCTCTGGACAGAAGGTTTCCAGTGCAAGGAGCCTTTGCCTCCATTTGCATCAGTATTCTTGATCAAATCTGCAAGGTAAACAAGTTTAAAACCTGATGGGGGATATTAAACTTGCAGATTGAGGCTGACTCCCCCTCCCCAGGCTTGTCTGGAGCTCGGGGCTGGGGTTTGGGCCTGTGCATTTGACTCTGGCTGCTGAGAGCAAGGACGTGGCACAGCGAGCCAGCCCTGAGCAGCCATACTTTCATGGTCGGTTTCCATTTAAATATCTGACTGACAGGGAACATGGCGCCATTAAGGCGTCCCGAGGGCTCGGCACAAGAGGAGGAAATGGGCAGATAAAACCCCCCAGGGGAGAGGAGGAGGGTGAGAGAAGGGCCACGCTGCCTAAAGCCTTTAACGGTGGGACCTGCTCTTAAAACTGTATAGGCACCACTCCATCCATTCAGTCCTCCGTCCCTCCACACCCAAAACAACCTTGTCTCTCTGGAACAAAAGCAGGATTTATCTAGCATGACTTATAGCCCCAACCTGACTTTCTTCCTCTGTTGGCAGTATGAGGTCATATAGCATGTGTGAGTGCGCATGAGTGAGTGTGTGTGTGTTCATATAAAATAGTAAAAGATTCCTCCAAGCCCCTACTGTCCAGTAAATCTCAAACATTTAATGCACACAGTACTATAACTAGGAGACACCGGAGCACAGTTAACATGTTGCACATGAAAGCAACAAGAGTTGTTGTTTTCAAGAGCGATCATCAGACCAGTGGGCCCTGACACTGTCTTTTCTTTGGTCTTGAACCTTGTCTTAATCTCGTCTCAGTCTTGAACTCAAATGGTGAAATACTCTTTTTTTTCAATGTCATTTACCAAGTAAAAACACCAAACAATCACTGGTTCCAGCTTTGTGAAGATTTGCTGATTTTCTCAAAATGTATATCATTGTAAATTGAACACCATTGAGTTTTGGACTGTTGGTCGGAAAAAAACAATTAAAATGTGCATTTTGCAATTGTTACCTTTTAATAGACTAAATGATTGGTTGATAATTAGAAAATATAAATGATCGGCTCATCTGTAATTAAATTAACCATTAGTTGCAGCCCAAGAAAGAGAGTGGATATATCTACATTTATTCTTATGTATCGGGGCTCTTCAGAGGAAACAAAGACCAACATCTATACAATGAACTCCAGTACATCTACTCCGCATCCTTACAATTGTAAGCGGTTCCATTGTTAGCATACTGCTCTTTTACTGTCCTGTCTAACCATGCTTAAGACTGTAAATAGCATTGTGTTGGTGGGGGCGTGTTGTTTCACGTGCCTGTGAGGTGATGACATATGATGCAGGAAGGACAGTTTGTGTAATAAATCCACGATTTGGATGGCTTATCAGATACCAAAGCACTACGCAGTGGTTTATAATACTATTAGACAGGATTTTACTATTCCTATCACAGCGGCAACCATTGTATCTTTCATCGCAACGACCCCTAGGTAAACAGTATTAATATGGCATTCATGTTACATTTAAGTAATCTAACAGAGTTGTGCACTTGAACATATTTGATTGGCCAAAGCAACGTCTTGCCAGATGACACTGCATTGCTTAGCGGAAAAGGTGAGCCAGATTCAAATTCTTTGCCAACCGCCCTGCGTTTTTGGCATCCCAGCGTTGTGCCAATGCAGCGGTCGTATTGAAATGAATAAGGGAGCTGCATTTTTTCACACAGAACTGCTACTGTCTGTATGAACCTGGCCTTAGTCTTGAGTATTAAAACTCACAGTCTTGTTCTGGTTGTTTTGGGTCTTGGTCTTGTCTCAGTCCCAACTGATCAAGTCTTGGCTATACAACACTGGTGTTAACTACGCTGAGCTCCAGTCTGTTGGGTCAAGAATCTTAACTGTGGATGGTGCCAGGCCTAGAGGTTAAGTGGCTGTCAGAAAGGGTGAAACACAGCAGTGAATGGCTCTGACACTCAGACTCAAATGAGCAAAGCTAGCCAGCCAGAAGGCCGGCCAGCCAGGCAGGACAGTGGCACCATGAAGACACTTAGCAAGACTGAGAGAGAAAGAGAGAGAGAGAGAGGAGTATTGTCTGCCAGTGATATACTTTTACCTCTTCACTTCCCACAATTCAGCTTTCAGAGGCTACACTCTACCCCTCCTTCCTCCCTCCATGCCACCGTCCATACTGCCAGGCCCAATAAAGGTCAAGTCCCTGCCTTCCTCTTAAGGAGCTCATTTGCATCCCGCCGGCAAACAGCCAGTCAGGGCTTGTTCAAAGGGCCTGCTAATCCAATCAGATTGCTCATCTGTGTGAGGCCTTATCGCCACAGACACCGGCATCTGTGGGAACCACATCACAGGGCATCATGGGGCTGCTGGTTGTGATTGGTGGAGACACAAAGTCAGAGGGAAGTATGCATCACAAGGCTTCAACACGGCTCGGAGTTAGCCAGGAGTGACAGTCGGAGAGCAGGGAAGGCTTAACCAACACTTCCCACGTTATGACTGCTGCCCCAGGAACGGCACGGATACATATTGGGTGTGAAATACGAATTAGACCGGTAGGATTTCATCTTTATCTACTGTTGAGCACAGGGCGAGAGAAATGTGTAGTGTATGAACAGTACATAAATACCAAGACTTAATGGGAAAAGTAAATTCCAAAAAAACACGTTTTACAACATACCTTTTTGATGCTAAGTAAATTTCAGGTCCAGCGGCACAAAAACGATTAATATAAAGGGTAAGCTAAATAATTAGAGAGATAGTTAAGATGCATTATTTAAAAAAAGTCTCATTGAAAACACACACAAAAGGCACAGTATAAAACAAATGAATGGGTATAAGAACTGATGTATATGCCCTGCAGCCCCAAAGGGAGGCAGACAAACCTTGCTTGTGTAGGTTAATGTCTAACTTTCAGCACACACACACACACACACACACACACACACACACACACACATACATACAGAGTCATATCACCAGTACAACAGCAGCCACAGGAGTAAAAACACAGTATGCTCATTCAGGTATATGAGCTACAGAGGTGATCTGGCTATGCGAGTGACTTTGCGTCCGGGGACACGACTGGACATAAAGGGACATGGGGGGACATAAAGGTACAAGGGGACAGAGAAACCAACTTGGCCGTCCTTGCACACAATCCCACAGAGACCACAGTCCCATCCGTCTCTCCTTCTCCATTTCTGCTCCCGCTATTCTCCTATTATTCCAACTCCCCCCTCTACGCTCTCCTCCTGCTCCGGCTCTCCTGTTTGTTCTCCCCGTCCTCCCTCTCTACCTCTTGCCATCTGCCCTCCGCCATCCCTCCTCCCCACCCGCCAACCCCCCGATTGTCTCGCCCTCGCACTTGCTCTCGACCCCACTGGTGTCACTATTAGCAGCATCACACTGGGATCACATGGCTGCTGAGGTATGGAGGCTGAGTCAATGGAGCGTGGCACACAAAGACGTCCATATACCCCCATCGCCAGTGCTTCCTCCTACTCCCTCCTCTCAATAATTCTCTCTCCCGCCTTTTCCCATCCCTTCCCGATCATTAGCTTGGAATGCAGCCAGATTGGATTTAACCAGCCAGACTAACTGTATTTTTTTCAATATATCCTCTGCTTTCCTCTGTAGCAGTTCAGCATATTACTACATACATGTTTAAACAAAAACTTCTTGAAACTCAATAGTTAAAAGAATCATACATGACTCTTCATAATGGTTGTTAACTATGTGAGTCACTATTTTAAAATAGTGGATATTATCACCGTGTAACAGAACCACAGTTTGTCGGTTGTGTGACCTGCTCTTTGTCCCAGCCTTGGCAGACTATTAGACCTGGAGCAAGGAGTCAGAGAGGTGAGACAGGCATGAGGAGGAGGCAGAGGTGGATCTATAACAGCAGAGCGCTGCTCCAGGAGAGGCAGCTATGGATTCAACCCATCCCTCTCTTTTCTCTTACTCTCTCCTTTTGTGTCCAAGTGTAAAAGGCTGCATGTGCTCAGCGTGTTTGCAATAGGCGTGTGTGTGTGTGTGTGTGTGTGTGTGTCTGCAGCCCCGTGCATGTGATAAGCCTGTGGTAGTAGTGGTCCTGTGAGGGACCTAAGGCCCTGTTCTCCTGATTAGTCATTTATCAGGCCTGGCAGCCCAGACCCACCATAATCACTCTTCTCTTACCCCTCCTCCTTTTCCTCCGCTGATCCCGCTCTATCCCTCTAGATCTCCCCTGTATCCACCCCTACAACAATGCTCTCCATCCCCCAACACCAAAGTCTATATGGTGGTGCATGTACATGCCTATCCAACCTCTACCTGCCTCTAACCAAGCTGCACCCACTCCATCCACCTTGTCCTCTGTACTCACTCCTCTCTGTCTGACTGTTTCTAGCCAGGAGCCTCCCTTTCCATCTCCTCTTCTCAAACTCCAATCCAATTTCTCTCCTTGTCTGACTGTGTTGTGCCTGAGCTGAAGAGCCAAAGCTGCAGCTAAAGACAAATTTCCAATTTGTCCGTTTGAATTTTTGCGAGCTGGAGCTGTTTAATGCAGAAAGAGAAGAGGGGTACATGATGAGAGGAAGATGGGAGGGCAAGTGTCTTCCAGAGCGGCAGGAGGACCTCCCTATCAACCAGCGCCACACTCCCTCGTCCTGCCATGTCAACAGAGAGGGATTAGGGTACCAGACGTATTGAGGAGGCCAAAATGAGTTAATGCAGTTAACCAGCTGCTTCTTCTCAACCTGTCTTCCCTCGGTTGGGAGAAATTGGAAAAGCTGTCTAGCCAAGGAAAGGAAGTGTAATCTGGACTATGCAGACCGGAGGATACAGGCACATGAAAGGGCTGTCCTCCTGCTTCCCGTTCCTCTTTTCTCTTTCCTTCACCCTTCCTTACCATCATTCCCACTCTCTCTTCCCCATCTCTCTCAGAAAGTGAGGGGTGTAGAAGAAGTTAGGAGAGAAATGTGGACAGAAAAAAAAAGACATAAACAGAGGAGGCTGAACAACAAGATGGGGTTAAAAGAAAAAAAACCTGAAATAAAAAGAGGGAAACTGAGGATAACAGGGTGTCTATAGATATGGGGAAAGAACAAAGCAAGTGTGTGTATGTGTGTGTTATTACGGTGCGTGACAGCTGTTTGAACCCCCAGGGAGATAACAGCTGGGACTCCACCACAAACACACACTCCTTAACATATCCCTCACTTCATTTCTCCTTAACCATTTCCATATCCCTCCATCCCTGGCCTCATCTTTTCCTCCAGTTCCTCTTTCCATTCATTTAATTTGGATCCCCCCACTCAAACTCCTCCTCTAGTTTTTTTGCAGCTTATTCATAGGTTCTCCATTTATTTCTTGTTTTTTTCTCTTTGTTTTCTTTTTTTTTCAATCCATTATGTTTTACAAAACTCCTTCCTCTTTGTCTCAAACTGATAACGGAGTATGGAAAGCTAGTGAAATGCAAACGTGTTAATGGATGAGTTTTTTTTCTTTAATACTAGCTTAATTGATCATTTCTTTTTAAATTTTCTTCATTGTTTTCCTCAGTAACACTGCTCAGTTCTTGCTGAGGTCTATCCCAGAGTGAAAAATTACTTAGATCTTTTAAATAAGTCTCCATGTAAACAAAGCTAGCAGTGGGGTGACAGAGTTTAAAAGGAGGGTGTCTCAGTACAATTACAAACCGGGCCTTTAACCACACCTCTCCCCCGCTGACTGTGTCTCTTTATAGAGCAGTCTGTGTAATAGGGGCTCTCTTATAAAACACAGCGCCGTGTCACACACACATTACTCAGCCCACCGCCCCTTTAAATGATCCAAAGATGTATGAGGCCATCTGTGGGCCGCAATTAAATACCAACCCCTTTAATTCAGCTGCATGCTACATTACCGCCCTCCGTCCAAAGCCCTGTAGACCAGTTACAGGATCGGGTGAAGTCAAGACAAGTACAGCAGCATTTAGTTACACTGCAAAAAATGGCCGTATTTACATGCCAGTTTGAGTCTTACTTTCCTTACAACAAGACACACAATTGACTACTAATGTGAAAATGTTCTTTTCTACAAATTAAAACTTTTTTGTTTTAAGTATTTATTGTTTGGGCTTTTTTTTGCATATATATGATAGCGATAGTAGAGAGATGACAGGGGATGGAAGGAAAGAGATGAGGAATAACGAACAACAAAGGCCCCTGACCCCTGATGCCAACCGAGGATGTTGCGTTTCACCTTAACCCCCAGGCCACCAGGGTGCCCCAAAATTAAAACTCCTTAAATTAAGTGTTATGTTGATACCAGAGGAGTGATCTAAAATAGAAAAGTTCATGTTGCCTGAAACTGCATTAAAAAGATTGTGTTCTAGTCATTTTAAGAAATACTCACAATTTAAAATTGATCTTTAAAAAGATTAATGTGAAATAAAGTTAATTCGGCAGAGTTAAATGACAAAACCCTTGCTGATGTTTCCCCTACATCCATGAGCATCTTATACATGAATCACTTTTCTTCCCCTGCTCCATCAAATCCATTACTCCTTCTCTCCACCCTTTCACTAGCAATCAGTGAAAGAGGTTCATGAAATTAGTCCGCTGTTGAGCACATGCTCCAGCTTTCTCTTATTTCACATCACTCCCATCTGATTGCCTTTCATTGTCAGACTCATAAAAGTCTCTCTCTCTGCTCTTCCTGCATCTCCTCCAGCTTCTTAGAGAATCTAAAAAGACCATTCCCCAACTATCCGTCCGTCTCTCCTTCATTTTTTTTCTCTCTTTCTTCCTCCGTCACAATATATTCCTCTGCTAAATTGCCTCTCCCCACATTGCCATTCCTCGTCCATTGACTGCACTGGCCTTGTCTCTGAGCGCTAATTGTCTCATTCTGAGGACTTAAGGATGCTAGATGGGCGCTAGATGTGTTAAAGAGACAGACTGTGAAACCAGTGTGTGACTGGCAAATTACATCCTTGGCCTTTCTATGGTTGGCAAAGACACTTAATAAGCTCTCAATGTGTTCAACAGCTAGGTGAATAGTTCACTGGCTCCACTGTTGAATTTGAATAGCTCTGAAAGATGCTGTGAAGAGTGTGCACTTGTGAGTGTGTTTGTGTGTTTGTGTGTGTGTGTGTGTGTGTGTGTGTGTGTGTGTGTGTGTGTGTGTGCGTGTGTGTTTGTGTGTGCATTCAGTATGGTGCTGTTTGTATTCTCAGTGCAGTCGACCCGGCGTTCTTCCCAGTGACAGGATCGGGGCAGATCAGCGTTCACTTACAGAACAACTCACCTGAGGAAAAACTCTCCTCTCAGCACGTCGCCCTTTTCTCTGTCTGCCTTTCTACTCCTTTGCTCTTTCTCTCTCTCTCTCTCTCTGTCTCTGACTCCTCTGTCTCTGACCCAGACGGAGATCCCCCTGAGCTACTCAGCTCTCCCTCTCCCCTTTCTTTTTCGGTTTTCGTTCTCTAACCCTATCTGTCTCTTTTTATATCATGCTCTCTGTAAAGATACCCTGTGGGAGGGCAGCATCCAACAAACACAACCACACACTCTGACTGTACATGCTCACACTGACATTGACGTGCATGCGTGTGCACACACACACACACACACACACACACACACACACAGCACGTGTAATAGACGCATATATGCATCACCTGCAACACTACTTTCCACTATAGTTTTCACTAAGACCAGTGACGGGAATAAAAGATTCTCCTACTCACTCTCACACACCCCCACATATGCACAAACACACACACACACACATACACAGACAAGAACCCTACCAAATGCTCTATTTTCTGCCGCTGTGTGGTGATTTATGAAAGGTGTTTCTCACAGCAGGCAGATAGTCCTGTTTGGGATGCTTCATTTCATAAATCTATTCTCCATTCTCATTTCTCTGCATCCCCTCCTCTCTTATTTCCTCTTTTCTCCCCTGTGCAGGACTCCCTCTGTTGACACATACGGCACACTGTATGTGTGTGTGTGTACGTGTGTGTATGAGTGAGTGAGTGTATGGATGGGGAGGGGAAAGAGAGACATAAGTAGGCTTTGTCTGCAGTCGGGGTAATGATGCAGGAACAACCAAAGCCCCTGCAAAAACCCCATTCTCCTGGGGTCTCTCTCTCTCTCTTTCTGGCTCTGACTGTACTCCCCCCCCCCCACACTCACACAGACTCACGCACGCACGCACACACAAATGGGCATGCCTGACACAGAGTCAAGCAGCGTTAAGTTGTGTAAACAAAAGTGAGACATCAACTGAGATCCAACTCCCCAATGAAGCCGCAGATCCAACTAATAAACACACACATTAATAACTGGACTTGATATAGCACCTTTATCAGCACACACACACACACACACACACACACACACACACACACACACACACACACAGGGAGGGAAAAAACAGCACTGGGTTAGGAACACAGTAGAGGTGTTAAATATATTGGGAATAATAAACAGCCAAACACAGAGAAGTAAATATCTGTTTTAAGGCATGTAACATGTTATTCTGCTGATGGAAACAAACAAAAATAAGATGGAAGTGTAAAATGGTTGATGACACCAGCAGTGTAGTTGCTCGTATTCGGATGGATGATTTATCAGAGAGATGAAGTCTTGGCGTCATGTCCGAGCTAGCCTCTTTTCCACTCAATGCAATCTATCATTCAGCTTTTCTTTCATGTGTCTGTCTGAAAAAATGAAGTGTGTTCAAGAGGTTTACTTTTTTAGAAGTTGAAACTTTTGTGATTTTAACAAATGCAACAGCAATTAGTTGAATGGATCAACAGAAATTGTAATTATTACAAAGAACTCAGAACTTCTAAACATATTGATAAGTAGTTTACTAGATTGTATCCACATACAGTATAATCACAAGATAACCAATTTGTTAGGGGCCCTCTGTGGTCTGTGGCCCTGGAGAGTGAGCCCTGTGTGTAACCATGCAGTTAGACCATGCAAAGAGTGATGGACACGTTTGTTTGTAGTACTGAAGTTAAGACAGGCAGCCTCCACCACAGTGTGTGTGTGTGTGTGTGTGTGTGTGTGTGTGTGTGTGTGTGTGTGTGTGTGTGTGTGTGTGTATAAGCTCTGGGTTCATCATGGCTGTGGGTCATCAGATAGTGGCAATGATGAACATGGTGGGAAAACACTCCCTAAAAGCACAACTCTACATCTGCTGCAGCTCGAGTGTGTGTGAGAAGAGGAAAGAAGAAAAAGGGGAAAGAGAGAAAAAGAGATGGGGGCCACAGTGTAGATAAGGCAGTCTTGTTCCTTATTTATGTCTTATTATAGCTACAGCGGGGCCAGGCCACAGACACAGTCACCGGGGACACAATGATGAACTACTCGACAAGACAGCCTGCTCACTCCTGGGAAGACACACTCCCTCTATTCCTCACTCCTCTCCACTCCTTCGCCTTCTTCTTTAACGCTTCCCTCTCCCTCCAGTCTCCTGCTTGTTTTTAACCCTTTTCTCCCTTTCCTTTCAACAACCTCATTCTGTCTCTGTCCCTCCTCCACCTCCAGAACTCTTTCTGCTGTATCCCGATTCATCTCAACTCCTCTTCTGCTTTTCCCATCATCCTTTTCCGGTCTCTCTGCAACACACGGAGCAGAGAGGATGGTAGTGTAAACAGGGAGTAACCCAAAGGTGCTGCAGTCGGGTGGAACGGCAGGCAGGTGACATGATTAAGACATCCCCTTTCTCCCTCAAGCACACACAGAGTACCTCTCGCTCTTTCCTGTTACACTCCCTCTGTTGTCTCTAATCCTCTCTCCCTCTCTTTCTCTCTCTCATGGGGTGACCTGCAGAGGCGGATGTGACTGAGCTCATTACCTGCTTTAATGAGAAGACAGCACCACTGAGACAGCAGCTGCAACTTACCTGAACACTGCACGCACACACACGCACACACACACACAGGAGAACGCATGTAAATACCTGCTACTAACTACTGAGACGGGCAAATACACTTGATTATACCTCAGAGAGAGAAAGACTCAAAGAGAGAGAGAGTGAAAGGGAGAGGAAGGAGGGAGGTGTGTAAAGTCTCCCAGGCTTGCCGTTGATACCACCGACTCTCTGCTGTATCTTAGTTGTTGTTTTATGGAATTACCCTTGTACCAACATGCTCTTCCTGTGAGTAAAGCTTTTTTTTGCCTGGTTCAGGAAAATTAATGTCTATGAGCGCAATACAATCCATCATAGGCTGAAAGCAGAGGTCATTCAGGAAATGATAGCAGGCAAGATAGGCTTCTCCTCCGTGTACACACACACACACACACACACACACACACACACACAGATGGAGAGAGACAGAGTGTGTAAGGAGGATATAGAAACATGGGGGGCATAGGATCCTTGAATCGCTAAACCTTTCTCCCATTTTACTCTTTGACTTTGGTAAGTTAGAGAAGGTAAGAAGAAGCAGAAGAAAGTTGCATACTTAAGCATGTGGATTCAACACAGGACACAAAGGCCGGATATTGTTTCAAATATTTGGCACTAGTGCCGGTACAATAACTGATGTTTCGGTACTGATACCAAAACTTTTCTACAAAACACTTTTTTTTTAAATTTAATAATAGAAGTCAAAGTTCTAAAATGTTAAATGTTGTTTAAACATAAGAGGCTGACCCAGAACATTGCTGAAATAAATTTCATTTAAATCAGGAACTGCCTGATCTAAGAATAAAGGGAGACACACACAGACAAAATCAGTGACTCATCCATACACCTATACCTATTTAGTTTACTATGCAACCTTGCACGCCAGCAGTGTCTTGACACGCCTTAACCTGTGATGGCACACGTCAACTCATCAAGATGTCTTATTAACCAGTGTTAACGCACGTCAAAGAAGCAGGAATTTTATCACATTGTTTCTCTCTACCATCACTACTTATTCTGTCTGTATGATGCATTCAGTGTGTGCTACAGGTGTCAATTGACGCGCGTCCAATGAAACGACCCTCCGCAATGCGACCAGTGTGTGTTGCACTTAATTTAAAGTTTTTGACCACTAGTAGCTCTATGGAGCCATGTTTTGACAAGTGAGTCCAGTTTTGTTTGTATCACACGCATTAGGATGCAAATGCACATGCATGAGCACACGGGTGACGCAATACGCATTCCTGCCAACGGTTTCACGCTATTACACGATCAACAGTTGGTGGCGGTAACGCGTCAAGAAATGCAGAAATGTGCCAACGAAGGCAGAGAAGAAGAAGACTGCAAGCTAGCAAACATGGATGCAAACAATGCAATATTTCAAATATTCAAAAAGCTTTTTAAATGTTTTATGAGAAAGGAAAATGCAGTCAACATATTTGTCAGGCCTCAAGGATACACACAATGCCTTGGTGAGTAACACTGAAAGTAAACATCACTCTGTTTACAAGAAAACGCCACAGGGCACCTTTGACAGGAAGGTGAATCTCATCAGACATTTGGTGCCAGCCATTTTGGTCAGTAACAAAAAAGTATTGAAGTTTGATACACAGCCCTACATGTGACATTGTGTGTAATTTATTTACAGTTTATTGACGTGTCATCAACTTGGTATGTACAGCATGTGTCCATCTCTCTGATTATTGATGAATGACTTAAATGTAAAACCTCAAATCAGATATACAATGAGCGTGTCATCACCACATACAGGTATGACTGTCAAAGTCCCAGAGCTGCATTCTCATGTGGGGAATCAAAGGGGTCAAGGCCACACACACACACACACACACACGTGCGAAGAAGACACCCTTCACATTCCCACATGTGAAGTTGTTGACAAATTAATCATATGCATTAATTATTGACAGTAACTTCAATGTGAAAAGCAAACATCTGTCACCCTCGCCCTGTTTTAAATCATTTATACCTTCCCTACATGGATAATCATATGGCTATTGATTACGATACTTAAAGCACAAGGGCGTATTGATAACACATACATGCACACAGCCTTACATTCCAGATGAGCTCGGCAGACGGATTGACAAAAGGAAGGAGTCCAAATCCATCTAAAGTGAACACACATCTATTACCTGTGTGTGAGTGAACACACACACTCATGCACACACTTGTGCACAAACCAATGCTGTCCTACATAAGGCCAAATCTGGCATAGAGTTGGTTGAAAACTGTGCAAGAGGATGACATGTTGACATGGAGATAAAGACAGACAAAGAGAGCTAAGCCTTGTCCTAAAAATGGACAGATGAGGGCCTCTCTCTCTCTCTCTCTCTCTCTCTGTCTCTGTCTCTGTCTCTCTCTCTCTCTCTCTCTCTCTCTCTCAGAGATGGAGAGAGGGGGTTTTATCTGTCTGACAGAGTGAAGGATGTGTGGTCAGGTTCTACTCTGATGCTCCTGTCCTTTTAGTAAATCAGCCTTCACTGTTGTCACCTGGCCGCCCCATGGTCACACATCACTGGTGTCACCCTTACATGATGTCAAAACCCCCACCCCCACCACCCACCCACACACACACGCACACACACGCGCACACACACACAAATCTAGATCGTATAGTTTCCTTTACTTAAGCCAATGACATGAAGGCAAACGAACCAAAGTGACCGACTGAAGAAACCACAGAGCAAATGAATGACAGCTGGTCTTGAAAAGATACAACTGACTAATCATGTAATATTTCTCCAATAATGTTTCACTCTGAAAAAATGTCCTCCTGCCTTCCACTTAACCTCAACAGGAGGTGTATTCAGCAGCATAAGCCACGAATAAAAACGCCAGCTGGATGAGCTACTGTACTCAGAATATTCCTGCCAATATCACTGTGAAAGAAATATACCAAGCACCAGACATTGTGCAAAAAAGCTAAAGCTTTCAGGTGTATTTAAGTAATCAATCAAAACCATTTTTGTTCTACTTTTCCAATAGAATATTTTACAGAAAACAGTGAAAACAATGTGTTCTCCCAAAATGAAACTAGTAACAATAATAAACATAATGAAATACCCTGTGTTTTATGACACTAAGAAAATGATTAAAATCACATGTACTCTAAAGTTTTAAACACCTGAGGTACAGTTATTGCAGAGACAGCATTATCTCTATAAGTGCTCCTCAGACATCAGTAATCTATCCATGCTGCAGATAATCACAACGATGGGAGAGGGGAGGGGGATCAATACAAGCCTCTCACAAGATCTATTGCTTTCTGATCGATTTCTCACTCTGATCAGCCTCTCTGAGATCAACCACACTTCCTGTGCGTTGGTACTGCAGTGTAGAACGAGAGGTGAGGAGGGACTAATAATGTGATTCAGACTGTGCTTCCTCTCATTGCATTATGTCATCACCTGTTATTACATCATCACAAGTGTAGCAGGTGAGTTTCTGTCTGGAAATGAACTGTTACCATTAAGAATTGGATCAGTTAAGATTATTTTAAATTACAAAGCGTACGTACGAGCAACACTAGTTCTATCCATGTAGGTGTTTTCACTGATTTCATTCAGTTAAGATGCTGTTCATACTGTGAGCAGCTTTGATTAGAAGCCATGTCGTGCTGTTGGAGGAACACAAGCAGACACAGGCCTCAGAAAAAAGCCATGCACCTGCACAAAGACAGAGCCATAAAGGTGACCTGGCTTTTGCTGTCAGGGCCTGAGAATTTAAGGCTTGCAGATTCAGTAATATCTTTTAAATCAATACGTAGATAATGAATATTTTTTTTAAGCCTTTCATTAAAAGCAGATTTTCTTTTCATCGTTTCATTGTTTCATCTGATCTATTTTGTTTTGTTATTTTAGTTACCTGGCTTTAGTATTTGTTTAATTTTTTAATTTTAACACCACGTCCCTTCTTATACTTCTATTTGTTGCTGTTATTCTTTGTTTTGTTGTAGTCTTGAAATGCTGATATCTTTTTACGTTTTGATATGCTTCTTTAAAGCACCTTGTGACCTTGTTATGAACTATTGCGTGTATCTTTCTCATGTGAGATATGAACATGTGCACGCTGTGAAAACAAATGTCCCTCTTGGGTCAATAAAGACTACCTATCTATAATAATAAATACCATTATTAAGATTTATAAGTTAGTAAGTATAAGTGTGTAAGTGTATGCGTGCATGAATATGTGATAATATTAACCACATGAACAAAAGCTTGGCTGAGGGGACTTTAACCAATGTACAAAAGCACTAAAAGCCAGTGCAAGAATAGGTCAAGCCACTCAAATTTTATCACGATATTGGACTTATAATCAATAAAGCATGCATGGCTGATCAAATAAACACTGTCTAAAATGCAGCTAAGATGTTTGTGTTCTGTGATTCATATTATACATTAATTCCATTCTAACCAATTGTTTTTTAAATGGAAACAAATGAAAAAGCTACTGAATAAAGTCATTAATGTGCCCATTAAAAAAACAGAGACCGGTACACTGCCCACTACAACATGGTAGTACCAGTTAACTATATTACTCTCCTCATATGCATCATGCAGGACAAAGTCATATACACCTCCGTCCCCACAGTCCCCCCCTCTTCCTCCCCTGGGCTCTCCTCTGTGATTGGAATGAAAGGTAATGGTCCTGAAAGAGGGAGAAAGGAGACTTTCCTCCACTCTTATCTCTTAACACCGACAGTCAGTGGAGCAAACTCTCACACACAGTCAGAGGCATCCTTATGTATGCACACACACACACACATTCATACACAAACTGTATATCTGCTGCAGGATGATGGCAGAAATAACATTGGTTTAATTGTGAAACACATCAAAGGAAAAACACATCTCGCATGAGGCATCTCAGAGGATGAAAGAGTATAGTAACAGTAACAGTTTTGTCTCTTTGAGAGAATGTACATAAAAAAAAATCCGGAAAGATGTAATGCTAAACAGATACAAAGTAATTTAATAGGAAGTTTAAAATATTCATAAATATTGAATTAATCATTTATAATAGATCTTAAATTAACTGCCGTGCTTGAAGTATTAGATGTGAGGAGAGAAGCAAGAGAGAGAGAGAGAGTCTGTGATAGAGAAAGAGAACGATAAAGAATGAGCCCTCTAGACATTTTTCCTTCCCTGTGCTAACATCTCCTCAGTCTGATGAATGAATATTCATGTTTGATCCAGACACTGCTGCTCAACAAAGGCAGGGAAAGCCCTAAAACAGATATCGCTCTGCTTCTGATGTAGCAACACCACTCAGAGAGCCTTCTTACTGTTTAGTGGTACAGGTTCACATTTATCCGACGTCACTGCGTCTGCTGTGTCTGTGATGATGTCTCAGATGGTGGATAAGGTGAAGCCCCGTTGATATACACAGAAAAATCTGGACAACACATTTTACAAGACATTTGTTTTTAAGTGCTCCTTTGTACATGCATTTGTGTGAGTGTGAATCTGTGTGGGACAGACGGTGGAGTTAAGGACAGTGAAGGCTGATCACATCCTCACTGCTGTTCCCGCTGACGCAGCATCCTGCAACTGGAATCTAGCTGGTGACCTGAAACTATTCACGAGCTTCCCCTGAAATCCCCCTGCGTTAGTGGAACATGTCTTTGTGTGTGTGTGTGTGAATAAGGGCTGAGTTGGCGTTCTGTGAGCCTCTCAGAGATAGCAGTGTCTTACAGTAGATTACAGTGGATCCAATCCATACGCCCACCAGGCTCAACTAGACCAGTTCTCTATTCCTGTCTATCCCACAGCATAAGGAGGATAATAACGGGGGAAAACACACACACACACACACACACACACAGCATGAATACAGACACACATCCTCAGAAATAAGGCTGACAACAGAGAGTGAACTCACCAACAACTAGAGTTGGAGTAATACAATACTGCATAAAGAGAGATGAATATTATATCAGTGATCAGTGTCGAGGCTGTCAGTCTAAATGTGTACTGTATTCATCATGGCTCACACACTGATAGAGGGGAGGAATCCTTCATCACACACACATAAGGTTGCCACACCCCCCTCTTCCTCACACCGCGAGGATATGGATGACATTCCTGTAGGTATCCTGAACAAAACGTAGAGCTCACTATAGTGGCAACAATACACAGAGCAGCTGTTTTGGGAAACTCTGATGAGCAACAGTGCTTGGTGAGTAAGCAGGGTCATTTGAGTCATTTAGACACACGTTACAAAAAATGTAACAATTAGTAAATTAATCGATTTGTGTTCCTATAAGTTAAATTATCATAATTTTGATTTTTGTAAAATTTCTCACTTTATCATTTGATCAGGTGGTAATATTAAACTTTTGCTGATCACAGCTTCACAGATTTCCTATCATTATAATTCATTTTTTAAAATGTATTTCTATATTTGTTTGTTTCTGGTAATTTATGATGGACATTGGTCTTTATTTATGACATCATACATGTATAGATTAAATATTTAAAATGATTAATTCATTAGGAGCAAAAGCAAAGGACTGACTGTTGATTGAATATTGAGGAACAATAATCACTGGTTGCTAATTTGAGTTATTTTCTCTGTATAACTGCATATTGCTAGGGTTTTCTTACCCGCACTGCCTTGTGTATCACCACCCAAATACTGACAAGAAGAAGAAGTGATTCAGGAGATTTTCATGCTATTTCTTACACGTGTTACTCTGGGAAATAAGAATACATAGAGGGGGCAAAACTGCAAGAAAGCAAATGAGAAGGTGTAAGAGAGCGGGAGAAACTTTGACGTCTTATACCTTGACAGATGTTAAGTATGTGTTGTTGGGTGTGACAGGAGAACAAGGTGTGTGAAGAAGAGCTCAGGTTGGTTTATATATACATTCAGTTCATCTGAGAGCGCAGAAAATAGAGTGAGGAGATAGGGTGAGGGCGGAGGGGTTAATAAGGCAGTGGGAATAATACGAGCGTTGGCAGCTCAGTGTGTCACTGCCTTCTAGCCCCCTGAAAGAGCAGGACACTCACACACACACACACACACACACACAGCAGGAGAGAAGGACACAGACTGCTCAGTATGCAGCCCTGACATTGTCCACATCTGATACGGGACATTAGCCCCTAACTCCCTCCATACACCACTGCCCTTCACTTTATATTACTTTATGTTAATAGAAAAATATTACATACAACATCATTTGTCTTTGTTACCACGGCACCCCACAACTGATTTAAATGCATGTGTTTACCTCTACAGACAGGTGAAGACAGGGGGAAGGGTGGGTGACTGACTGTGTGTGTGTGTGTCAATGCGTGTGTGCGCCTCAATGTGTGTGTGTGTTTGTAACAAGGGAGGGTACAAATGCACGCATCTCGTTCAGATTTATCGATCTTACCCACCTCTCACCAAGACCATGCTGTTACATATATGTATCTATAGGCATAGATGAGTGTGTGTGCTGCTGTGCAAATGGGTGTTGAGTGCAGGACCCTGACATCAACCTGCCATCACCCCCAACTCAAGCTACAGATTGAACCCTGGTTCTATTCTGAACCAGTTAAATGTGTTTGTTTTTTACTGGTAATCATTAGATGCTTCTTGTTTTACATGTACCATTCTATACTATGTGCACTGATAAACAATAGGAAAAAAATCCATGTTTAAAACTATAATAGTAATCCAACAAGTCCTATAAGTACAGTAAATGACAAACATATGATATACTTCTGTAGCTGTAATCTTCAGCTGAAGTACGACTACAACTTTTAAAACATGTTCAGGGGAATTGGTGGGTGTACAGCAAATTATGCAGTTACAAAGTGATCATTTTTCAGGTATTTAAGTTTGACAGGTGATAATTAGAAACATGTTTATCCACCAATAAAGCTGTATTAAATTAACCTAGTAATAAATTAACTCCATTAGGTGTGGACATGAATAAAACCTGACAGAGTGTTGATTTTTACACTGCATCAAATTAACAGTGCATTTTGTCACAATAAGAGTACAAGAACTACGTACACTAAAAGCAATAGAATCTCACTCCACTGTGTCAGGGGCAACTTTGGTTTCTATTTTGAGTAAACGACAGTAACTATGATCCTCAACAATGTAGTTCACATGTGTGACGACTAACTAAAAAAAGCTCCCTGTCAACTTTCAACATTAGCTGCCACATAATAGGTGGGGATAAGACATCTGACAGACAGGTCGATGTCAGACTGTCTCACACCACGTCTCACCCCTGATGCATGAGCTCACCTTAGAAGCTTAGAGGTCACCTAAACCTGCCTGTCTGGGATTGTGTGAGTATGTGTGTGTGTCTGTGTGTGTGTGTGTGTGTGTGTGTGTGTTTGTGCTGTTTGTCATTACCACATTCTCCGTGAGCTATCATCAGTGTTCCCATTAATCCATAAGTCAATGGATCAATGTTGGGCTGCAACTGAGGCTGAAAGCTCTCAGCCTTATCGACCTGTCATTTGAAACCCTGATGATCACTGGACTTTAATGTAAATGCCACCTTAACATCAGTCAAACTAACAATTTACGTATATGGTATCTATCCACGTACTTTAAGGAGGAGGAACCCTCCGGTATGGATGAAGCAGCGTCCTCACTTCAATTTCAAAGATTATTATTTTGACCTGTGTTTTGGTGGTCGCTGGATTCATATGTGCAAGGACTTCATGTACTTCACATCAGAGCTGTATGCATGCCATACTGTGAGGCTATTGATCTTGCAAGTGAGTAAATGTGGGTACATTGTCATGCATGTAAATGGTGTGGCATTAACAGAGTGTGAGGGCCTTCTACTGTAAACAATCTCGCACTTTGTCATCTCTGCGATGTCAAAGCACATTCGTTACACTGTTAAAACACCCCCATAACTCTACCACCCAATGCTAATCCTACAGCACACTAATATGTATGTGAGCGTGTGTGCATGTGTGTGCTGTGCATGTATACTGCACGTGTGTGTGTGTGTGTTTATGTTATATTGCTCAATCCCTTTAGTGCTGATTATGAAGGTGTAGATTGATAGTTGGCCTCGGCACGGTGTTTAATCATATTGGCATTTCAAAGCAAAGAAAAATGGCAGTTGTTATGAATTAGCATGGTGACATCATGTAGGGGTCATTCATTAGCAGCGGTTCAGAAACGGAGAAGAGGTTCAAGAAGAGGAATTGGATGGATGGCATTCAAATAATATGAAGGGTCTAAAAGGGTTATATTGGAGTTAAGGTGAAACTGAGTTTGACTCTGTGTGATAAAACACAGTCAAAACAAAGTGAGAAGGAAACAGCAAGTTGGAGGCAAGAGGTGAAGTCTACGACCATGAGAGAAAAAAGCATGACCCAACTGGGTTGCAGAAACCTGTCAGGATAGTGTAGATCCCCTACTGGAAAGGTGAGGAGCTGTCTGACAGGTTCACATCTTGACACACAGGCAAGACTGATCTTCTTCAAGACAGGGTCTGACCCACACAGCTCTGACTCACCCCAAGCTACTATTCTGCAAGTCAGATCCAACTGCTTACCCACTAACCCACTCAAACAATAAACCAAAACAAAACAAAACTAAAGACTTTCCAAACCTGACAATCAGACATTCACGCCCACTTCACGCAGCGTTTGGCCCGGTGTAGGACAGTGGGAGAAGTAGGCAGGTTTAAACTTCTCTCAAGCTCTCTTTTTTATTCTTTACACAACTATTTCTGGCGCTAGTGCAACACAATAACTGCCTTACAGGAGAGACTGTCTGAATATATGTCCTGTTATACCCATACTTAAATGCTTATCTCATGGCCTCTCTATGACAATCAGCTTTTCAATCCCCTTCAAATGTGGCCATTCGGGGCGGCTATAAACTCTTTTGCCTTCCAACGTGGTGGGAAGACACGTCGTACGAGATAGTTCTTTTTGAGCATACCCAAGGCCTAATGCTGCCGTTGCATTCAAACAAAGGCTGGACCACGAGACTAACTGGCTGAAAAATGACTAAACGAGCTCGCAGAGGAGAACTGGACACGAGTGTTTCACTTTTAAGAGGTTTCCCAAAAGTGGCACAGTATTAATCGTACAACACTTGAGCCTTTCATAGCCTAGTGGGCATGTCCTGACTAATACAGATTTCTACAGCTACTCGATACTCATATGGACACAGAAGGAATTCATGTCTCCCACACCGCTACACACACACACACACACAATAAACGAAACAGGAAGAAGACAGAGAAGATGGGATACTGGGAGGAAGGTATAAGAGCTTGTGCTCATTACAATCAATTAGGGTCAAGTTGAGAGCAGAGAGGGTTGGTGAGAGGGGGGAAGGTAAATGGGAGGCAGCAGAGAGGAAGGACGAAGGCTAGAGGGTGGCATCTTGGCAAATGTGGAAAGAGGGCCAATTAAAGTGAAAGCAAAGGAAAATATGAATGATTTAGTGCTTAAACACACATTGGGACACATGCATATCTATGTAAAGCACACATCCACTGAATGTTATGTCAAGCTCAGTGTAATCCTACAGGAGCTGCAGTGGTGTGTGTTTTGTTAGTTTGGACATGAAACCTAATAACTAAAGGATGAGTGAGTAGCCTACATGAAAGGACCTCTCAGCCTCCCCCCCATGAGCACTTTCAACTCTGCAGCTCATACCACACACATTCACTGCTGTTTGACTATTATAGAAATTTCACAATCAAGGTAGGAATCATTTCCTTAGGTTGAGGAGAAAAGAGAGGAATTGAAATCAATTCAAGCTCAAATGATAATCCTTGAAGTTATATCACCACCTTCAGTCAGTCAGCTGGATTTCCAATCATCTAGACTAAAGGGCCTCAACAAGAGGCAGCCACCACAGCTGAGTGCTGAAGCCAATGTGAAAGCGTTAAGATGTAGCTCCTCTAATGGCCACTAGATCTTTACCATCTCTGCAGAAACACAAAGTCAAATATTTCCCACAAGAGCTAAGCAGGGTTTTCCCCCAGGAAATTGGCAGTAAGCGCTCCATTGTCCCTACTTTTCAAAACATGTAAAAACTCAGAGGGTTTTCTTTTTGCTGACACTGTGGCGTGCTGCTCTGATTAATTACTGTGAAGAAGAGCATATGTTGTGATTGATCAATCAAACACCTGCTGCGCCGAATTAAACAGATCCTGGCGCATTTCATCTCGGTTTTAATGGAGTTACTTGATGAGTGTTTAAACAATCGCCTCGCTCATTAAATATGTGGTCTTTGCTGTGTGATGTAGGGCCACTGCTCATTTTCCCTTAAACTTAATGAGCTTAATATTATATTTTAAACAAATGTAATAATTCCTTCTGATGTTAGCAGAGGCATTCATTTTAGGCGGGGCAGGGTACCTCCATTATCAAACACTGTGGGAAACCCTGGTAAATCTCTGTAGGTAATTTCACTGCATCTATGTGTGTTCCCCCCAGCAGATCTGACCCGGGAACACTGAGATGAATAGGATGACAGCAACACATAGACAGTTTCCATTGGGAGTGTGTCATTTTTCTACAGACAAAAACTTAATGACTTAAAGAAAATATATTAACGCAAGTGTATTTTTGTGGGGACACGTTTCTTGAACAGTGTCTCAGGCCATTAGACCCCCTCTCTCTCCAAAATAGCCACTTCTTTTAAACCCCACACCTGCAGTTTGTAATGCAGGCTTTGTGTTAAAAAACTTTAAGTCTCAAAGATTATTTTCTCTGACTTTAAAAAGCTCCCTCCAGAGCCACAGAAGACATTAAACAACACAGGCTCAGTACCGTAGTACTCCTCGTGATGAGTAAACAGAACTTCTCATTGAAAGTCAGTGGAGTGCCACTTTAAACAATGGACAAATTGTGGTGAGTTTTAAATTCAACTCGTGGCTTCAGGTAGGTGACATTAAAGGTAGGTGACATTAAAGATGCTACGTCCATGATGTTCTACCATCTATGGGACTAAATTCAAAACAAAAGTCCAATCCAGACATGAACTGAACTACAGTAACAAATTTCACTGAACTGAAGGCTTAGATTGGTAAAAAAAACAAAACAATTTACAGTCAAATCTGCAGCTGGAAAAGCTTTCTTAGTAGTTAATAACCTGAAGAGTGACAATCTGACAACTTAAAGAAAACAGGATACACGTAAACCTTGAAATAAATAAGCTCTCACCCTTATTCATCTCTTCCCTTCTCCCACTCACACACACACACACACATACAGAGTGCAGCCCTATGTGTGTTTGACTCATCTAAGTGAGATAATCCAGTTTTCCGGATGAATTCGCCTCTGTGTCCCGAGGGCAGAGATTAAGATAGAGATATTAAACAAACAAGAAGCCCAAGTCTCCCCTTCCCCCAGCTGCCCGTTTCTCCCCCAGTATCAGCCTCGTCCCCCCTCCATCACATCCTCCCCTTCCTGTGGCCGAGCCAGGCTTGTTGCTTCCCTTTTTCCGCTACACTCAGGCCTGATGAAGACAGCAGGTCTGACTTTGTTTGCTCCAGAGAGATTCAGGTCCTGAGCAGTAAGTCATACAGTAAGTCAGTTAGATGGGGTAACGCGCAGGGAGAGACGTGAGTGTGTTGATCTGAAATGAAGCTCCCTCCCCCCTCTGCTCTGCTCTTGTGGCAGGGTTGACTGACTCCAGATCGGAAGAATAAGAAAACATGTCAAAGGCATTATCAACAGTACGACAGCTATGATTGTGCTGCCTTTAGAAGGGCAAGAGAGGTATCTTCAATCCTATTTAGTACTGTACAGACAATAACAACAGGCAGATTATCTGAGAAATACATTAACTAACTACAGACTGAGTGACCACAGCCTGGCCATTGAGACTGGTTGGCAAACCAAAAAAGCCAGATAGTTCTACCAAGACAAGAGGTAGAGAGACAGAGAATAAGACCGAAGAACAGTTAAGTTCTTACCAAAATAAACCTCAAATACCAAGAATTCAAAACACTCTTAGACAAAACAAATGTCAATATAGTTGTACTATATAGGGAAGAAAATAACATACTAAGCTCTATTTTCTTCTGTGGTTCTCCATATTACCATTACATTCAATTGTCAAACTATATCTCATCTTATCATATACATTCTTTTCCTTTTTCAATCAAGTTTTTTTTTCCTGTCTGTTTTTGTTTTAGTATACTACAGTGTGTTGTGTTTTCTGTATAGTGTTTGGTATGGTGGCAGAGCAACTTAAGAAAAAACATGTAAACAGATAAAACACATGCAAACAGACAGCAAAACATCCTTACCATTAAGACAACACATAGGTCTCATTTAGAAAAAAAATGCTGCAAATAAATAAAAAACAAGAAAATTAAGAGGCACATTCACCAACATGACAACACATACTGTATAAAGCAAAAACAAATGCGATGTGAATACAGAAATGTTTGCAGGGGACATGATGAACCTGATGAATACACTACCAAATTAGTAAAATGCTAATGCTAGGTGTGTGGTCAATATCTCAGATTATTCAATATCATCTTTTTAGTGTTCCATGGAAATTTCCGTTATGTTGGTCTGCATCATTTCTGTATGTTTCTTTTTAACTTGTATGCACTGTCAAATTGGTGAATGTGTTTCTTGATTTGCTTCTGTTTTGTCCATTTGATTATTTTCTTTAGTGGCAGTGTGCTGCGTTCTCTCAGCCACCGTCATATGCAGCGTTGTAACCATTTGTTACTTGTATATATTTCCAACTACACTATATAGCCTGTGCTGTGTGAAAAAGTGCCTCTTCTCTTTGTCCATGGAGGTCAATGTTTTATTTCACTGCAGGAAACCCTAAACTCACACTGTAAACCTGGTGATGGTGACGGCAATAAAGCAAATCTGAATTTGAATTTGAGAGGCTTTGAGTACGAGTTTGAATTCTTGAATGCCTTCAGAGAGACAGAGAGAAAAGGAGTTCTCTCTCAATGCACTGGTGTGAAGGAGGCTAGAGAGGGAGAGAGAGAGAGAGAGAGAGATGGGGTTTGAGGGGAGAAAGTCTTTGCTGAAAATCTCTCTCTCTCTCTCTCTCTTTTTGCAGGAAGACATCAAACAAACACACCTGCTCCCTGGACCAATCCCCTCAGCACTGCCCCAACTCTCCCTGCCTCCACTATAGACTCACACACTCCCATTCCTCATTACACACAAGCACACACAAAACACATAAACGCACACACACTCACACATGCGCACACACACAGTCCCATTCCTCATTACACACACCGAGAGCAGAGCAGTGAGAGATCGCGGAGAGCGAGCGGGAGCGGTGCTTTGGTGTAATGGGAGGAAATGTTGGTGTTTCATCTGGAATTGATGAAGTCTTGTTTCAGCGGCTCTCCCCGGAGCAGGGCCGCTGTGCGCTGGCTGTGTAAATGAAAGGAGCAGCCGAGACTGGACCGGAGGAGCAGAGAGCCAGTCGATAGAGCTACTGGAGAGTCATACTGAACTGCTTAGAGACTCACAGTTTCAGGAATAAGAGAGGACTGTTTCACAAAACCAAATGTCTATATTGGTAACTGACAGGCAGCACAGATAGAGGATGAAGCACAGAAAAAACGTCACGACAAATGGTATCACTTTAGTTTCCTAGAAACACAGTGCTGATTTTATCATCCCAGCAAACAGTATCTGAAAAAAATAAACACTGAGGCTACAACAAAAACACAGTTGATGATAAAATAGAAAACAGAGCAAGAAGGCATTGTAAGAATTAAAGGAACTCTTGACCTCTAAAGGAAACATATACACAGACATATACACAAAATATAAACATAACACTGCACATCCTCTATAGCTTTTGTAGCTTCAAATGTTTTATATTTTCCAGAAATTTGAGAATTCAGGACGTACAGTAAGCACATCTGTTTAATCAGTTTTTATATCCGCATATTTTTCATTATTAAACTTTTATTCCTCATCTACTCATTATCCACGGTCTTCTCTGGAACCGGTTCTTCAAACAAAACGACAGGCACTGATAAACCCTGACCTGGTGAGCAAAGACGAGCGAGAGAAGACTCATGCATGAGCACGTATCTTGAATGATGTAAGAGGTCTTAGATCTAATAAAGCGAGCGGAGAGGCTGATGTAAATGCTTGTTCTAATAAAACCCTGGTGTAAGGGGGTGTGCAGAAGCAGATTTAAGTGCTTGTTATAATCAGGCTCAACTTGGTGTGTCTGTACTCTCCAGTCAGAGAGTGTTGTCTCAGGTTAAGCACACAGAGATGAAAGGAGGAGGAGGAGGTCACCTCTACAGACAGACTGTAATCTATTAAGTACTGAAGAGCTGGAGATTATACAAACTATTTGGCTTTTCAATGGAAACTATAACGTTGAAACAAAACTACATCAGAAGAACTGATCTCTTTTTGCTTGCTGACGCTAAAGTGTAGTGAGAATAATTTTTATTTTAGAATTAATTTAGATTAATGTATATTTTGTGTTATACTTTTATTTATATGTGTTACATATTAAGTATACAGACTTAAGTAAGTGAGTAAAACTTATTTATATAGCAACTTTCTAGATTAGAAAGGTCACAAAGGGCTTTACAATAAAAGGCAAAACAAAGACATAAAATAGAGACACAATATAAAAGTAATAAGTAAAATAGAAATGAAAATAAATTGAAAAGGACTACGGCAAAAAACAAGTAGTGTGCATGCACTGAAAGACCATCCAAAAAACTGTTCAAATACTTACACACTCATATAGTGTAATGCCTAATCTCAAATTTCATCCTCACTACAGCAGGATGGATGTTAGAACACAAATATACTCACAAGCAATCAGTAGCATTCATTAGCAGTGTTAGTTTGAAATAAACAGTGTGAGTGTTTGTGTAATCATTGTGAAAGATAAAGCAGTTCAGACAGAAGGAGGGAATCCGATCACAGTTTGGACGGGGACAAATAGAAAGAGGCGGATCAAACATGTAGGCAGTCCAACAGCGTTCACACACATGGCCTTGTATGGGACAGCTGTTATGAGGATTGGCTAAGACTTAACTGACACATACAAAGAGAAAGAGATAGAGAAAAGGGGGTGAAAGCCTCAGTTAAAGCCTCTGACTCCTCATTCATACCTGACCAAAAAGAAAACGTACTTCATTCTCCACACACAAGTACACAGGGCCATCTCAGCCTGACTGGGCTAAGAGAGAAGAGATTAATTAACATTTTTATGTAAATGAGGCGTTTGTGTCTAATTATTTCTGTTATTCCAGCAGCAGCAGCAGCAGGCTTTGATGTGCCAGCGGTGGATTTAAATAGAGGGAGATTTCCATCACATCCTCCCTGTGCGTCACAGCCAGGCAGGAGACAGAGACAGCAGAGATTACACACTCCACTGGGACACACACATACACACCGTCTCGTCTTGCAACACACACACACACAGTTATTTTACCTCAGAGGAAAAGTCCTTGTGCGTTTTTGTGTATTTGCTGCCAATGCTCACACTCGAGCGTTCACATGTTTACAAACCCACACTCACCCCCCTGCTTCTCCCAGTTGAGGCAGTCGAGTTGGAGATGTGGAACCCTTAATTGGCAGAGCATTCATCAGTGTGTTATCTATCTGATGGAGAGAGGGTCTCCATGGCCTGTTTGGTGCTAGTTTATGAGCTGATATTAAAGGCTGTTAAAGTACATAAAGGGGATAAACTTTTACAACCTGAACTTATAGCCAGAAACACAGGCAGCGTCATAAAGCGCCGATGTACACTCTGCGCACACTGCACCGCCAGGTCAAAGAGTCTACAGTCATTCTGGAATATCTGTGGAGACTCAGTAAGAAATGGGCCTGTTTTATCTGAACACGAAGAAACTCTCAAAAAACTAAAAAGAAAAGTTGAGTACGCAGGAAACCGATGGAGTGTCAGCACCAAGGCAGTTTCAACTGAACTTATTTTCCTTTTCAATGCAAGCTATAATTAAAAAGTTAAACGTACCCTGTGGAGATTTTGACAGCAAGCAGTGCTGTGGCGCACTGTTGTCACAAGTTTGCTGGTGGTAGCGTGCAAAGAAGCGCAGCACTGTGCTCTCAAAGGCACGGAACTAAACATGAATGTACAATGCAGGATTTCAAATATTCAATAATTTGCTAATGTTTTTGAGGAAGGCATTCAACACATTTTTTTAGACCTCAAGGATACACACAAAGCATTTTGGCAAGAAACACTAAATCTAAACATAACTTTTGTTTGTTACAAGAAAACTCCACAGGGCACCTTTAAATGTATAACTCTACTGTGATATCTAACATTTCATTGATAGGTCTGATGTCGATACAGAAATTAAAGTTCAACATTTGAAAAAATTCAAATTCAAAAGTCAACCAGGATTGTTATTGTCATATATTTGTACATTATGACTACGGGTCCCAATAACATTACACTCACCACCTCTGTTGTAGAGATTTGGGGAATTCTTCCAGGAATTTCCAGGGAATTACTTTTTGTTTTTCCATTCAATTCGACTGAAAGTGTTTTGCGATGATTTCTGACACAATTCTTTTCTAAAAATCAAAACTAAAACTTTCATTTTTTGAAAAGCTGTAGGAGGATTGTGCTCTTTGACCCAATCAGTCTCTGTTTCCCAAATCTCCATAACAGAGGTACTGAGTAAAATGTTAGCATAACCAACATGTCATGATAGACAAAAATATAAGGAAAAACACTCAGGTTGACAGATACCAGAATTTCCCTTTAAAATCACTCTCATTTTCATTCATAGTGTAAAGGTTTAGCTGTTTTTCTTTTTTCTTTCTTATCTTTTAATCTTTTTCCTTCCCCATTGGCTCTTAGCCAGTAAGGTGATACGTCAGGAGAGTAGTGGAAACTTAAAAGTGGACACACCCAACAATATGGCCAGGCTTGTGGAGAGGCATGGCGGAGACTGATGGAGGACTGCTGACAAAGAGGCAGCCTGAGCGGAAAAGAAAGGCAGACATGAAGAGGGAGGCGCAGTGACAGTGGGAGAAAACACATCTAAGAACTGTGTACAAACAGGGATCTGAGAGGCAGAGAAATGAGGGTTATTCCTGAAGGGGCTTTTGCGTCTGATCCTACAAGTGTTCCCTCCACGCCAGCTATAATAATGTGAAGGCTTGAAACAAACATTGCGATAACACCATGACACCATATCCTGTCATTCTGAGCCTAAGGGAGCCAAAAATACCAGGTATCCCTCTCTTTCATAACTCCTGACACCTGACACTGCCTGGTCTCCTCCTGAGTTCTCCCAGCTTACATTGACTTCCCTACATCACTGTCAGGTAATGCACACACACACACACACACATATGCTGTACCTGATCTAACATGTACTCCACACACATATTCCTGCATGTACCTGCATGTGAGTTTCAACCACATTTTGAAGCTATTCATTCTATTCATAACATCCTGCAATGTTGGGGAAGTTATATTCTCCATTGACTCCACAGATAAGCGCCTCACTTCAATTACATGTAGTGAACCCAGCAGGGCTCTAATCTGCATGTTAGCATAAGGATAACTAGCTTTCTCTCTCTCTGTCCAATCTCCCCCCTTTCTTTTCTGTCTGACACTTCATGTACTGCTGATAGGGATCACTGAGTGTATTATCACAGAGAGTACGGGCTGTGCTATCAAAGTGGGAAGTATTACTGGCTGTCTGTGCATGCGTGAGCACATGCCTTGGATTTGTGTTTGTGGGGTTAATAAACAGACTATCCAGCTCATTTAAATAGCCCAAAAACCCTTGATCTGGTGACCGCCAGTTCCCTTTTGGTATTGGCTTTGTAGACACACAACGAAGGTTTACGGTGAGTTCATTTTTTTCCGACCCCCTGCAGTGCTTTATAGCTCTGTGTAGTCATATGTTATTTTGGGGGGAGTCTGTCTTGTTAAAAGGTCTTTGCGGTGAAATATCTGCAGAGATTATGTGGGCT
Organism: Macquaria ambigua; assembly: GCA_008360985.2. Classification (NCBI taxonomy): domain Eukaryota; kingdom Metazoa; phylum Chordata; class Actinopteri; order Centrarchiformes; family Percichthyidae; genus Macquaria; species Macquaria ambigua. The sequence goes on from VMKM01000776.1 coordinate 77,908, forward strand.
TTTTTGATATCATGCAGAGAGATTGCAAACAGGGCAAAGCAAGACAAATAATGTCTCATGAGAATACATATAATGCAAATCGAAATCCAGATGTGTCAAGTGTTCTTCACAGTGCTCTCTCTGGAGTGACAGACTAACTCCTCATTATATGTTTTATGTGGGGCTTTTCTGAATGGTCCACCATTTTCCATTTCCAGTGTTGAAGTCTGCTCATAGAGGCCATTGATCCAAAGACAAGCTGCCTTGACTGATTGCTGGGAGGAAACGCTGGCATTATGGGCATCTGTGTGTGTGTGTGTGTATGTGTGTGTGTGTGAGAGAGAGAGAGAGTGAGAGAGAGAGAGAGAGAGAGAGAGAGAGAGTAGAAGGAGGCAAAGCGGGTATTAGTCTGATGAAGTCATACAGGAAATCAATGTCGTATTGAAAGGAGAAAAATGCCCTGCCCAGGGGTGGCTGCGCACGGGCCCGCACGCAAACACACATACACACTTAACAATGAGACAAAGTGTGATGTGCTATGAGCAAAAAAGACAAAAGGCTTGATTCTGAAAAATGAGTGGGTGATATGTCAAGTTCAAGTACAATGCTAATGAGAGAGAAAGGCAAAAACAGGCTGTCGAGGCTTCCAGATACTCCCACAAGTGTCCAGCCTTATTCCTCCGGTTTTGTTGGATCTAAATGTTGAAGCCCTAGCAAGTGTGCATGTATACTTCAGACTATAGGCTTCCATATGAGAATTTGTGTGCATTCTGTATTTCAAAAGGCGCAGAGTGCAGGGCAGGCTCCAGGAGAGCAAGTGTTTAATAATGTATGGGGCCCAGAGACAGGGCCCTATAGATGGAGATGGACTGGGTGACTGAGTCGTCAAGACACACACAGATCTGTGCGCACACAAAAGAAAAAACACAGACAGACACACACACACACACACACACACAAACCATACTCCGTCTTGTTCACACTAACATACACACATAAACATACACAGCAGTCCATCTCAGCCGCTCTTCTCTTGATCTCCACTCCAACCACATCAATTGTTAATAAAGCTGGGGCCCGGGCTGATTACTAAAGATTATTCCACTGTTTATTCTGATCAATAGAGCATTTCTATTCCTGCAGGCCTTCATGGAGATGTTTGAAGGAGCGAGCGAGGGAGGGAAGCAAAGACAGAAAGACGGTGAGAGAAAGAGGTGGGCCTATATCTTAATGACTTTAGTCGCAGCAGTGTCTCCAGTGCCTGCTGGAGCTCAGAGCTCAGAGGGGAAGTTAGGTAGATCTTAGCCTTGGGCTACATCTCACGATTCCTACCAGCAACTTCAGGACTCAGAGCCCGGCTTAAGCTTGAGTGGATATTAATTTCACTGACCAAGTAGCAGACAGAGGTGCTCCATAAGACCATCAGTCACCAGCCCTAAGCTACTCAGCGGCTATTACTATGGTAATCTATACCCCAGGCCTGTGTGTGTGTGTGTGTGTGTGTGTGTGTGTATAAGAATACACATGTTTTGTGTATACGTGTGCAAGAGGGAGGGAGAAAGACAACAGAGAGGGATTGAGCAACTACTGTAAGCGTGTATCAACACTCATTAACAGAGACACACAATTACGTAGTCCCACACTTATGTTTCTGTTCAACCGGCATATGATGTTCACAGAGTAATTAATCATAAAAGGCGGAGAGGGGGAGGAGATGAGGAAAAAGGGAGGGAGGGGGGGGGGGGGAGTTGGAGGGTGGAACAACATTATGAGTCTGGGTAATTGTCTAATTTTCCTTCAGAGAGCCCAACGAGGAATTAGAAAACAAACTGCTGGTGCAGTCGCTCCGTTCCACAGCTGAAAGATGAGGAGGGCCATCAAAACATCCACCATTCACTAGAAGTATAAAAAAATAACAAAAACCAGTAAAGATGTTTGTTGAAAAGTTACTGTTTTCCAGTTTGTAGCTAATGACTGGATGCTAAAAGGGCACAGGCTGTTTGTGACGTCCCAAATGCACTGAAATGACAAAAAGCTAAAGAATGAGATGTAATCCTGCAATCCTACTGTGTTTTCTGTTAAACATAATACCTGAGAGAGACGTGTGGACAAGTGGATCGTTGCTTTATTGGTGATTTAAAAGAAACAAAACCTTCAGCTCAGTCACTCAAGCGAAGCTCGTGGAGAGAGGAACACAGTCCCTGGAAGAGACCCAAGTAGGGCAAACACCTACATGCATGTGTGTTTGTTTGTGTGTGTGTGTGTGTGTGTTTGTGTACACCAGGGGACATTTTTGCACAAACATACAGATGTGTATGCGTGCACACACCAGCTGTCCTATAGATGTAAGCACACAAGCAATCTTAAACAACAATGCAAAAGCACATGTGCACGAGAGGCACAGTCACGGCATTGCGGATTTTCTGCAGCTTTATGGGACAACAAGAGGGAAAAGAAATTATCACCACGGATCAGAGGTATTACTACTAAATCCACTATCCCTGAAAGGATAGACAAGACTGAACAGGATGGGCCTAAAAGTGACAAATCAGACAGACAGACAGACAGACAGACATACAGACAGACTGACACTGACTTGTTAGCCTTCCGGTCACCCATACCCACTTCTGCTAACGGTAGCACTTTACTTTAAAGCTCTCTCTTTTCAGCAGGATAAAATAACAAGGTAAAAGTGTGAAAACAACTTTAAGTTACCTGCACTTCAGTAAAAGCTGTTTCTCCCCCCAAAATTAATTGCTTCTTACTGGGGACATTGAGTGCACATGACAGTGAAAGTCAAAGAGGTAGGAAGGCATCGCCTCGGTCCTCCTTTGTTCGGTAAATGACTAAATATTTAATGTTCCGGGGCTCTTAAGATTAAAGGTAACATGTTGTCAGTAATAGTGCAGCTACTTCAAAGGATGTAAATTATGCATTTCTTCCTTTAGCAGAGAAATCAAAGCAGGTAATGAAGATTAAAGTTTGTGGACCTCCATTCTCTCTCTGGTTGAGGAGAGAGGTGGAGAGGAGACGAAGAGAGAGGGAAGAGGACCTGCGTTAGGAAGGTTAATCTATTCGGAGCGTGGGTTATCTGATTAAAGAATCATTGTGTTCATTTAATCTGTTCCAGTGAAGCTGGTGTATGGAGCTGAGAGATAGTGGTGGGGCAGGGGCCTAACCACCACTGTCAAGAGGCGCTGAAGCCAACCAAAGTGGCAATCAAAGAACTGCATGACTTTGGGGAGACGCACACAAACCAGCTATGTTACAGTTGTTCTCAGTTCACTTGTGTTTGAAGTAGACAGGTGGGGAATTGTCAGTGTAAAATAAAGAGACAAGAGGAGGAATTAAAGAGCTTACAGTCACAACAGCATCCAAAGCGCAGGTATTAGGCTTATTCCAAAACATGACATTTAACACAGTCTCACTCCTGTTCCCTTTAACCTTTTCCCCCTTCTGATGTATCTGTGTACAGACGGAGACTACACTGTTTCTATCAGTCCTGGACATTTTCTTGTCTGTGAAGAGCTGTGCTTACGAGTCCCCCTCGGGGCTATATTTTACTCCTATCCGCCTCTCTAAGACACCAGTTAGAGCACAATCCCACAGGCCACCAGATGGAGTTGACATTTAGAAACACAGGGTTTTTTTGTTCTCTTAACGGTCCGAGCTCCTCCATGAGAAATGAGGAAAAAGACAGCAGACGCTAAAAGGGGAAGAGAGGCGCTTAGCCCCGTCTTCACACCCATCCAGTCTGCACCAGCTATCATTTAGGCTATCCCACAATGCACCTCCTAAAGGCCCCCACAGAGGAGTCAGGCCCATTAGCCTAGCAACGAGAACGCTAATCGTCACATTCCATTACAGTCAATGGCAGCGTGGCGATTCTAATGCCCATTTGTAAGAAGTCACACAAGGGCCGATGTTGCGTCACCAGAGCAAAAGGGGGACACAAACCAAAGAGTGACTTTGAGGTGACGAATGCTTGGCAAAAAGAAAATCAAAATTATTAATAATGTCTGAGCCATTAACTATGTTCATTATGATTTGGGTTTCAAGACACTTTGGGATCATTTCCTCCCACACTCCCCCTGATCCAAACCAGCACAACTACAACCCTCTACAGAGTATCACTGTACAAACAGCACTCCTGTGAAGCTGAGACAGTGTCGAGAGGCACAAATGCGAAGTGAACAAAGCCCAGCGTTATTCTATTGGAATCAGATTCCTCTTTAACTGAACATAGACTTATCGATCACCGCGAAACTACACAAGAGCAGTTTCCAAATGAAGGAAGGTGTGTGTGAGAGAGAGAGAGAGAGAGAGAGAGAGAGAGGAGCAAGAGACAGAGAGACAGAGGGAAAGAAAGAGAGAGAGAGAGAGAGAGAGAAAGGGGTAAATAACATCTCCACTCGCATCTGCAGCAGCCAGTCAGTCAGGCATCATTAATCCAGCGAGGAGCCTCATCCGTTGTGTATTGGTTCATTTTACAACACTATAGTACTGTCTAAATATTGACAGAGCGCTGTTGTCTGGGCTATTGACTGTCATCAGAATGCTCCCCTTCAGAGCCGAGTGTGTGTGTGTGTGTGTGTGTGTGTGTGTGTGTGTGTGTGTGTGTGTGTGCGCGCATGTGGGAGAGAGAGTCAGAGCGCTCGTCTACGCAGAGTGCTGCCTTCGCATGGGCAGCACATGTAACAGCACAGGTGAGAGCCTGCAAAAGAACGCAGGCAGCGCACCTTCAAGTAAAAACAAACTGAAGACACATGCATGTATTGTAGACCGACACACACAAACATACACACTCAATCCCGGACACACAAAGGAGGGCTGTAGCTTCTCACAACTTGGCTGTCCTCTAAAATTCACTCACCTCAAATGATTTCTATGCAAATAGAGCAGCAGAGAAAAATGCAGCAGCTGAATTAAATCCAAAACACATTTGGTCAAAAATCAATTCCCCTGGTCCTCCCCTCATCCACACAGACAGCCTACTCTCCACTCTCCCTATCCCACAGCACACAGCCCTGGACCGCTGATAAATATTCATTTTTTATATTTATGTTACAGAAAAAAGCTGTGATGGGCAAAATAGGAAAGCATCCCCAACAAAAGCCTCCTGCAAACACACACGCATGCACACACAAACACGAAAACACACTTAAAGATAGACTCGCAAGTTACAAATAATCAGATAACTACTGTGATTCCACACATGGATCATTTAATGGAGAATAAATAGCACTAGATTTACATTATGATTTAACTGTGTGATATAGTGTGTAAATGCAGCTTTCTGACCTCTGAGCACACACGGTGCTTTTATAGTCCTTCTACGGCTTTCCACCCTGTGTGCCAGAACAACCACGACTCTCCTAACAGCACTTGAACATTCTCTCTTTCCAGAAAGAGTTGGTAATTACTTGACAAATCACTGCCTCTTTTAAGTGCCAGATGAAAGAGTGTAAATGGGGGGAAATACGCAGGAAATAAAATAAAATCCTTTTTTTTTTTTCCTGTTCTCCATTAAGTGGCCGGAGAGGGAGAACGGGAGATATTTAATGTTGCTTAAATATGCAGTGTGATTCCACCCGCTGATTAAATTATAGCAGATGAGATCTTCTGTTGGCTGGAAACTTGAAAAAGTCCAGAGCTGTTTAAAAATGCATCAAACATGCTGTTGGATTAGCTCTCTGTCTATGTCTTTCACTGTCTCGCTGAGGGGAGAGAGGGGAGGACCGGGCCATGCAGAGGGGGAGGAGAGGAGAGAAGACAGAATCAACTCTTTCAACAAATGAGACTAACACTGGTGTGTTTGACATGATAATGAAGAAGTCAAAGCGCACTTAATAATGAAACGAATGGAAAAGGAATTATTTGAATTAAGTCAACCCGCTGAAAAATGTGACAAAGCGTCTGCGTATGTGTGTGAGCGCGTATTAATTAGTGTGTTTGCCAAATGGTCCAAGTGAGAGCCCACTGGGTCCTGTGCTCTGCACTTTTTGCCCTCTTCCTCCACTCTATCTGCTCCCTCTTTCTCTTCCTCTCCAGAGCCAAGATGTGCATATGTTTTGAGCTGCTTTAATTTCTCCGCTCATAATTGGGCTGAACCGCAGGGAGCCCTCATCCACTGGGACAACACTGTAAACATGAGTTTCCTCCCTCTCTTTCTCTCTGGGTGGGAGAGCTGCTCTCAGCCCACTCTCTCTCTCTCTCTCTCTCTCTCTCTCTCTCTCTCACACACACACAGACACACACACACACAAGCTGGAAACACAATATAGTGAACTGATCAAACAAATAAACTACCAACCAAGACGACAAGAAAAGGCGCTTTACTCCAACCCTCTATTTCCAGGGATGAACAAAGAAAACACAAACCGCTCAGAGCGCTGCTCCCGCTCAGTCAATGACAGAAAAAAAGAAATAAATAATTGAGCGCAAGAGAAACTGTTTGAAGAGTCAGAGGCTTCTAGCTCACCACATTGCATCAGAGGGCCAGTAGACATAGAGTACTTTCCTGCAGAGACGGGTAATGAAGGCGGGTGGGAAGTTATTCATAAGAATCTGACCATGTAAGCACTTGTGTAGAGACATGATGTTTAATTTGTAGTTTGAGCAAAAGAAGTTTTCACGTCCGGCTGGAAATACGGCACAATAATGTCACACTTGAGTGGGCAAACAGGTCAAACCACCTCCATTGTGCTCCTTCGGGAACAGCCAAAATGCAGCGTGGGACTCCGGTACGCTGGGGGTTAACAGATTGAATGAGCTTTGGAGCGGTAATAGGTTGTCCAAAAATGTACCGCTTATCTTATATAGCATACTTCCATAATTTAGATGCTGTTTGCATGTCTGTGTGCATGTTTTCGTTTGTTTGTGTATGTGTACTGCATGTGTATTGGCAGGGGCTAAGCACGCCTGTGTGTATGTGTGTGTTCCTGTCTGTGTGTGCACATACTGTATGTGTGCAGGCATGCTCCTGAGTTCAGAGGTAGTGACAGCTTTGACAGCTATACCTGCCAATGGCCAGATCCTGGCGATAACCCCTGCTGTCGCCACAAAGCCGACAGAAAGGCTCCAATTTCCCCCCCAGACACTGGGCCAGTCTGTGGAGGCAGAAGGGGGGGGTAGAGAGACAACCTCCAGCCATTCTCCACAATACACTCTCCTCATTCCACCCCACTAACACATGAATGGGGATCCAATTGATTCTTTTTCACCCCAGTCCATTTTCCCACCCGGCCTGACACAGAGAGAGGATTTTGTGCTCATCTGCCCTTCCTTGTGTACTTCATATCGGGGAGAAGACTTATAGAAAGGGAAGGTAAAAAGGGGGGATCTTTATCAGAAAGCGAATTAACGCTCAAAGTGCTCCATTTGGAAGGTATATCAGGCCAATCCATTAAAAGGGCCTTCAGAAAAGAGCCGGCGCGGAGGACACCTTGAGAATGAACAGAAGACCTTGCTGAAACAGCACTCTTCACACACAGGAGGGGAGAGAGAGGGAGAGAGAGAGAGAGAGAGAGAGAAGACAGTACGGAGGTTTGTGCCACGTGGGGCTGCATAATCACCTGCTAAATAAGGGTTATACCTGAAGAAGACAGAAATTACATAAATAAACCTGCTTAAAAATCTAATTAGTAATTGACAAAATCACTCCTCAATGCAACACTGTTGAGAAAAAAAAACAAAAATGAAATGTAGACCACTTTCACTGAGATCTGTCTCATTATTGTCTAAGAGTAAACAACTTTTGTTCCCATTTCCAGTATACTGTCACACACACTGGTGCATTTCCTCTCTCTCGCACTCTCATGCACACGTACACACACACACACACACACACCTGCTCCAGCAGTGAGTTCCATTAATCTTCTCCCAGGCCCTGTCCTCTGCGGGCTGACCCAGGTGAGGGAGGGGGAGGCTGGGGTCAGAGGCTAGAGGAGTGCCCCTGTCTGGATGGGGGCCTCGTGAACATTAGCCCCTGGCCAGTGGGGTGGGGGCAGTGGAGGGACCACCCCATACTGACTGCGAGAGGTCAACGATTAGAAAAAGAAAAGTGATTTCTGAGCGAATCTAAAGGTGGAAGTAACTATAGACAAATGGGCAAATTGAATTTAACTATCTGCAACACGATTCAAAAAATAAAGACCACATTCCAGAAGAGGAATACAGTAAAGATCACCACTGTTAACAGGATGCAGTCCCACATGAATGCAATGCAGTAAAAAAAGGAATAGAAAAATAGTAATTTTCTTGTGCTATAAATCAATCAAACACATTTTCGATGAAAACAGTGGCAGAGAATGTAATTTTCAGCAATTGTTCTTATTTGTTAGAGAGGTCACAATCATGCTTTTTTTGTTTTTTATTTTCAAGGTTATTTAATAATGAGAATCTGCTGATATGGAGTGTGATCTGATATTTCTATATTACTTCATAATACAGCTGCACTCTTAGCCTACAGTGGGCCTATATTAAAATTAGTAAAGTTTAATTTAGGTAAGATGTGTTTGGAAGCTCAGAGCTCTGAATTTAGGAAATATAACCTGTATCACGTCTGTCCTTTGATGGTCTCCTATACTTCCTATAGCGTTCTACAGTGCTTAATATCTGGGCAAAGGGAAGTTTCAGTGTGGAACCACTGATGCTTCTCTCCATACCAAACATGAGTTAGTTAAAATGTGATTCAGCTGAGAATTGTAGCTAAAAAAAAAAGTTAAATAATGTAGCTTTTAAACTCTCAGTGTGAATATTTGATTGAAACTGATGGCTGCTATTTATTTGTGTGGCTCCATGCTTGATTTGCTCACAACACTTTGCATTAGGAAAAGGTTTCAGTGTTTTAAAGGAGCGGGAATGTTTTTGACAGCTATGGTATCTGGAGATAGATGGTTTACAATAAACAAAGGACTGAAAAATGGATCATGCTTTATATTGCAATTACTGGTCATTTAAAAGATGTACTGATTGGCCTTGATTCGTATCCTTCAGATCACTCCTACTGATTTGTTTATAGTAATAACATAGTAAGAAGAAGTCTGGGTATGCAGACACAGTCAATCATCATAAACATCATCAACTGGAAAGAGTGGCAACATTCCACTTATGATGACAGGGAAGATGGTTTTGGCTCTTACAGATCCAGGCTGTGCCACCGTGCAGATCACCCCAGAGCTGACCTCATCCCAGCCTGCTGACGGGAGAACAGAGACCCGGCCCCAGGGGTGAGCCTGCCTTTTTGTGTCTACGCTCCCCTTCTCATCTCCAAGCGAAGACCCTGAACAAGCATCCCCTCTGTCTGGAGCACCTACCAAGAACAGAGACTCAACTCTTCCCCTGGCATTATCAAACAGCTCAATGAACAGGGAGGAGACACAAAAGTTACAGAAAGTGAGTGAGCAAAGAGAGAGACAGGCAGAGGGAAAAGGGCCAGAAGAAAGAGCTCTCATTTGTGTTAGCGTACATACACAAGCCCACACATACATGGGACTTGGCAGTATAGTTTGAAGAGGATGACTGGTCATCAACAAGTACTTTATTAAACTGAAAGGCCTCTTCTCTCTACGCAACAACTCTACACTCCTTCCCTTTCATCTGTCATCCTGCAATCTTTTATTCACCGCAAGGTGTCGATGATCGTAATGACGGTGATGATGACGATGACTGCATTTGGTTTGTGTCATTCTTTGTAGGGAGAAGATTGTCCTCTAAATCCAAGTTCAAACCCAGAACTAAAAAGTAAGACAATATTATGAAAAGAGCACATAAAAACTTAAAAGCACACACTCATCTATTCCTAACTACATTCGCTCCCACCTACCCACTCACACATGCACGCACACACACACGCACGCACACACACACACACACACACAGACTTGAAAGTGTCTGATATGCGAGGCATGTTGATCCTGTTTATAATGGCGAGTTTCCTGGTGTAAGCTGTTGGTCTCCCCTGGCGTTGGTCTCCCTCTTCTCTCCAGCCCCTCATCTCTAATGCATGAGCCAGCCAGAGAGACCGCGGAGGCCAAAGAACGAGCGAAAGGGAGAGCGAGGGAGCGAGAGCGGACAGAGGGAGAGGCTAACCCTGGCACTGCGGTGCAACACTTTCATATTCTAATAAACCCAACATGAATACACCCATATACAGAAAGGGAGGAAATTGCATTTCTAAAACTCTCTCTGTATCAAAGGGCATTCCGCTGAACATCTCTCATACACACACACAGACACACACAAACATGCAGTCCGGCATTTTCCAAACCGGGAAAAAATGAACTAACACAAACATACACACACACACGCACGCACGCACACACACACACAAGGAAGGCTCAGAGGGATTACAGTCTGCTGACGACAGCAGTTGAATACACACACAGGCATAAAAACATAGAAAAGTTCTTAAGAGAAGTTCTGTTTGAGGAAGTTCTAACTAGATGTCAGATGCGTGAAAACAGTGGAAACCAATTTCTCTGATCATATTAATGCGTCGCTGAGAGCATGTGGAAAACAAGTGAGAGGTACCAGAAAGAGAAGGTGAGACACAGAGCAGATCAGAGGGCACAGATCTAGAGCAGAGAGGCAAATATTGTGCAAAACACGTACGCCGAACTCAAACGGGTGCCTCATTTCTGGCCTCATCTCCTTTGGAGCGAGCCATTTAATTTCAGGCCGCTGATACCCATCCCTCCTTTCACAAGAGTTAATATCCCATTCTCCCTCCTCCTCTCTGCTGGTGTGTGATGGAGTCTCAGTGACAGCCTGTAATGCAGGCCTGTATGCATTGATTATATGACACCCTCCATTCAGGTGTGCTATTAAAGTTCCCCTCCTCTCTTCCTTTCTGCTCTGCCAGTGGAATAATGTCCAATAATAAGAGGAGCAGGTGACAGGAGCCGAGGCAAGAGCCAGGCTGGCCCAGACAGAAACTAGTTCCCTGGGCAGGACTAGATGAAGATACGCCCATGTTATTCACCGCAGCACCGTAAGCCGCGGAGGAACAGGGTGGGGGAATGCATAATTGCATTTAAATTACATGAAGGATGCTTTGACTACCCCCTTGTCTGGCTGCCACTCCCCTCTGCATTTCTGCACCCATGTAAAATCCACCCATCCCACCCGCTGTAGCTCCCCTCCCCCAATGCATAGTAAGGACGCCCTCATGTCCGTCCCACACATGAGCATAATACAGGGCACAGAGAAAAAGCCTTTAATTAGTGCTCAGTAATGAGTGTGTCTCTGTGTATGCACTATGACGTGGAACAAGAACTCAATATGGCGATATATCGTGTTTTCAAACCAGATGCGCTCGGGAAAAGCTAAGTTAAAATGCAGATGGAAAAGTATTTTTTTCTGAAAGGTGGCTGAGCAACAATAAACAAATATGGATGAATTGATTACATTAATTAAATGAAGCAATAATCATAAGAAAAAGAGGCAAAGTACAAGAAAATAAAGGACCATGGCCAAATCAAAAACTAAATATAACTAAAACAAAACTTTCAATAAGAAAGTCCTGCCTACCTAAGAAAATATACCTGAGTGAACAACTGCACTCATCACCGAACAACAATACAAAAACATACAACCTTTTTCCACCTGTACTAGACAGAGATTAGTCTCTGTGTTTATGCAAAGCAGAACATAAAGATGAAAGAAGGAAGCTGAACCTGCTCCAGTCCGCGAGGGCATTAAACTCCAAACAATTACAACACAAAAAACAGCCTCAAATAACAGAATTTGTGGCATTTTACAGCAACCACAACACAAAATGGAAACTCTGATTGGGCAGGTGAGACTGGTAACCTAACAGCCAATCACACAGGGTGAGAGCTGATGTTGGTAGCTCAGTAAACAGAGCAGACTACCTGACAGAGGCCATGACAATCATGATGCTAAATGTTATCATTACAATAGCACTAAGTATCTGTGTTTTCATTAAATGTACAGATGCACTATCCCTCATTAAGCCCATTATTATTATTAAGACAAAAAAGGATGTCCAAGGTGGTGGATATTGGGAAAAATCTGATTATTCATAACATGGGTTACACTATAACTCCCACCAACTATAGACAAACAGGTTTGTGTATCTTAGCACAGATGATTGAAAAAATAACATTAAAATTTAGGTAAGTCCAACACCTGGACTGAAGGCATAACACAGGTTTTCAGAACGAGGCAATGATAAAAAATGAATATTTCTACAATATTTCAGAACCTGACTGGAGGTTGGGCTGTAGGTTGGTACACGAACCCATTATAGTAACTAAAATCAGGTCATATTATACCAGCTGTACCGAGCTGCAGACAGACAACATCTTTAAGCCTTCTGCTCTCACCCACACAGTATTCCTGCTGTATAGCACAGCGGTCTACCTTCACCATCTCTGCCTTCTCTTTCTGTCTTTCTGGGAAGCTCCGGGCCGAGAATAGAGCTCAGAGCTCTATGGTTTACATAAACCACAATACCTTCTCAGCTTGGAGGGGGGAAGAAAGACACAAGCATCTGTTTTTGTTTGCATTTTATTCCAAAACATAAAATTGAATCAATCTTTTAATACTCTGGATTGTATAAACATGGGAGAGAACTGCTTGAATAAATATCAAGAATGAAAATGGATTTCTCGTCGACGACTATTATCTATGTGGTTTATTTATGAATAAAACTGCTGGTGCCAAAATAGGCAAGACATAAAAATACAGAGATAATGTGTTTAGCCTTTTTCATTTTCTTCGTTTTAAGTGAAAGAATAAATATTAGGATTTACATCACATTTACATTTTTATCAAAATCAAGTTGGGTGCCACTAAACCTGTGTGCACCATTTTCATCTGTGGTTTCCAGGACAACTGTGAAAATAACAAGAGCAACATGACACTGACATCTTTAACAGGAAAATCATTAAAAGCAACATGAGGGGCCAGATGATGCTGTCTGTGCCACAGTCAGTCTGTGACTGATAAACACCACGCCGGATCCATAAATAGACTAATAGCTCTTTCACTGCTCCCACTACAATGCACTCAGTCAGGACGGTCAGTGGGTGTTTTTGTAAAAATGATAGATAAAATCCTCTCAATCTCAGAGACTCATAATAGTGGTGTGTGATGCAAACATACACACACAAACACAGCACACACGCACACACCTAAACATATCCCAGGCCCATCTATCGCTGGCCACACAACACCCACCGACACTTAACTACTTCTCATACACACATATATTCATAAGGTATTATGCAGAATAACAGTTTTATGGATTTTAAATGGCATTCATTTACGAACACTGTGGCTAGCCATCACGTGGAAGAGCTATTTTATCCCCTCTTAATGTAGATCAGTCTTCTTGGGTGAGATGCAGGGGGAGGTCCAGGACATTAGGGAAGTTGGATCTGTCTTCAGCCACTGATTAAACACTGGGCCAAGGTGAAGGAACAGAAAGGGATGGCATCAATTGGGACTGATGCACGAATGCATAATGGAACCATCACGTGAATGCAAAGCCTCCATTAATCCCCTTTGAGTGTGAGGATTCCAGATAACAAGAAGACTTCTCCGTTCATATTTCTTAACTCTTAACTTTTACGAGCAGCGCTCATGAAACAAACTTCACACAACCGCACTGAGAACCACAGCAGATCCTCCACAGCCAGGGAGATGACTTTCTATAGTCTGTGCACGCTCCAGTGTGTGTGTATGTATGTGTGTGACAGGTTTATAGGAGTCATTTATCCTGCTCAGCGGGCTAGTGTAGTGCGGAATGGTGGCCTGAGTGCCAGGCGTAGCTTATTGTTGTGTAGCCTTTATGGGCTACATTAAGTACAGCTGAGTGAGAGGGAAACATACAGTACAATACCCTGAGCTCACACATGTCATACACACAGAGATTAACTACCTCCCTGGGCCCAGGGCAGGCCTACATCTACTCAGCACAAGACCCTGGCACACTCCCTCCAACTGCAGACGTGGGTGAAGGTATGTGAGTGTGTGAGAATGTATGTAGGCGCTGAACGTAATTACAAAAGTTCAAGGAAAAGTTCAGTTCAGTTAGCATTAAGAGACATGACTGAAGGATGATGCCTTGAGACACTAAGAATCTCACATATCGTTCCTTTTAATACTTGGTCTGCTTAAGGCTGATTTTGCTCTAAAGTAGACAAAGCAGTATTTCAGTTAGAAGCACCACAATCCAGATGTTGAGAGATCAGAGCAGGTCATTAAAAAGCCTCTCCCTCCTCTCCTCTGATCAATCTGAGCAATTAAAGCAACATGGATCAAACACAAATATGTGCACCCACACACACACACACAAACAAAAATACACCTGTGCACTTGTTCTCAGACACACTGGCACAGACAAACGGGACCAACAGTCAGGCGATTTGAAAAGCAGTTTTATTCTCTCACTTACCCACTTATAACACCCCCCCACCTGCGTGTCTGCTTTTTTGAAAGCTTCATAAGCGTCGCCTCTTCAACTGTGTTCCACAGTGTAAAAATAGAGGCCATTATATTGCCTAATGCCTACCTGCCAGCCCTCTATGCTCCCTCCTGTACACGAAGGCTTTTACATGATGAGGTGGCTGACATGTTCCACACACACCATCCATTACCATATGTACACTGGATGAGACTCAGCCTGCGCAACTTATACTAATGCATGTTTGGTATGCCCTGTGGGGGTGGGAGACATACGCACACAGGTACGCACACGCACACACACGTAACACACTTGAACAAAGGGATGCACAAACTCTCTCCCATACAAATATAACGGCAGCACTGTGATATGCCACTTGTATTAACAGCAGGATGCTTTTAAAGTAAATAAAAACATTATAGCTGGCTCTCTGGGTGAGGCTAGGTCCTGCTTCTCAGAGGTTCGCTCTGTGTGTGTATGTGTTTTTGTGTATGTGTGTCTGCGTGTGACTAGAAGAGGGGGGCAATCCTCTGCGCTGGGGCGGCGGTTCCTCTCTAATTGCCCCTCTAGGTGCCTGTGTGCTGGAGAGCTGAACTGAGGGTAAACACAGATCTAGAGATGATTAATAGCCAGAGGTCAAGGCAGAGCACAAACAGGCAGAGAGGCTGAGACCTCACTCCAGCTTACCTCGGCCATCCAAATCTACACACAAACACACACACCGCACGCCAGGAAAGTCCATTTTTTCGACAACAGATCGCTACATGTGCTCACACTCACACATAAAAACCCCAAAAGATCTATCCATCCTGGATTCCTCTCAGCAGAGCGGAGGAGAGGTTGGAGGTAGACTGAGCAGGTCAGTCAAGGGTGAGGGTGAAAGGTAAAGTTGAAGGGTGAAGGGGAAGGGTGAGGGTCACGGTGTCGGCCCACAGCAGAAGTCCTTAACAAGCCATGATCAATACATGAGCAGGAAACCCTGAGCTCCTGTTTCTCCTGCATCCCTATGCAGCTCTTGGTGGTCTTCCAAAGATTTTACTCTGTAGCAGAGAGCGACGCACACCCTGCTTCTATTACCTGCCCACTTTGTCTTCTCTGTCCCCTGACAAACACACACACACGCTGTTCTCTTCCCTACAGTACGTCCCGTGCACACATTTCTATCTCTCGCACCAATCTGCACACAACACACACACACAGCACATCCCCAGCTGAATGGAGTCAGGTTGGGCGGCCCTTCATTTTTCATGCAAACGGTAATTTAGTGAGACTGCCTATTGATTGAGCGCCGCTTGTCTCCCAAACAATGCCACTTCAATCAGCGGCCCGTGGGGGGAGGGGGGCCGGGGGAGAGGGAGGAGATGGAGGGGAGAAGGGGGGGAGAGGAGGGAGGGCTGCCGATAGCTGCAGTGACTGATTTAAGAGATGGATAAAAAGCAGATACGTCCCCCGCCCCTGTACTGATTAATGACAGTGGCCAGAGCAGCCCTGGACTATGCATCATGATTTAACCACCAGCCCCTCATCTAAAGATTAGCGTGCACGCACACACACACTGTAAAAGCACCCACACACACAGTGTGTACTGTACCACACAGAGAGACAAGACATGGAAGGTGTGAAGGGAAGAAAGGGAAGTGAAGCAGTGAGAAAGACAAGTGAAAGGATAATACAAGGAGATACTGTACGACTGTGGCAGAAATGTGGTTTTTCAAAAACTAAACTCACTAACAGTTCAGGACATACTGGAGACAAATGAGGAGACGGATATGTCCAGTACAGTCAAATAACATCACACACTCTGGGAGGGAGTTTGTATTTACATACTAATGTAATTTTCTTGCCAGTCACGTGGCTAATTGTGTGCACCGTCAGCTGGACATGGCAGAGGGTTCAGGGAGAAGAATGCAGGTGTGTGTTGCTGTGGTAAGAGATGTGTTACAAAGACGGCAGGGGTGTCTTACCTACTACACTGGCCTCGCACACTAGTAGAAATTTAGCTATTAAAGCAGTGAAAATACGGCTGAAGGGTAGGGCTTCTGATTATAAATTCATCTGCCAATTATTTTCTCGATTAAACCGTCTGATCCATAAAATGTCAGAAAATAGTGAAAAATATCCACCCCCGTTTCCCCAGAGTCCAAGGTCGTGTCTTCAAATGTCTTCTTTTGTCTGACCAACAGTAATGAAGTTAAATCAAAAGCAGAACTTATTTCACGTCATGGCAATGTATAAAAACCATGTAAAACAACCTTCTAAAAAAAACAGCATAAAATAAAAAAAGAACATAATAAAATGGAGGAGAAGTAGGTAGAAACTCTGTGTTTACTTTAAAGAAACAGCTGTAAACAGGTATGGTTTTATGTAAAATAAAGAAAAGGTGTCTGAATTGTTGGGGGACAGAAGGTGTGCTGTGGTAAGAGCACTTTCTCTCTGGTCCAGAACTTAGTCCTTAATCCTTTACTGTATCACCAAGCCACAAGCAATGTTTAACTATTGTTTTCTGTCATAATACTGCGAAAAACCTGAAGTAAGGTGGAAGTACTCAGTAGGGAAATTCTGTGATGAGCTTTAACGCCACTCTTATTCTACAGTGAGTCTATTCAGCCTTTGACATTAAGGTGTTAAAAAGGTTGTGAAAATGTTTCTGTCATCTTGCACCTCAACGTGCACAACAGAGTCTAGCTACAGTCCAATCAACCACGGTGTTCACTGCTAGCCTTGTCTAATACAACCTGGACAAACCAGACAAAGTCTAATGTCACAGTTTGTGCTCAAGTGCAGTACAGAAACCTGGAGCGCAATGTTAAGTTGTGCGAAGGAAAACACTGACTCTGGTCCATTAGTTGTGTTGGAAGCTGAGGAGGAGGATTGGAGCCCCTCCCTGCGGCTGCTAAAATATTCATCAGACTCCCTGAGAGCATGTCTGCTAATAGTTATACATGGAGCAGGAGAAAGAAGTGAGAAGGAGGAGGAGAGGAGAGGGGTGGGAGCGAGGCAAGAGGAGGAGAAATTGGGGAGATGAGCGATGCTCCCTGTGTGCATGTCAGCTAATAGTCAAACATGAAGCGCTAGGAGGGAGGGAAGAAAACAGGAGAGGAAAGAGAGGGAAGTGAGGAGAGGGGTTGTTTAAATAGTCTGTGGCTGAAATCACAGGGGATGGACCATGTAAAAAAGCAAAAGTGAGGAAGAGAGAGAGACAGAAGGAGGAAGAGAGAGAAAGATTGAGAGGGAGTAATCACTCCTTTTCCTCCTCCCCTGCCATCACTCGCCCCTCTGAGCTGCATTTCCAGATTGATTAAAAGCCCCTCTTGTAATTGTCAGATCTTGTAGGAACCATGTCTGTGTTTGAGTGTGTGTAGGAAGGAGGGGGGGTCATCTGTGTGAGCAGGGTAGAAAAGAAACCCAATTTCAATCACGTCAACCAGTGTAACAGTAGTCACTTCAATAGCCACCAGTCGCTACCACATCAATCAGAACTCCCACTCAACCAAAGAAATATTGTTGATGTTGTTCTGTCTTTGCAAACACCAGCCCAGGTAGCCGAGCTCTATCTTTGTATACTACTGATAGAAAAAAAAAACATGCATGTGCATAAACACACACACACACACACACACACACACAGTCATTTCTCTAGTCATTAAAATGAGAAACGGCCGATGGTGTAGAAGCTGTTGAAATACCATTAAGAAATGGAGACAAATGCTGTGGATCCCAGCCTGCTATCGCAACCTTACTACAGTAAATCAGACAGTGACGAATATTACTGAGACCACGCTACATGCATATGTACACACAGATACACACACACAGACAAAACACACGTGCACACACTCATCCGCACACAAACTGTGCAAACAATCTGCGAGGCACCTTCGAAAAAAGCTCCTTCGGTGGATTAATGAGTAATTATCCTAATTAAATGTTTCCTGATCATCCGTTATGATATATGGATGATTATTATGTTCAGAGATGATTAAATGATAGTATAACAGAGCAGTCTGATATTATTTCAAAGAATTAATGAGCATTTGTACAGAGGAACCATGTGGAAATAAGGCACAAATTAAAGATTGAATTAACTTTGATTTAATCAATTCAGGACTAATTGTGAGCTGCAGTAATAGAAAAACTTTTTGCCATTTAATCACAGGTGGAAATGCATGTTCTGTTCAGGGGGGGTTTAAATGCAGAACACTCGCAGAAGATGTGAAAAAAATGCAATCAAGTGTATCCTGTGCAAACACATTCGGTGCCATACAAAATCAGTATATCAAACACAGTGCACTTTAGCAGACTATAATGCGGAAAATGCTAATTATGCAAACCAGGAAATGACATTCCACTAAAAACACACCCAGGCAGACTGTTCTACTGTTTGTAATGTTAGATATACGCCAATACGTACGTTATTTCAAATTCTTTCCTGTTTTTCTCAATAAGAAAATGAGAGCTCACTCACGAGTGTCTAATGTATAATATTTTATTATGCAATGCAGATTGAGAGATGCCAAAAATGCCGTGTTATATGCAGCTAAAACAACTTTTCTTTTGATGCTTTGAAGACACATCTGCTCTTATGACCAGTTGATTGTGTTACTTAGCCTAATGTAAACCAATAAACGAGGCTAACCTTGCAACCAGGGTCGATGCTTATTTAAAACATCATTGATTAACAGTTGTGATTATTGATCATGCCATGTGGCTCAGACAGGATTGACGGATCTGATAGGTCAGGGTCCAGATTCACACAGACAGACAGACAGACAGGACAGACAGACAGGACAGACAGACAGGACAGACAGACAGGACAGACAGAGAGGAGAGAGACGGTGGACAGGCAGAGAATCTGATAGACACACTCTCTGATACAGCTGCTCTTCTCAATCATGTACTAACTTGAAGAGATTACTTGGAGTATCAACTTATTATCTGCGCAGTACTTAAACCTCTTCAATATTTTGCCCTAACCCCCATCTCCCACTCCATCGCCTGATTCACTTCTCCATACAGTTCACGGTGCAGAGCAGAGTAGTTGCATGTGAAGGAGATAGTAAGCAGTAATATTCAATTATTGTATGCACGGCGTCCCCGTCCCGCCCTAAATTGATTTCTTACAGAACGGGAGGCATCGCTCAGCACTGACACACAGCCATGTTTCCCCCATCTACCACATCCCACGCAAATTACTCCTCCATCTGCTCTCCCTCACCGCATCGCGCATTTACCCCTCTCCTCCCTTCTTTCCTCTCCTCTCTTCCACCTCTCTCCTCCTTTCCTCTCGTCTGTCATCATCCCCTCGTCTTCTCTTCTCTTCTCCTCTCCCCGTCAGACTACACAGCTATCGGTGGTCGGCATAGGCCCCGGCTCCCATGCAGTACGTTTAATCTGTCTTTAATCTCTTTGCATTGTAATGGGAAATGGTTTTGTGTTTTACTATTTGATTGAAGCTGCGAGCCCGCCCCTCTCCACACCATGGGACTCTGTGTTTAGGAGTGGGAGGTGTTTTCAATTTTGCCCCTGCTCAAATTGTCTTTTATCAAAGAATTCATATCAGTAATGTGATTCTACATATTAACCAGGCTGTTTGTAAGTGGCCTAATAGGAGAAAAGCAAAGAGTGGAGAGAGAAAGATAGAGCCAGAGAGAAAAATGAAAACTGGCTCCCACTCACAGAATTTAGAAAGAAATTACACTGAATTAAATGGCTGCTGAAACATTTTTCATTGTAATATTCTGAAGCAGAAAAGGTTGGCTCATCTGTAAAAAGAGATCACCTGCAGCTGGCACACAGAAGCTGTGAAAGTTTTCTCCCATCAGGTTATACCATCATCATAAAGACCTTTACAATTGTACCTTTAATAAAGCCACACAGAGAGGGAGTAGGTCTAATCAATACTTCATATAGCTGGGATTATTGTTTGTTCAGACTCAACACAGATTCAAAACATCTAGGCTCGATAGTCATGTAAAGCTAGAATTGATTTGTTCATAAAAGCTGTGAAATTTTTAATGTTGGGTGTCACATTTATTTTGTTGGGGTTTTTTTTTCCAGCATCACATTTTTTATTCATACGCTTTTTTCACTTTTACAAAGAACAGGCCTGTGCTTAACACTGAATGGCATTTACAGTCTCAGATGGTTAAAATCAACAAAAATCCAAACATATAATATAAACACATGCACAAACACACACACACACACACACACACACACACACACACACACACACACACACACACACACACACACACACAGCCTCCTCTCTCCTATTCTAATTAAAGGGACCTCTCTGCCCTGGGTGTGTGTGTGATATTGACACTTAGCTCCGTACAATAAACTTTATTGGCAAGCCCTGCTTGATTACAGCACTAAACTAGAATAACAAGGAATATGGGAGGAGGGGACGTGGATTATATACTAAACAGACATTAGTGGGCTCTATTCAAATATCTGGTGTATTTTAATAGCGAGCCCTGGAAGGCCTCTGTCTCTGAAGAAAGCCTCTGTGTGTGGAAGCCAGCAGTGAGATGAAGCTGAAATATACAGTGCACAAATAAAAAAATGACATGGGTGAAATACAGTAAATGTAGAAAAATAGAAAGAGAGGAGAAAAGAGATATATATCGAAGGATGGAGGAAGGGAAAGAGGGATAGATTTCCCGTCATTAATGATCTATGGAAAATCCTCTGTCTATTTTCAGATATACTGTTAATGGCTGCTCGCTGCCATTAAAATCGTTGCCGTCCTGAACTCAGCTATTCACATATTGGCTGCTGCTTCATCTAATATTCATCTACTGGAGGTCAATGGCAGTGGTGGCATGCTTAATTTGTACACACAAATTAAGAGTGGAGAATGAGAGTTTTAAACGAGTATAGAGTTAAGATTTAACAAATATAGAATTTATACATTTATTACACCTCAAAAACCTTCAAAGTCCCGGTCACTTTTGTTGCCCTGTAACAAAATGTTCAGCAAAATAATAAGTTTGTCTTTGAGTGTTTGCTAAAAGAAAAAAAAAGACTACAGCCATCCTAACACGTTCTTAAAAGTCTCTACAGACAGAGATGTGAGTTGTATGACTGTATGAAGCAGAAGCACATGAATAGAAATGCAGAGAGGAAGAAAGAAAGAGAGAGTTGGTCTCTCCTCAGCACTCCAACAGCTCTGGTGAAAGAGGCATCCTTTTAAAGAGAACAGACTCTGCAATTATTTCCTCAACAATGGTGTCTCAAACAATACCCGGAGGCAAAGACTTTGCAAGCCCTCTTCATCCTGGACATTAAATTACCAGCCCAAGTGCTAAATCAATTAGGCTAAACCGGCAGGTGAAGCAGAGGGTGGTGTGTTGTTCATTCACAAGTGTAAACCTGATCTCACTCTCCTTGCACTTTTGGTACTTTGTGTTAAAGCATAACAAGGAATCATGAGGATTTAAGTCAAAAGACACACTAAGCTCTGTGCCATTAGCAACCTTACTTCAGTGAGTGGCGCACTGTGCATCAAGCCTACCTAAATGACCCGAGTCCTCCTGCAGAGGTCACCAGCTATTAAATGTATCCTACTACTGTTATCAGAAAGTTTAACAGAATGAAAAAAGATTAAAATATGAGGGGGAAAAATGTGCCTGTTTCAATAATTGCAGAATTTTAATTCCATACATTCAGAAAGCCTGTGATAACAGAGTTGTGACTCAAGAGCAAATGAACCGCAGCTGTCTGCTTCAACGCTCACTGATCGGCTCTCTCTGCTCAGTCAGTTGAACTGCAATGACCCCTACTGGCCTACAGTGGTACTGGGTTAGTGCGCTCCTCAGACAAAGAGCTTGTACTTCATTGTGAACTTGTGGATTTGCATCAGCTCTGGATCTTCAACTCAAAAAAAAAAAACACAAGCAGGAGGAGAAATGACAGAAAAGGTCATTCTCTTTTCCTTCTTGTAATACAAACTGTATTTTCTCTTCTAAACTCCACACAAAAACTGTCAGTCCAGTTTTTTGTTGTTTTGAGTTTCTTTCTTCATCTTCTTTCATTCACTTCCATCTTCACACTCCAAATTCTTCTCCCCTACTCCCTCCTCACATCCTCCTTTTTCTTCCTCTCTCTCGAGGCCTTGGCACCCTTGGCAGGGCCTCCCCCGCTGGGTGTGTTGGCAGAGCTCTGTCTCTGATTCACCCACAGCGTGCCCTCTGGCTTAACAGGCTGGCACAAGGACATGGAGCAGAGTTGAGAGGGGAGGGCAGGAAGCATGGAGCTACAGACTGATAGAGTCATATATTACTGACAGAAAGTTATCACAGAATAGGTGAGCGGTTTGAGTTAAGTTATTTGAGGCGCCGACGACGGTTTTAGACCTGCGTTTTTTGTGAGCAAGGCAGAAAATGTGATTGGAGCGGCAGGTACTACTCCACCGGTTTGCACGTGTGTCTGGAGGAGAACATTAGAGTGAGACACACATGCGGCCTCACCTTGAAGAACCACTGACCCCACACACCTTTATTGCATCTCCAATTAGAGGAGAGGGAGGGAGGAAGAGGGAGATACAGAGAGGGAGAGACCGAAAGAGAGAAAGAAAGAGGGGGAGAGATGTATTTCATAAATGTAGTTCCATAAAGAGCACTGACCCAAATGGCATTCAGTAATTCTTCCCTGTGCTAGAGGAGGTGGGATAATCAGAAACTTCATCAAGCTCACTCCTTCCTTCTCTCCTTCCCTGCGTCTGCAACACCTCCTACTGTCCCACCCTCCGCTGGAACCTCTTAAACAAAAATCGTGTGTAATAGCTGCATAACGTATACAGTGCATCCGGAACACGCATCAAAGAACATCCCTCTATCCCCACTTCATCGCTTCATTTTAATTAAACAAGTTTCCTCCACTCAGAGTCTCCCCATCTCTCATCTCTTTGATCTGTTCCCATCCGACTCACAGTAAAAGAAACAGTCCATCTCCACTTTGAGAAAGTTGTAAGTTTTTGATTCTGAAGACTTCCAAGCAGCAGGTACAGCATTGACTGAACGTACACAAAAAGGCATCAGAGCACTTAAAAATTTTTTTTACTGAAAACATAAAAAAAACTGTTCCTTTGTCAAACACTACACTATAACTACAACCCCTTATGGTCCATATGGGTCTACTGATAAAAGCAGAACAAATTCCTTTTTGAAACTGTTCAATAAATTCAGATCTGTCTTCATGACAATGTCGGCAATACATATCAAATCTGTCACTGCTGCGCCGAGATGGATATGGGAGGGCAGAAATCTGAAAGAAAATAATACAATTAAAGTGTGTCTCAAGCACCAAGTCTCCATTGATCCATTCGCTCTCTTTCCCGATACACTATGGACTTAACATGGACTTATTCTTTCTTAAGCACAACTGGGACCGCTCCCTCCCCCCGGTGTGCAACACTTACACAATGCTTCAAAAGAACATTTTGTTTATATGTTCAATACCAGAAACATCAATAAAATTATCCAATCATTAATTTCCTATTCAATACAAATTTAATGCAGAGCCACGGAGTAGCCAGCTCATATCCAATGAGGACATCTATCCCCAATCGCTCAGCTCTCACTCTCACACATACATATCAATGGGACTGTCCCTAAAACAGCAATTCCTCACAGACTGACTCAATACTGTAGAGAGGGGGGGAGCAAATAAGGAGGATGGGAGTGGTAGGAGAGGGGGACGTATTATTTCTTAAGCACAACTGTCAAGGTGAGAGTCTTGACATTGGATGGCCAGGCAGAGCCGGCAGAGACACAATTACTTGTTCTAGTCTACTGTGGATACATTTGGAAAGTCTGGTTTGGTCGTACGGGAGTATGGAACCAGTGATGGAGGAAGTATGCAGACTATTTAAGTAAAAGTAGCAGCACTGCAATATAAAAATACTCTAGTACAAGTAAAAGCCCTGCATTCAATGCTTACTTAAGTAAAAGTAGAAAAGTATTATCAGCAAAATTTATTTAAAGTATCATGTGACATGAGCTTAACAGACCTCCGTAGCCCGCTCCTCATCTCTGCTTGAGGCTAGCAGCCCGAGGCTACATTAGCCGCTACTAGCATAACATAAGATTCTCTGACCAAATGGTCGGCAGTCGAGTTGCATTGTGGGTAATGCACGCGCCAGGTTTTGACAAGGAAGAAGAATGCGTGGAATAAAAAATTCCTTATCCCTGGTTCTGCTTCATCAATTGTGATACTTTTTTTAACCGCTTTATATACTGTTGGGTAGTTTTATCAATATCAAATCATCATTTACTGATCACATGTTTCGTATGTAAAATCTTCATCTGCAAAGTAACTAGTGACTGTAGCTGTCAGATAAAAGTAGTGGAGTAGAAAGTACAATTTCCCTCTGAAATGTAGTATAAAGTAGCATGAAATAGAAATACTCAAGTAAAAACCAAGTACCTCAAAAATGTACTTAAGTACAGTACCTGAGTAAATGTCCTTACATTCTATCACCGCAGGGGACAGGTTTATGTAAGTGGAGGAACATGGAGGAATAGGGGTTAAAAAAGAAATGAAAACATTTCATACATCATGGTTTCACTCTGTAAGGAGCTCTTATGCACTCCAATCAACAAGCTCATTCATGGTAAATTTTGAGATCAATGGCAAGTTCAACAGTTCCATGCTCGATGATAAAATCTATAGCTCTCTGTTGCATATGATTAGGAAATGCGTGGAAATGCTATCAGTATTGAATATCATACAAGTAGCGAACCCAGCTGAACCCGCACCTGCTATAACCCCGACATGATACGTATCAGATGGAGCTGTGAGCCGCCGCGTGTGTGTGTTTAACATGTTAGAGCTGGCGAGATGACACGAGCACCACGGTTCACAGGTCAAGTAGAGTCAAACCAGGTAGGCGATTGGCTGATCAGGTCTGAGTGTAATGACTAATCAATGGTTGAATGCATTAGTCTAATCTAATGGGCCAGGTGGGAGAGGACAACGCTAGACGCATGGAACACATGATTGAGCACAACATGCAACAGCAACGCAATCAATAACACATAGAGTGGTCTAACCCCAGGGGGGGTCCCCACTACTGGAACGACCTGCTCCACATGCATTTAGGAGGCGCTCCGTATGCGTGTGTGTGTAAATATGTATGGTTGGTTGGTCAGGGGAGGACAGAAAAGGAACCAAGCTGTTTTAGTCTGATTGATTGGATTATGAAATGAAATGAGGGAAATCAAAGCCTTTTGTTTCTGGCCAGCACCCTCACACACCTCAGCAAGCAGCAACTGTGTGTTTCTACCCACCTAAGAGAGAGTGATGCACTAAAAGAAACAGTGAAAATGGTATAAGTGACAGGGTGCATTTTAGAATGCAAACAGCTGATAAAAAAATGCAAAATACAGGAAATGAAGGAGGAAGGAGAGATGAGATGTTCTTCATATTTAGGTTTGTCCCAGGAGAAAAGGCACCTCCTCTGTGTGTGATTTGACCTTCCACCATCACTCAGTGACGAGCATTATGAGAACCTGTCCGTGGGTTAAAAGCATTGCTGAGCTCCCAGGTACTAGTCTGTACATTACTGAGGACATTCACATCTGTAACCCCTATCAGACGAATGTGTTTTAATGCTAAATATGTAATGGAGTAACATTTGTTAAATTAAAGGACAAAGCTAAATTTGAAAGTTGTTGGAAATTTACAATGACTATTAAAAGGTGGCAAAACATTGATCAACTCACAAGGAGATCAACCATGAAGAGATCCACTATGAGAGAGAGAGAGAGAGAGAGAGAGAGAGAGAGAGAGAGAGAGAGAGAGAGAGAGAGAGAGAGAGAGACAAGAGCCAGTCAGAGCAGAGGACAGGCCTGGGTCAATACTTGCAGCACATGCTGCTGACACTGCACCGCTCAACACACACACACACACACGCACACACGTACGCACGCACGTGTGTGCGCACCACACACACACACACACACACACACATTTACACATGGACATGTACACAAAAGATAGAGAGACATCAGACCAATCAGTCAGCCGATGTCAATATTTCAAGAGGAAGACAAGGAGAGAAAAGGAGAGAATGCAAGTGTGTGTGTTTGTGCATAAGAGGAAGCCAGACGTCCCAAACATCCTCCGCAATTAAGGAACTTTAACAGACTGAATTAGGTCTTTGTGACACCGTGTGGTAGAAAAATCTCGAAGATGGGCCAGATGTCCTTCAGATCTTCTCCACACGTTAAAAATCAAACAACACTTGCAAAGAAACAACTGAGTCGAAATGAGTTCAGATGTGAGCAGAGTTTACTGTTGAATCAAACAATACAGCAAACACGAGTTCTTCCATGGAACAACTGAACATGCAATGCACAAATCCTTCCTTTTATACACTTCTTATCACCCCTCCTTTTGTGCTCCCAACAGTGTGCTGGAGCTCTTGGTGTTTTTTTCAAAACTTCTTTTCTCTGCTATTCATGCTTTATTAGTTCTGTTTCATGTTTCCTCTGTGTTTTCATAACATCCTTTTCTCTGCTATTCGTGCTTTATTAATTCTGTTTCATGTTTCCTTGGTGTTTTCATAACATCCTTTTATCTGATTTTGTGCACACTCCTTAAAGGTCATTGTGTTCTTTTAGCAGGTCAATGTGCTCCTTAGCATCGTCTGTGTGCACACAGCTCGCCTGACTCTGATGTTTTCACCTGGCTCTGCACTCTCTGACTTCCAGTGATTCATCATACAGTTATATTCTTAAAGATCATGCTATATTGTTAGGCCACACTATTTTTTGTATCAACTGAGGAACTGCTTGTTTTCACTCAAGGACTCTTTCCCACTGTCCTCAGAATAATACTCCTTTGTCTGATACACTGAACCTCCAACTGTCAGCTGCTGCACTTAATTAAGAATGCAAGACTTCTGTGATTATGTCCACATCCAACAACACATGACTACATCATGATTATGACTTTACCTAACTTTACCTGACCATTATTGATATGATTGACTTTGATTGACTTATACATAATACTGTAATATTGATTATGACTTATTTGACCTCTCTGACCTTACACTGCAATGATTCAATAGTGATTTATCAATATTATAGCACATTTGGTGAATAAAATTTCCCACAACCGGTCCTCCTTTTTTTATATTCTCTCTATCTAAAGGGAAAAATGAACTAACTGAAATAAACTAATATTTCACCTTCTGACATTTCTTGAGAGAAAGCCATTTTCAGCCAGAAGAAAAAGGAAGGCCGCACTTAAAGGGTCAGTTCACGAAAATTACAGCAAAACATTTTCTCACTAAACTCTGGTAAGCTCTGGTCTCAGATAGTTTTGGTTTTATTTGCCCAGATTGTCTTGTTATGGTTACAATCATAACGTTTCATGTGTTTTGTGAATTATCCAAAGTAACAAGGACTCAAGTTGCTGCTAAATTTTTTTAATGTGATTTTTCAACACTGTGAGCAACACAGTCATTTAAGCTCCATTGTGTTCAGGTGGTGGCAGAAATGTCTCACAACCAACTGTTAAAAAATAAAGGGTTGGACCCTCCTTTTATAATTGTTTAGATTTTTCTTTTCATCTCATTTAGAGCTGTAACAATTAGTCGATTAATCGATTGGTTGATCAACAGAAAATTAATCAGCAACAATTTTAATAATCGATTAAACGTTTAAGTAAGTTTTTTAAGCAATAATGGCTAAATTCACTGGTTCCAGCATCTTAAATGTGAATATTTGGTGGTTTTCTTATTCTTCTATGATATTAAACTGACTAACTTTGAGTTTTGCGGTCGGACATAAGATATTTAAAGACATCACCCTGGTCAGTGGGAACTTGTGATGGACATTTTTCTTCTTCTTTTCTTTTCCATACTTACACTTTTTATTTTTATAGACCAAACGAATAATCGATTAATCAAGTTCAGAATTGGAAGATTAATCAATAATGAAAATAATAATTAGTTGCAGTCCTGATCTCATTGCATCACTATGTGTACTGTATACGCACACTAACGTGGAAAATCTGTGATGCGAATTCATCTCCTCTATATTTATGTTATCTGAATGTGTAACTCATTTTTTTTCTTTTGTGCCTGTGAGCATGTAAGTATGCGTGTGTGTGTGTGTGTGTGTATGTGTGTGTGTGTAAAAGAGAGGTCCGTGATAGGGGCCTCTCCATCTCTGAAATGAATTAGCGTGCGGTGCCTTATTGAGTGAGGTGCAGTGTTTAAGTGAAACTGATGAGAGATGTGTGAGCAGCGAGGACTGGGCTATAAGTATGTGGCTGGGGTCACAGGTTAATCCCTATTGATTCACTCCACTGTCTGCATACAGCCACACAGGAAGACAAGGAAGGAGAGGCCTGCTTTACCAGCTATCACAGAGCACAAATGCTGCTCACACACACCTACACACACACACACACACGCGCGCACGCACACACACACACACACACGCACACGCACACTCTCTGTTACCTGATGCTAAGTAGGGTAAGGACAATTTTAAGTATCATTTAATCTAAATAGCTAGTTAAACACCCTCTACTTAGAAAGATCGCAGAGAATGACCTCCTAAAGATCAATGAGAGATATGATCATTGGCTTCATTTACACATGATCATATGATCAGGAGCACTTTGAAATAAACCCATTTTGCTGGAAAAAAAAAAAACATGCACCTCTTTCTATTTTAACATGGGTAACACACGTCATCATGCGTCGATATATGTGTCAGTGACTTAAATGCTAACGTCAAACTGTGAAATCACAGCGACCCGCGACAGACCAACAGACCAGTGTGTTTGATGAGAAACCAAATAATACCCAGACAAAGCTGCATTTATAAACAAGCTCTTCACAATCTCACCCCAGAGGAGGAAAGGTGAAATATTACATTAATATGAACAACTATTAATAATAACCCCCCTTCCTTCTCTCCCCACCTCTTACCCCATCACTCCTTCTCTCTCCATCTCTATCTCCCCCCTCCCCCCCCCCCCCCTCTCTCTCTCTCTCTCTCTCTCTCTCTCTCTCTCTCTCTGCCTCTAATCCTATCATGCGGGCAATAAGTGTATGCACCATGAGCACATTTAATTTCTGCGGTTGGTTTTCAGCGAGCCCAGAGGTGAGCCTTAATAAGGATCAATGGCACTTTATCTGGGACAGCACCCACTTCACAGCATGCAAATTACACAGCAACCCTTAAAAAAAGAAATGGATTTAATTAAAAAATGTAGAACCACGGGCTCTGGAAATTCAATTAAAGGATTTATGCAAAGGTTGGCTAGCTTTTTGTGTTGCAGTTCCTGCTTATATAATGAGCTTTTCATATTAAAAATCAATAGGTAATCTGGGCTAGGGGATCGGCTGCTTATGTACATTTTTGAAATCAATTTGAAAAATAGTCCATCAGCTCCATGTCACAACAAAGAGGGGAGGGAGTTGTGTGTGTGCGTGCGTGCGTGCGTGTGTGTGTTTGTGTGTGTCGAGTTGGGGGGGTAAGTGGCAGGAAAGCAGTGGGAGTGGATGGGTGAGGAAGGGGTGATAGGTTACATCTTTCTTCTCTCTGAGGGTCACAGGAGAAAAACTCTGGAGCTCTAAAGGTAAAAGAGATGGAGGGTGAAGGAGGCAATGTGGAAGAGTAGAGGGTAAGTGAGTAAGGATGTCTCTCTGGCCAGGTCAGTTTCTGGCTCTTTGGCCTGTTCTGATCCCTTCTATTAGAGAGAGAGTCCCTTGGCAATGAGGGTCTAGCTGGCTCTGACCTGTGGCTCTGGGGTAATTTAGCCGAGCCCCAACTCAGACTCAGCCCAGACTCAGACAACCCAGGCTGGGGAGACGTCCTAATGGCCTCCCTGAGGCGTCTGGAGCTGGAGGAGCAGAGAGGATGTGGTCGAGGCTTTAAGTAACGTTTCTTCACAAACAAAACCATCAAAGTCTGTCACAGAAATAAATCTTATAAAGAGGTAAAGGCAAAACTAATATGCCAGGTGCAATAATGTATAAGAAAAACAGCAACATTATCAACAAGATAACACAAAATTGCATTGTTAAGCAGCTGCAAAAAAAATTAAAAATTTAAAAGTTTGATTGTTAGAAAATCACTTTATTCTTCAACTTCTTCTGCTTTCAACACAGATATTGTTCATGCCTCCTTCACACTCATGTTGTATAACTGTACACAGGCAGGAGGGGTGAATGACTGACTGCATACAGTAGCAGACTGTCAGCATTTGATTGGTTCTTTATTGATCCAGACACGCTCTCCATCACATCAACTCATCCACAATAAAACATTTACACAGTTTCCCTGTGCAATGGACCACATAACCAGGCCTCAGGCCATCTCTGTTCACCCACTCTGTGTGTGTGTGTGTGTGTGTGTGTGTGTGTGTGTGTGTGTGTAGGTGTGTGTGTGTGTGTGTGTGTGGGTGGGTGGGTATGTGTGGGTGTGTGTGTCTGAGCATGTGTGTGTGTTTTCTTTAATGAAATGGTATCTCCGTGGACAATAATCCCAGTAACAGGATTGGGCAGGAACACACATGTCAATACAGCCAAATGGGATTGTATGCTTTTTATCCATCCCCACACCAACACATCTTTCTCTCTCTCTCCTTCTATGTCTCTCTCTCCCCCTCTCTATGTCTCTCTCTCCCCCTCTCCTTCTATGTCTCTCTCTCTCCCATACGTAGTGCAGCAGCACAGCTGAGAATGTCTGGCAGGAATATCACATTCATTATATCTAGTTCCTCAAAAATGATCCAGAACATGGCCTCTAAAGGATATCAGCGCATCATCAGAGAGGTCCACTCTGAGTGATCCTCATACCAGTTAGCATAATGTGTAATATTCTGTCTACACCAATGAGGAGAAACCTACAGAGTGTCTCCAGTCAGGCTGGAGCTGACCCCCTCCTGTGTAGCTCCTAATCATCCAAGAGGACTCTATTACAAGGGCCTGGCAGCTCATCTAACCCCACAGAGGAGAAGGGGGGCTGGCGGGTAGATTGGGACCTCTGCTCCTATTTCTTTCCACATGGTTGAGCACCACACACAACACCGGAGCACACATACAGACACACACACACGCAGACAGGTTGCCTGGGTGTGCAGCAGAGCCACTGCGTCTGTGTGCTACACCAGATAGCAGATAGAGCACCTGACCTTACGTCTGTCTGCAGGAGAGAAACTGATAAAGAACACTGAAGTAAAAGTGGCTGCTGTGCTCACATACAGCACCAACCACCCAACCTCACTGTACGTCTGTTATATGGTAATGCTGATGTCTTCGTTGCAGGACCTGTCTCTGGGGTTAACCCCCGAGGTGCAGGAGAGAGCTCCTGGTCACAGTAGGCAAGGCTCAGCAGAGGAGGCATTGCCGGTCCCACTACTCCTGACTGAACAACCGTTTCTCTAATACAGCCCTGACTGCTGGTGCCTGGTCAAAAGTTCAGCCTGTGCATATGTAAAAAGGTGGCCTGGTGCCCGAGGCAGGATCCTGGGTAAAATAATCACGCTAAAACGCTAAGAAGCATGGGACTAGGCAAGAGCGCTGATGAAACCGGCCCCTGGGGGAACTAAGGTGTCTGATTGGACCAGCAGAGCCTCTTAGGCCTGTGCCCACAACACCTCCCTCCCCTCTTTCTCTCCATTATAGTGGATGATGAAGTACTGGAGCCACTGCCCACACTGATCTCCATTCAGCTCAGCACTGTCTGTGCCTATAGTTAAGGTATAGATTAGATGAGTATAGGCTGCGCACAGCTGCTCAGAGCCTGAGGGTACACTGATCTTGAGGGAGCAATCAGTCAGTCAACAAAATGTCACAGGGCCAGCGTTACAGTGTGACAGGATGGTGACAACTTCACAAAGGTTACAGCCCAACTAATAACTGCAAAAGTCACTGAAATTCATTCTGTGCTGTTTAACTGTGTCCAGCCTGAGTTTTGGTTCAAAGTGTACTGTCTAATAACTTTTACAGCATGTATGTACACTGTCAAAGGCCCGAAATCTTATCCTGAAATACTATCCTAGATCAAATAAATCAACCAAAATCTGTGTCAATCAAATTTTGAGCATTAAACAGAACTGTGGTAACCGCTGTGTTTTGCCTCTCTCGCTCTCCCTTAGTCTCCCTCTCTAACACACATATATATCCAGGCGCATACACGCATACAGTACACACCACTGCAGGCCAGATCATTCAGCGCTGATAATCACACCAAAGGACACAGGGAAAACTCCCACTCTAAACACGCTGAATTAAAGAAACAGGAGTTACAGGCCTGGTCGCACAATCTCTGATAAGTAGATCAAGGCACGGGGAGGGGAACATGATGTTAGTGAGAGATAGTTTGGCTGATTAAAATGTCATGGCTCTTTATAGATGCCTTTCTCAACTCAGCAAAATGGAATCAGCTCTGTACATCAATAGCAGAGTGGGCTGTGCTCCCTGCTAATAGAGAAGTTTCTTTCCCTTAAGTAGAATCCACAACACAAAGAATGCAAAAATTGAGGAAGTCAAAATATAATTTGGCAAAATACAGTAGCAAAAAGATAAAAGTAAATGGTAAAAGTGAAGAGCTGATAAAATAAAAGAGCATGAAGCACAATTAATGAGGGAGGAAAGCATGCAGATGATTGGATGACCAAGTATGCAGCGTATGGCCTGACGTGACATTTCCTCACCTTTACTACAACAATCAAATTAAAGATTTAGGACCACATGTAGCTCCAGGTGTTTCAGTAGTCTCCATATTGTGAATTTGTGTGTGCTTGTCCATGTGTGTGTAGCGCAACTGTATATCACTCCACCTGTGCTCCTATAAATCAAACCTGTGTTTTAAATGAGAGGCTGGTTATTTGCGCAAGAACACACACGGGGGCTTTGTGATTGTTTTTTGGAGTCGACATTCTGCTTATGTTTGCATCCCAGAACAATCTCCATGGATCCCGCAAGCGTACGCAAGCAATTAAAGCGATACCATCTTCATATCCCTGCAACCAATAACTGAAATAATATCACTGTTTTATTAAGCCCTTAATGTGGGGGCAGAAGGAGTGAGGAGTGGGATTTTAAAGAGGATACACTTTCAGGGGCCTTATCAACCCCAGATTTAAATAAGAGCAAATGCTCAGCTTAAGGGTGTGCCTCTGTATCTGTGTGTGTCTGTGTGTGTAAGGCTGTGTGTCTGTGTGTGTGGCCTTTATCAGACATGAGTTTTGGCTAATCGCAGTGTCAGCACACCAGAATTTAATTACTAGCTCTACCTTTGTCCTTTAATATTTACTAACATCTACACTACGTTTAATTAACCACGTGTAGAAAAGCCATAGCCCCATTCTGGAAGAGAAACTGCTCTGCTAATTGCATCTGTGTGCTCACATCCAAAACATTAACACCCTTCCCTCAGACACACAAAGAACATAGAAGTGTCATCCACTCTAGGGTACACTTCCAAATGATCTGATTAAAAAGCAGCAAATTTTGGTCCAGCTAAAACTGACACAGACCAGATTTGACGATTGAAACAAGACAGCAAGTGATGAAAAAGAGCTACGAAAAATGTTACAGAAGGTAAAGAGGGGGCGAAAAAAGAGTGTTTTGTGACAGAAATAGTCAAATTGAGGAAATGTTCAGCTTGGCATTTTGTGAAAGGTGCTGAGGAGCGGTTCCTCTCATCTCTCATCCTATGTCAGAAGGAGGAGAGACAAATGACGGCCCGAGGCCTTGTGTCTGTCAAACATGATGGATCAGAATGACGCTTCACTAAAACTCCAACACGCTGCCTTTCAACACATCACATTTTCCCTTCAGTGCAAACACTAAATTGATAAAGTATGAAGAGTAGCTAATGGAAAGATGTAATAGTCAAACTAAAGCATATATTAGGAGGCTATGGAGCCTAAAGGGTAGAGGGCTGCTATCAATTGAAAAGTCTTACCGAGCAGAGGACACAATATAGACTAAGATAAATCATTGTGTTGGATTTTATCGCTCATATCCAAAGTGTGTGAGGACGTTAACCTCAGGCACCTAACATCACCTTACAGGCACACACATGTGATGTGAACACTCTCATGCAGTCATTTATTGTACACCCACACACAGATTCATCCTCACACACTCACAACAGTTGTCACTCTGAGCTGAGTATAGAGGTTATTGCCTTGAGAGGAAACTTTAGCAGTAAGTGGTCTTATATATTATGATCTAATTGGATGCCATTGACAGAAAAAGTTACTGTAGATGTGCTGGAAGTAACCCCAATGCAAACACTGTATAACAAAACTGTTGTATCGAATGAAAAATGCTTCATCAACTCATATCCAAATTTGGGTGGAAATTCTTAAAGCTGTGACAATTGAGGTACAATTTTAGCAACATTTTTGCAAATTGCCACAGTTTGCAAGAAATTCACCCCAATCACCCCTCTCCAGAGGTTTCTCAGAGCATTAAAGTACACCCACAAGGGCCCTGCCTGTGACCACAACCACAGACTACTGCACAAGAAAGCTGGATTCTCTAAAGTACTGCTCAGTGTGTAGACATAAAAAACAGCCATGGCCTTCCTCTCTGAAAAACACACTCTCAAATCAGAGAAAAACTCCAAACCAATGCCGCTCAGCCGGAGGCTCGTGAGTATCCACACACTTGACCAGCTCCTGTCTCCCTCCTTAAAAGGAGAAGGTACAGCCTGAATGCAGCAGTTTGGTTCCAGTGCTGTGTGTAGAGATGAGCCCAACTACACATACGTGATACAGCTGTATCTCCTGCACCACCTTCTCCTCCTTTCCCACCAGAGAATGACATTCAATGTCCTAAGCCCCTTACCTAGGTACCAGTTTGCCAAGGGAGACCCTATCAGGAGCTGTGGATCCAAAAACACAGCTCCCAGGGTCACAGTGGCGTGTTAATTCCCACCACCATCACAGTAGAGTGGCAATTCTCTGAGGAGATCTGGTTTTATTGTTGCTTCAAAATGAAACTTGTAAACAGATAAAAACCACAGGTCCCTCTGGCACAGCACCTGGCCTCCACTCTTTGTATCTCTCAAAGACAGCCTGTGAGGACATGATGTCTTTACTGTATCTCTGCTCTCAGACAGGTCTTTGAAAAAACAAGGTTGAGTCAGCCTGCTAATATGACTCAGAACTTTAGATAATGCATAGAAAATATCTGGTAATAGATTCTCCTGATGGGAATGGGGTATCTGGTAAAAACATATTTGACAGAGAACTTATTATCTTAGTACTCTAGAGTACATGACTGCATAGGAGTAGAGACTTGAGTTTGTGCAGTGCATTTACTGTAACCTAATAGTCGCAGTACACAGGATCTGGAATATCGCCTACCCTTGTGAGAGGATAAGGGAACCGCCTCTCAGAGTTAAATAAACAGTGACAGGAGGAAGAGGAAAACAAACCACAGAATATCTCTCTATCTGTGAAACCCAGGCTCTCTCCCTGAGCCCTAAGCACTCAGCAGATCAGCCCCTCTCCATCCTTTTCCTCTCCTCTCTCCCAGGAACGTGCCAAGACAAATATAAAGGCTGAGTAAGGGACACATCAGAGTCAGAGCTAGAAAAAAGAAGATAGTAGTGTAGTGTGGTGAATTCACTGACTCTCTTTCCATTCGGAAAAATATAACTAGCTACAGAGCTACTCTGGTAGAATGAAAAGTTATCAAAAGTTAACCAATCCATTCTGGTGGTTACCAACATCTGCAGGTAATAAAAAGTGTTTTTTCCAGCCACTGGTCAGGTCGTGCTACAGTTTGTGAGGGCACAAGGTTATGTGACACTTTTTCAAACGTGTTGTCTCCCTTACCATAGACTTGGTGAAAGGTCTGACCAGCGTGAAGAGTAAGGTCATCAGCCACCAGCTCCGGTGAATGGAGGTGTACATCATGTTCCCAGGATGCACTGCGTTGGAGGTGACACCGTGAGGTGAGAGGCGTCGGTGGAGCTCATTGCTGAAGAGGATGTTGCAGAGTTTGGCCCGATTGTAAGCCAGCATAGACCAGTACTCCTTCTTTGGCGGGGACAGCAGGGCCAAGTCCACCTTGCCACATGAGTCTAACAGGTCTGTGAACCTGAAACATAGTCCAGATCAAGAGTAGTTAGAGTGTGAGTGTGAGTGTGTGTCTGTGTCTGCCCGTGTGTCAGCTTTCTCCTGGCAGATGTGTGGTGCTGGCTGCATACAAATCAAAGACATGACATGATGTTCTTTAATTGCCTGCGACAGAGCTGTTAAACTCCAGATGTTTGACAAGGCCCCTTAAACATTACACTACTCGTTGTGTTATTATGCAGTCGCACAATAACATCACAATACACGGGCACGATAGCTACACTCCCTGTGTGTCGTCTATGTGTGTGTGTGTGTGTGAGAGAGACAGAGAGATAGGCTCCAAACCGGTGGAACACATCCTACATATTAATCCAGTCATTAGAAAACAACCAATCAAAATGTCACCTGGTTTCCTTGTTGTGATTTTACAAGCTCGCTGCCTCTTGTTTACTGTCGCCTTCCGCAACATCCTTGCTTGGCTAAATTACAACATCTGCAGGCTTTTCATTTCATGTGCTGCAACTTCATAACTACTTTAGCAAGTAGAGGTTGATAAATCAATTGCCTGAGCACCAAATGTAGTTTTTTTTTCCAAATGTGTTCACATGTTATACTGAAGTTGTGCCTAGTTACAACTGAATGAGGTTTTAAAGTGATACTGCAATCAATGAACTATCCTGCCAGATGATTCCCACGAACTTGCATAATAAAATATAGAGATTTTGGTTAACGAAAACATCTTGTCTGTACATAAAAGTGCGGAGCCAGAGCTGCAGCTTAGATCTATCAGAGGTAATTTCATTAAGGATATTATCTCCCCTTGTTTGACCAGATCTGATGCAGTACTAGGGCAAAGTAAACCTGTATTGGGCCAATTCCACAGTAAGCCCCTGTGGTGGAAACTGATAAAGTGTCCAGCCATTACCCGTGTGTCCATCTCTCCCACCCATGTCCCCTATAGGTCAATGCTTTACCAGCGGACAAGGGGCTTAGGGAGTACAATATGCTGCCAGGTCAGGGGTCACACACTGCTTGTGAGGGGAGGCTAAGTGAATAAACGGGAAATCAGCAGAAAGTGAAAATAACACAAACAAAAAAGGGAGCGACTTCAATAGATGTAATATAGGTCTGGAATGAGGTGGACAGAATGGAAGATGTAATATGAGATATTGTCTATTTCCACTCCTTCTTCCCCTCCCTCTAGTCGGTGTCAGTGTGTAACTGACTCTCTCTGGTCCTGCCTAAGCCCCCTTTGAAGGGGTTAAAGCCACTGCTGCTTGTAGAGGAGAGAGGGAAAGGTGAGTGTGGATGTCGGGGAGGCAGAAAAGGAGAGAGGGAGCTGTAGGGCAAAGAGTGAAAAGAATACCTCACAGATTCTTGGCCTCGCCATATGTATAAATCACACACATTATGCCTGTTCCAATAGCTGCCTGACAGTTTTTACACCACCAAAACTCGTATGAACTCACTGTTCTTACTGTGTAGGCAAGTCTTGCATCAATCAAATGCTGTCAATACTCCCTTCATGACATGCTTTCTTTCAATAAGCTTTTCCTACTCTCTCTTCCTCTTCCTTTTCCTGCAGCATGTAATAGCAGCGTGACCCCAAGTGAATCTGAGTGTCAAACCATCCCCTCCACTGCTCTTGTCCTCTCATGCATGGCAGACTGTATAACATAACTCATATGAGGGCCCCTGTAATAGTGCTGCTGTTTGATCTGCTAGAATAACTCTGCGTATGTTCCCCTTGTCTCAGGTCACTCTGCCCAGCTCCAATCAATCACTCTGCTTGGCCGTCTGACTGACTGAAGCCAGGATCAATGTCGCACACACACACGCACACACACACACGCACACACACACACACGCTCACTGACTCTGAAACACAAGGCTCAGGGCTTGGGCTCACAGATCACTGCAAGACATCATGCTTGTCTACTGTATGACAGGAAAAACAGAAGGCTATGGAGTGGAGTTGCTTAACAAAAAAGATAAGACTTGGAAAACAATAGATGGCAGAAGGAGAGGAAAGAAGGGAGAAAGGGGCTGAGTCAGGGGGTCAGACAGAAAGGAGCAGACACTTGATCAAAGTAAATTTTAGCTGAGAAGTCCATCCATCATGTTGATGATACGTTTAATTCATAGTGACAGCGTGTGGAGGGAAATGAGTTTTCAGTGAGTGAGGCTGTCATGTTTGACAATATGCATTAAGCCTGATCTATCAGTTTGTAGTGAAAACTAGCCAGTGTAGCGGCTTTAACTGCATGACTGGAGTTGAAGAGTTGTTGGACTAGGCAGGGTAGTTTTTGGATATTACTGCTTAAACTCTATCTGTGTGTCTTTAATATGGCTTAACTGTGAATGTTGGGGATACAGGGCAAACAACAGCAGAGGTGCAGTCAGCCAGGGGGGCTGATTTCCATTATGGCAACCTGTGTGGAACATTTATATGTCCACAGTGTTGGAAGGTACATTAGAACAAGAATCACATCACATCACCTTTTCACTGTCATGTAAAGCAGTACTAATATGAAAGTACATTTTCTGGAAAGCTGAAGATGCCAGAAGAGTGTCACCTAGACTAGTTGACTGGAGGGTTAACTAGGTTAAATAATTTCTATCATCAGAATTTCAAAATAAAATATGTTATATTTCGATTGTATTTATGTTGGCAATAATCACAAATTACAGATTTGCCATTGTTCAAGACACTTTGATGGTGTCTTGAGGATTTTATCCTGGTTTAGCTCAGTTGATGTCTGTCTATTGTTTTCAATGGCAGCTTATCTCAAATATAGGGAAATCATTTTTTGTAAGTGGTGAGGGTTTAATACTTTGTACTAAACAGCCTAGCCTAGACAATTTTTCTTAACTTAAATGTTTTGTCAACCACATATCATTATCAGCCAATAAAAGGCATACAAGATGATCTACTATGAGGAGGGGAAAACATGATTAACTCAAACCTGAATTAAAGGTAATTTAAGGTAACCACAATACAAACTACAATGTGGCACAGGGATGAGGTTATTACTCCTTGGAATTTGTTTGGCATTATCATGTTTTTCATACATGTTGAATAAAATAAGTTCTGCGTGAGTTGAAGGTACCCTGTGGAGTTTTTTACCTCTAGTAGTTTGCTATGGAGCAGCACCTTTAAGTGGCACCTTTAAGTTTACTAAATGTATAGATGCACAAAATGGCCAGAAATATATTTTTATTTGCCCATTCTTATTATTAAGAATGAATAAGGATGATAAGCATTCTCTCTCAGAGAATGCACAGGTCAAGCTTATTATTTACTGAAACAGCCAAAAAACTTTCAATTTTAAATCCTATATGCATCATTTTAATAGTCTTCTCTTGAGACCATGTAGATGCACTAATAACAAACCAGTCAACCTTGGAAAAATACACTTTTTTACATGCCTAGTTTGTCTTTACCTGTGGGACTCAGAGGACACCACCACAACACGGGCGGGGGCCGAGCGACGCAGCACGTCCTGTAGGCACTGGACAAGCAGGAAGTGACCTAGATGGCAGATCTGGAAGGTGGACTCCAGGCCGTCCTCCGTCAGGCTCCAGGGCTGAGTGCACACTGCTGCATTACACACCAGAATGTGCAGGGGCCTGTGGGGAGAGGAAGGCAGGAAATAAAACATGTTTGATTGTTTATTGATTATAAGTGAAAACAAAGAAGACAGGGCTGCATAAAAAGGGGATTTTCATACCATATTAGGCTGAAGGAGAGGTAAGGAGAGACAGGGAGCAGAAATAAAAAAAAAAGAGGATGGAATAGTGAGAAGCGAGGGCAGAGAAAGGAAACAGGGTGTCTTATTCCAGAGAGCGGTAGCCGTTAGAGGTCTACAGAGACAGAGCATCAGTAATGCTGATATGATACAGAGGTTTCCAGTGCAACTCCCCATGGCTCGACAGGTACTGTAGATACCGAATACAGCTGGCTGGAATCCAAGAGCAACAACACATTGAAAAGCAATCTCAAACCGTTTCAACACACAACGGTGGTGGAAGTAATGGGTGTTGATACAGGCTCTGTGTAACTACTCTGAGTAACCAAACCCACCAACACATCGACTCGGAAAGGCTGAGCAGAAGAGTGCAGATCAAAGCAAATACACACACAAGTCACGATATAAAAAACAATTGACTTTATTTAGGAGCCAGTAAAAAAAAACAAAAAAAAAACATATGCTTTAGCACACACAGACACGCAACACATTTCCATTCTTGCAGACTTTGTGTGGGCGAGTGTGTAACACTCCCTGCTCGCATGCCAGTGAATGTAGATTGCTGGATTGGTCAGGGCAGCGAGAGATCCTTGTCGGTGACAGCGTCGCTCCAGCGAGCTCGAAACCACAGTAACACAGCCGAACAATCCAAACACACCCCACCAATTTTTAATTTCTTCCATTAGAATTAATTATGAGGCCGAAGGCAATTTGTGTACCCTGTGTTTAAGACTGCCTACTGGATTAATTAAAAACTGGATGCTGGAAAATTAATGTGTGAATTGTTATGCCTTGCTATAATGAGCCATCCCATGCTATTACATAGGAGTGTACTGTACGATCACCTTCAGGCCTCCGAACACACAAGGTTCATTAAAGAGCACAAACCTAGTCACAAGTCAACTTAAAGAATGCCGACCTCAGCACATTATCAACAGAGCACACACTAGCAGCGAGATATTCAAATGCTCACACAAAATACAAAAAAGGGTAAGGAAGTCTAACTTTATGGCTTGGTAGAAAAATACATCTGTAAATAAATGTGACCTGCAATTAAACCTGATAAAACAAGATAGAAGAGTAAAACACAGTTGCTGTGATGTCAGGTTCTGCTCTGAAACTGCTCTCAGCTTAAACGCAGACAAAACACGTTGGTTGTTTTTGGCCCAGTGTTCCCCTGTCTAATAGAGTGTGAAGTACAGTAACATTGTGCTATACAAGGCAAAACTCCTGGGTCTGTTACGAGCTTACTTGCTTGGGGCTGCACAATAACACCACAGGCATGAACTCCTGACCTGACTTTTGAACCTTTCACTGTCGCTGCTGTTTTAAACTAATCCTTATGTCACACTTCTTAAGATTTTAATTTGGTTTGTGACCTCACAATGTAAAGACAGAAGAAAAAAATCTATGTCACTCAAAGTATATCATGCATTTGTGATCAAAAACTCCAATAAACAACTTTTCTCTGGCCAGTAGAGCGATTTCCCCCACGCAGCTCAGATGGGCCTCTGGTGAGTCTGCTTGTAATGTAAAAGGCCTGTTAATTCAACTGCCCACCAGTTAGTCCCTCTCTCATAAGCGCAGGTCTAATGAATGTCTTTAATAGGCCTATTGCCGTGTACCACAGTCCCTCTCTCCACATTAAGACCTCACACAACACTGTGTGCACTGTGCAATCTCAGCGCTGGTCAAACGAGGGTGTTAACTACCAAACAGGGAGACATCAGTTTATATATTTACTTTAAATAACCCCCCTGGGTATGACCCCTGACCTCTATGATAATGGGGGCCAGCAGGAAGAGATTGCCTGTGTGAGCTGGGCGCAGACTACTGGTCATTAACACTGCACTTTATTGGCAACAGAGAAACTGGCACAGGCAACACACATATAGATATGTGTACACCACTCATCCTGATCCATATTCAAACTCACACACCAGAACTGCATCTACCTGTAAAGTGTGCAATGACACACACAACAATTTGACAGGGTTACAGTCACCATAATGCAAAGGAATGGAAGAATGGTGCGTGTATCTATACAGACCACCTATTATTACACATAATATGCTTGAAATTAGAACAGCATAAATGCAGTTAAAAAAAATCACAGGTGAAAACAAATTGCATGTGTTAATTACGGACCGTTCAGTAGAAATTGTATTAGGGGCATTCTGTCAGCGCTGCCCTCCATCAATTACATCCCAATGAAATTGCACTGCATTCAACAATATCAATATCCAGGTAATTTCATTTCAAAGGACAGGCAATTAAAGCAGAATCGGGGTCAATGGAACACAAAGCAGCGTGAAAGCCACTGACTAAAGCACTTAAAAGCAAGGGAGTGAGAAACGAGAGAAGGAAAAGAAAAAGACTCTGATTACATTTCACCTGTCAATGACACGCTGCAGGAGCATTATTGTGCGTGTGTGTATGAGCGTGTGTGTCTGTTTGTCTCCGTGTGTTTACAAAACTGCGTGTGTGCGTCCGTGGATGTATGTACATATACGTGCGTGTTGTGTGTGCGCGCTCCTGTGTGTGTTGTGCCTGAAGACATACGTGCAGTAATAGAGTGGTGGTAGAGTCAGACAGCTGCCCAGTGCCATTCACAGCTCAGAGCTCCCAGCCTCCACTCTGCTCTGTTCGCCTTCTGATGAGAATTAATGTACTCTGACGTCCCCTGGGACTCCCCCACTCCCCCCCCAACAGCACAGCTAATGAAGAAATACAACCTTGCCAAAATACTGAGGTGGAGGGAGAGAGCGACACAGACAGAGAAAGACTGAGAGACAACATGAGAGAGGGAGGAAGAGAGAGAAACTGAGGCAGATAAACA
Organism: Macquaria ambigua; assembly: GCA_008360985.2. Classification (NCBI taxonomy): domain Eukaryota; kingdom Metazoa; phylum Chordata; class Actinopteri; order Centrarchiformes; family Percichthyidae; genus Macquaria; species Macquaria ambigua. The sequence goes on from VMKM01000776.1 coordinate 120,983, forward strand.
AATTGCAAAAAGGGATATACAAAAAAAATACCAGGAGAGGAATTCTGGGGGACAGTAGGGTTAAAGGGAGGTCAATATACTTCAGTGTGGATGGGAGGGATACATGTAAGAGATGGGAGCAAACTATAGGACGCAGAGTGAGGGAAGCCACCGTGAGCTTTGGCTGTGACCCAAGACACGTGTCCTGGATGGCCATACCCTGCCCCAGGGCTGCTACGGGCAATGACTGCCCTGCCTCTCCCCAAGGGGCTCCCCTGACACCAACACCCACACACATACATACACAAACACACACACACACACACACACACACACACACACACACACTCCCCTGCCTAGAGACCTGCGGGTGGATTAGCAGTATGGATGACAAAATACATGACCCCAAAATAGCAACTGTGCGACCGGCCACGAGACGCAAGACACATGCTGTAAAAGCTGACCACCACAAAATAAGTGTCTGTTCGGCCAATGTCAAGCAAACCGACACAAATACACACACTTACTCCTGGGGGCCAGGTCCATATGGTGTCCATCAGTAACAGTTTGGATGTCCTTTAAGTATGGTGTATGCGGGAAGCATTAGTGATGAACACAGTGATCGGCCTGAATGAGAGACCTGCTTTAGCCCTTGTTGCTTTTTACTTATTTGTTTCTTTATTCCTGTTTCATTTTCTTTCTCTCTTTCTGAGTAAGTAGAATGACAAAAAGTTGAAATGGGACTGATGGCTACCAACTGAGAGACTACGTCATGATTTGTTAGTTGGGCGTGCTGCTATACATTTCATTCACAAACCATTTTAAGACCAGCTCTGACCCTGTCTCTTCACAATTGAGACTCCTGTGTCTTTTGATGGCCTTTTAGCTCCAAACTGAGCCAAAAGGTTATTTTCAACCTGTAAGCTCCAATTCAAAAGAGCTAACTAGGGTATTGGAAGGAAATATCTGCAAGGTTTTGCAGCCAAAGGTCAACTAAAATGAACTTTGACCCCCAGATACAGCATTGACAGGAGTGGAAAGTTATGATGGTGCCTATTACAGCAGGAGAATGTGTGAATGTGACTGAGACGTACATTTCTAGAGGTTTTAAGTCTACTCTCTTATCCTACCAAAAAATTAGATAATTAATGGAGGAATAACAGAAAGTGTCAGAGAGAATAAGAAACCCAGCTTTGAAAATTAATATTTTGGTTTATACTCACAGTTTCGTGGCCTTGAAAGATTCAGCAAACTCCCTGACACTGCGGAGAGAGGCCAGGTCGCACATCATGGCTTCTACTCGTGCTTTGTGCTGTAGAGACAGGAAACACAAAAGTATGATTGTAATAACCAGCAGCCAACATTATCTATGGTTTTTGCAAACTGCCACTGTTATCATCACTGTCATCACCTTCAGCAAAAAAAAAAGAAAAAAAAAAAAGAGTTATCACAAAGTCCAGGTTCAAATGATACAAAAGATGTGCTGTTTCCCCCTGTTTAAAAATGCAATTGAACAGGTCTCCCCAGCAAAGATAAGGATCTAAGGATCTCCCATGTGTGAATGGTAAACACTATGTCCGTCCTGAAAGAAGGATCCCTCCTCTCTTGCTCTTCTTGAGGTTGGTTTTCTAGTTAAAGTTTTTTTGGGGGAGTTTTTCCTTTTCCAAATCGAGGATTTGAAGGATAAAAGATGTTGTATACAGTACAGATGTAATGTAAAGCCATTTAAGGTAAATTTGCTAATTTGTGATTTTGGGCTATATAAATAAAATTGACTTGACTATTACTTTCATGCATTGAGTCAAAAATATGGGAAAAGAGTGCTGATACGCGATCACAGCCTTGTCGAAAGACTCCTAAAGAACTCCATAGCTTTCGACTGCATGTTCTCAGCGCGTGTTTGTGTGAGTGTGAATGTGTGGCTCATCTTACACCATATGTTGGGAGACAGGGTGAGGATAGGAGAGGAGAAGAGAAAGATAAATGACTTAAGAAGTGAATGCATAGCTGCATTTACACACTGAGGAAGACAGGTTAAATATTCATCATCCTCTTCATCCCACTGTAGCATTCAGCTGCAGGGCAAAGGCCTCGGCAGAGACGCGTGCAGGCCTGAAGGAGCAAATCTCTTTAATAACAGCGTAGGACCATGTTTAGTTTTTTTTGTCTGTGATAAAGCGCGTCAACTTAGACTCTCTCCCTGTCTTCCTGTCTGCCCCCCCCCCCAGCCTTTCTCTACATCTTCATCAATACGGGCCCTCCCAACAGACAATCCAGGTTCAATCTCCCTACAACATATGAGCTTACGCGGGACCTTGGTGAGTGCGTGCAGCGTGAACTGAGGTGGAGCGTGTTCCATTCAGACGGTCCATTAGACTCATCCCTCATGCTGGAAAGGGAAAAGGAGTGAGATATTGCTCCCAGGGCTCCCAGCTGGGCTCTGGGTTCAGTAGCGCCAGGTATTCCTGATGCTACCTCTCCCCTTCGTCCTGCCCACCATCCCTGAGGAACGCTGTCAGCTCACATTACACCCCGGAAGAGCGTTCAGCGTTCCGCTCCCCATCCGCCGCCACCACCGCCGCCGCCACCGCCGCCGCCGCTGCTGCTGCTGCTCCTCTGTCAGCCTTTTCCACTGATCTGATCTCCAGTCTGTGGGCGTCATATGGGAATGTCTTTCCTCTGCGTGTCTGTATCTGCAGAGCCAAGTGTACATGACACTCACAGCAAGGACGCTCCATGGAGCAGTGAGCACAAAGAAAACAAGAAAGGGTTAAGAGCGCCTTCTGATGGAAATGTGATTCTTCAGGCATTTTACAGACACCTTAACTGCCCCAGGGCATTTTATACATGCATACACAGGCACATGCACACACCCCCACACACGCACACAACAAATTCAATGTTGTGACTCAAGGGTAAAACCACGCCATCACACCATTATCTATGCCTGAATTATTCTCTTGATGCTACTCTATGCCATTATATGGATGCTATTACAAAGCATTAAAGGGCTGATTATGGCTATTATAGATATGATTATAGGGTACCTGCTTATATGATCTGCACACAGCAGTAATCACAGGTGAGAGGAGACAACTGTCTAATTTAATGACTTGTATGTTCAGCATTCAAACTCCTGGCCACTTTTACACAGTATACACACACAGAAGTGCAGGTAAAGTGAAAAAGAAATATTGGCTCATAGAGTACTTGTACAAGTGCAAGAGGAAGATGAGTGATATAATGAGAAAACTTTACGGTATGAATGTAAAAAGCCTTCAGTTGTTTTTATGAAATGGAGAATTGAATTTTACAGCGAGAAAAATGAGACATTACTTCCAAACAAGGTCAGAGCAGGCAGCAGTGTGATAATTAACAGGTCAGTAAAAGGCCTCCTCAACAGGGTAGCCTTCCATGTGTATATGACCAGCAGAGAAGATGAGAGCAGGTGTCAGCTTGACGAACACATATCCCCTTCTCTAGAGACAGGGGGGGAAAAGGGAAGGAGAGATGGAGTAATGGGAGACCAGAGGGAGGACAGAGGGGGGTTGAAGGGGGGCCACTGGAGCAAATCCAGCAGGGAGAAGGTGAGCAGCCTGCCTGCCCGCCTACCCTCCCCCTGCAGATTGAAGTCTTGCGAAGAAAATAAAGTTTATTGCCTGGAAAGAGGGGGGAAAAAGCATGTAAAAAGCATTAAAGCGATGGAGGTGAACAATTAGACAGATGGCCAGGTTTTGGAAGGAGAAGAGGGAAAAAAAGGGTAGAAAAAGAGAGGAAGAACGCACAGACGCAATCGTTCAGGGTTTTTATGAGGACCCTGACAACTCCTGGTCTCTTCAAGGGCGAAGGAAAAGTGAGAGGCAGCGAAGCCTCTCTGGTTAACTCCGGAGTAATCGCTGAGTGTGCAACACCACAGAGCTCGGCTTGGGGTGACAGAGCTTACCGCCCCCAGCTACACACAACCTATCGCTCCATCTAAATGCAGACAGCTAATTATGAATGAAACACACGTGTAAATAAAAAACAGTAAAAGTAGAAACTGTGCGTCCATCTCCACGACTGCACATCCGCAAAAGAGCCGCATGTTCAGGACAGACAGCAGCAAGGTCACCATGATGATAACATGGGCATCAGATCTCTCAGCCCTCCACTCCTGCCGCCACCTCTCACCTTCCGCCCCCACCTCCAGCCATCAAACCCAAGAGAACAGCTGTCTGTAACATGACAATGACCTTCACGACTTTCACCAGGAGGAAGGGAAGAAGGAAGGAGGGAACCAAGAGCATAGATGGAGAGAAAAAGTGCGCCTTTGCCTGTGTGAGCCAAGGTAGTTGGCCTCTGCAGAGGTCCTCCTCGTCTCTCCTGGTGTTTTCCACGTGTGTTGGGGAATGACATGTGGTCACTGCTGCGGAGAAAGATAGAGGCGGAGTGGGGGATGAAGGGGGGAGAGCCCTAATACAATTATAACTGGGGCCATCCAATCCAATAAAATGAAGAGGTATTAGAGCAGGGGAGTCCCATCCTGTTCAATAAGACACTGGACCACTCTACTAACTCTTAAAACACACACATGTAGGCATACTCACACACGCACACACAGGTACACACACTTCGCTGACCCCTTTAATAGCATAGCAGCCACCCCTAATGGACGCAAGCAAGTGGAACCGCCAAATAATACACTGTCTTAATGCACTAGGCTCAATCTCATCCCCCTCTCCCCTTATCCTTCCCTCTCACACTTTAACCCGTTTCCATCTTCCCTCACCTCGTGCTGCCCCCTCACCACCTCAGCTCCCCTTATAGATCACCAATGCAGGGACAACACTTAAGAAATCAAAAAGGACCCCCATATATACAAAACACTTACCCTGCAGACCCCGGTTAACACCTCAGGCATGGAGAAGGATGGTAAAAGAGTGAGTCGTTGAAGACAAAGTCTTGCATAGTTTGATGTGGTTTCTATTGCTCCCTCTGAATATGAGATACCTGATATCAATATAAAGCAGCAGCAATATTACATGACCGTATTTTAACCAGCAGGTGCGGAGGTAAGGTGTTGTAATGGCGGTGAAAGTGAATGAGCAGGGAAGACACCATGTGAAAAGGGCACCTTATAAAAGCAATTAGAGAAATGACTTTGAGCCCCTCTTCTTGCTCTGTAGATTAGAACAGGCCTCGGAGGGAGGAACACAGACGAACTCAGATCTCCATGACCTTGTCCGCAACACGCCACACTAAATTGGTCATCAGCTTTTAAGACTGTATTTTATCATAGATATATATTTTTAGCAAAAAAGAAAAAGAGAAAAGGAAGGAGGGGGGGACTGTGGAATGTGCTGGTCATATATCATCCTGTCACAATTATGACGTTTGTTCATAAATACCAACCAATTTCCTCTCCACCTGGCTAAGTCACATGCGCTTGTGCTTATGCACGCACCATACACCAACAAAGAAATATGGACACACACCACGTGCGGTGAATGCACATGCACACCGCAAATAAAGAAACAGACACATCTGGCTGAGTGCCCTACCACAGGTCTGAGAATTGACCTCCACACACAGACAAAGAGACTGAATACACACTCTGGAAACATGCATTCAAGCCCCAAACACACAAATGAATGCACACGCTCCACGCATTACAAACACAAACACACACAAACAAACAAATGCACGCGCACATACACATCCACTTACTCACTGACATGCACACACACTGCAATTAATAGGGAGGCAGGTCTCTGGTGAGGAAGAGAAAGTGCCTGTTCAGCACATACAGGCAGAATATGCAATTTCCTCCAGTTAAGTCTGTATTAAATTGATTTCTTCTTTCTCTGACACGGACTGGGTTTTTCCCCCCCTAATGAAAGCTGGATAATCTACAGGTTTTCCCTTTCCTGAAATCAAGTTACAAATCAAGCAATTGCAGGGGCAGATATGGGAAAGGTGAAGGAAGGACATGGGATGATTTTCCAGATGAGAAACATGGAGAATGAGGCACACATACGTGCTGATACTCTTAACACGGACATCAGGGGCGCACCTCACACACACACACACACACACACACACATAGAGCAAAGGCCAGGCCTCGGTTAAGTACTTGCTGCCATTTCTATTCAGTGACATACTAAGGCTACGGCAGGCCATGTTAGTAAACACGGCATTAATGACTGTAATTAATGAAACACATTAATTAGTAAGCCCTTCAATTAGTTAATCACTCACTCAAACCTGACAAGGAGTCATGTAGAGAAACACCGAGCATGCTGAGAAAAACACAAAGAAGGAGGGACGACTTAAAAAGAAAAAAGGAGGGAAATAATTACAGATAACAAGTGGTGGAAGAAGTATTTATTTCCTCCAGTTGAGTAAAAGTAGCAATACCACAATATAAAAATATTCTGTTCCAACGCTTCTATTAAAAGTGGACTTAAGTAAATGTATTAGTAAGTGTTAGCAGCAAAATGTACTTTAAATAATCAAAACAATTATATTTTATATTATAGAATTATTAATACTGATGCAAGCACAATTTTAATGTCATAGCTGGTCGAGGTGACGCGATTTTAAGTACTTCATATACTGCTGTGTCATTTAATTCACTGTATAGTGATGCATTATATTTTATATGCTCATGATAGGTTTTCAAACTCTTAATCTGCAATGTAACTATTAACTTTAACTGTCAAATAAATTTAGCGAAATAAAAAGTACAATATTTCCCTGTAATGTAGTGGAGTGGACGTATACAACAGCATCAAATGGAAATACAAAAAAGTAAGTATAAGTATAAGTAAAAAAAAAGTAAATCAGTAAATGTACTTTCCACCATTACATATAATATTTATTTTAGAGCACAGTGTCAATTGGAAAAATTATACAAAAAATATAATCATATTATTAAAATTTTACAGAATTAAATAAAAACTGACAACAGGACAGTGTGTATGAAATTATCATGATAATAATAATAATGTTTTTTGCATTATAATATACGTTATTGTTGTTACATTTCAACTAAAACCATACAAATACACAAAACTCCTTGTCTGATAAATTGCAAGAACAATCTGAGCAACAATAAGGTTGTTGCCCAAAAAATAAAATAGTTTTTCAAAAGCAGAACATTTTACGGAGAGGTAATACGCGAGTCACATGGACTGCACACAAACAAAGCACAAGAAGACTTTATATTGTAGCTTGAGGTGTAATCAAACTTGTTATTGTCTTACTATTGAAAAAGAAGAGAGACAGAAAGAAAAATAAAGACAGAGAGGTGGAAAGAGAGGGAGAGAGTGTGTGAGAGCCCAAGACAGAGAGAGAGAGACAGAGATGGGAAATGAAAAGGACAGGGCGGTCATCATAATTGCAGAGTTTGCTTTTCGGATGCAGACAGACCAGGGCCATGGGGCCTGAGGCAGATATCAGATTCCACACAAACACACACATTCACACGCACATACAAACTTACACATGCACCCATATATACCAACACACACACACACAAAATTTTCCACAGCCAGCATGTCTAAGTGTTTTTTCATTAAGGCGAAGGACAGCTGATGTCATTTTAAAAGTGTTTTGTGTGCATTTGTGTTCTAAAACGGATAAAGTGTGAATTGAGACGGTAACATCCAGCTTTCAATCCTAACAATGTTATATTATAAACCTGCTTTCTGTCTTTCTGCGCCGCGCGCACGTGTGTGTGTGTGTGTCTCCATTTCTGCCTCTTCTTCACTTCTCCCCTCCTTCGTCCAGCGCAGAGCCTGATCAGATTTACATTAAAAAGTGATGGAGATTTAAATAATGTGTCTATGTTCTCAGAAAGACATTAAGAGATTTTCATCTTACTCTCCTCTTCCTCTCTGTCTCTTCCTCTCCATTTCCTCACCCTCTCCTGCTCCTATCTCCCCCTTCATCTCGCCCACTCCATCTCCGCCAGATTCGCAGACAGTGCACATTTTCCTGCATGTCTTCAGTGTAACCGATACCCCCTAACAACCAGGATTTTAATGTGATCCATATTGCTCCCTAATATTTCAGATCTCAGAATAAGCACTGGCAATTACATATTTACACCCAGCTTATTTTGCAATTCTGCACGGGGGACTTTGGTGTCTGGTTGAACGGCACATGCAGACTTAGATGCTGATTATGTTGTGGTTAGATAACAATAAAGTCGGAGAAAAACTCCTAGACCCTGCGCACTTATACAGTATATACAACTTTCCATTTGGGGGTGTCAGCAATAAAGCTCAACACAAGTACAAAATAATGTGTTCTTTTCAAGTGCGGCGGTAATGTGATTGCTTTATCTAAACCTGCTACTTTTACACTGTTTAATTTCTCCTGAAACACTCGTGCCTTGTATCATATCGGTATCCGGAGGGCTGGTAAAGTACCAAACACACTCACAGAAATGCACGCATTTACACATATGTACACTGTTGTAGTGAGAATACGTCGCTGTACAAAGATGATAAATTAAGCCCCTTTTGATTTGGTTACCCAAGCTCTTTTTTTTTTGTATCAGCTTTACAAAAACATAAGCATAACATAATTGAATAAGAAAAGAATCTGGCAATTAAGAAACATGGAGGCCTTTGATGTGAGTAAGTGTATAATAGGCCTTTTGATGAGGGAGTGTTTTACACTCCGCAGGGTCTGGTATGCACTTTGATTAAAAGCTCTTTTGTTTGGCAATATTCTAAACTGCTTACCATTTTCCACTGTCACAATAGTTTAGCCTGGAAATACAAGAGATTGTGCCTTTTTTTTTTCCCTTCTATCTCGGATAAAGTCTCATGTTTTCTCTGGTATGGAATCACACAGTAGTGATACTGAGTTAGAGTTACAAGAGGAACAAATGAATGAATGGATGAGCGACCTGGGATTAAATGTGATTTAAAGGGGGGAAAAGGAAAGTGCTAACAGTGTCACTATCGGATATGAAACAATAATAATAATTATCATTATAATGCTCATTTTCCTATTCATAAACACATTCATTACCACCAACTGTAGTTGTTCAAGCACCATTTACATGATCTACCCTGTCTGTTGATAAGGTCATGTGCTTTTGCATTCTGTTACAGTGTTACACAGATTTGAATAATAGGATTCTCATCATGCATCTTTAGCCCCTTGTCGCCTGATAATAGCCTGAAAGACTCTCGTTGAACAATGTAATAAATGCATCATGTGACCTCAGCAAAGGTCGGGGGTCAGCGAGCCACAGATTGTCAACGGAGCGCTGGCCTGACAGAGAATAAATGATGCCTTGTAAACAAATTGAATTATTGCTTTAATTCATGCAGTCTGATTTAATTTGACGCGAAAAGAGTCCTTCACATGGGAGCTGGGGAGCGAAGGAATGACAGCGAGGAAGAAGAGGAGGAGAGGCGGTGGACGACGAGACGTGGACACACACCTCCATCACTCCATCACTCCATCCCGCGATGTCTTCGGCTCCACTGAAGGAGAGTAACTACATTAACAATCCCGATCATCTCACAAGACTGTGCGCTGCTTTCAGTAGACAGCGAGTCTTGCTTTTGTCTCTCAGCTAAATGTAATAAAGTTGTGTTCAATTGAGTTGGGCCGGGCCACTAGGCTGACTCCCTGCCCTGGCACGAAGTGAGTGACAATAAGCAGGAAACAGATCTGAATTTCATAAACTGATTAAACAGTTAAACTGAATAGACCACAGTTTGTCTGTTGGATAAACATTTTAAGAAGTTCGGATAACTGAGAAAGAAAAGAAAGTGTACATAGGGGTAAAAACAGACTGAGCCCAATTAGGCAGCAGCTGGGGATTGAGGATGCTTAAATCTGAAGAAATCTTTGAAGAAATTTGTGTAAGCTTATTGTAATGAGCAAATGGGAAAGCCCATCTCCTATGGTACACCCCATGAACCTAAAAAAGCCTGAATGAAACATCAGTATTAAGTTTGGTCTATCACCCAAAGCTGCATTAGGTCTCTCCTCAGTTTGCTCCTTAATTCCATCCGAGTAATCCCACATTATTGCCCTCTAACAGTACCCTAAACGGAGAATAAAAAGTTTGCTCCCCTCTAGCAGTGTATTACCAGGAAACAACAGGCCCTCTCCTCATTAAGTTATAGATATAAATGCTCCAAAGCATGAAATTACCCCCGAGCCTCCCTCTCCAAATAACCTGGTTTGCAAACAAATGATCCGAGCACAAGCAGTAAAAGGCAGATTATTAAAATAATAGGAGGGATTTAAATTTGCATCCACAGAACAATTCAGCAAAGGACTGTGCAATTACTCCTCCCCCTCCTGTTCCCCTGTTCATTCCACCTTTCTATTGACAAGCCGAGTCCCTCGCACTTTATTGTGTCCATCTGTTCTTTCTAAGAAACAGAAGCAGAGTTTGGTATCTTCACGTGCGGCTGTGTGTGTGTATGTGGTCAACCACAGGAGTATGTGCACTTATCACGTAGTATCTTGTTATTGTTTACCTTCAAAACCATAATTAATTTACAAGCTCATTCTTGCTTATTCTGCTCGGTCCACACCCTTATTTCTCTCTTCCTATCTTACACCATGATAAATATCTAAATTTATCCTGAGACAATAACGGCCCCTCCTCCCATGCTGGAGTAAATGGGGAGTGATGAGAGAGTGAGGTGAGCAGGAACGGACAAGGCAAAGGGTGCTCAGGTCTGCATTACCTCTGAGTTATGGCTACCATTTGCATCTCAATCAGCCTCTTTGGAGAGCCCACCACCTTGGTAACACCCCCATCACACCACAGCCACCCCGGGTAATCAGGGAGATTTAGTGGGATTGGCAGCCTACCATGGGCACCCCCTGGCTGGGGCTCGCAGCTCATTCCCAGCCCCTGGTCTCGCTAAGGGCCCTCTGGGCCACATCCAAACACAGGAGAATGGCAGCACTTAACAAGACTGAGGAAGACCAAAATAGACGAGCAGCAGGAACAGGCCATAAAACAGAGGGAAAACAAAGCACCAGAGTGATTGTAATAGATGTTCCAGCATAGATGTCTGCATAGTGTTCTGTATTGCTGCCTCATTATAGCAGGAGAAAAAAGAAAACAAACTTGAACTTGTGACCTCAGGTGAGAACATTTCATCTCAGAGTTGATGATGGCACTGACACCATCCCACTGCTCCCCTGCAGCAAAAACAGGCTCTCTCTAACATGTAATGGGAGTATGTGCACCCACAAACACAAACATGCACACACGCGCACACAGCTACATGGTGTGATTTGCAGATAGTGAATGCTCCACTTGAGAGTTGCCTCTCTAGTTAGCGCTGTCTCATGGCTGAACCCTGCTAAGGTATTATTACCTACACTCAGCCCTATTGATATTGTGACTCCAGCATCTGTTCCCCTCCTTGTTACTGCCTGGACCCCAGCACAGCGTCCTATCTGCCTGTGTGCATGGCGTGTGTGTGTCTGTACCTGTTTGTTTGTGTGTGTGTATCCCAGACCTCTGGGGTAGAGAGTAGTCACTGTGCACAGTAGAAGACGAGAGGCTGAGGAGGCTAATAGAGAAACACTCGCCACACCAGGGGCCTAATCAACTGCGAAGGACGCGTACCCATAGCTCCAAATCTCTCTGTAACACAAATGCACTCTGGCCTTTCTTACTAATCTCACTGATACTCCAAACTCCACACTGCCACATCGCACAAAGACTTTGTAAGCAAAGCTTGTGGAAAAACAACAATAAAAGAGAAGGCAAGACTGGAAACCAAACTTTAGCTGAAAACACAGGTGAGATCAGGTGAGCAGAGGATAAGACTAAACAAAGGGGAAACAGGAGGAGAGTGAGGACTGGAGATGGAGAGACTCAGAATGAGGAGCTGAGTTTCAGTTATCAGAATCAAATATTAGTGGGGGAAAAAAAACTGGGGAGTGGGCAACATTAATCAAAGTGTTCACCTAGTGGGCAGCCATATGGCAGATCAGCACGCCAACAGTGCAAACTTGCTGATCTTCAGTAACGGGGTGCAATTAATTCCACTGGCTGCATTCATCTCTCCCTCACACACTGAAGGAAGGGAGGTAGAAAAGAAGGAGAGAGAACAGAGGAGGGTTTGTTATGACTCTTTACTCTTCCTCCTCAACTCTTTCTTCCTTTCTCTCTCTCTCGAAGCAGAGGAATCAAACCCAGGTGATGAATGAGGTGGACACAAGGGCCTCAGGTAGCTGCTGCGGCGATGGTGGGGGGAGTGATGGGGGGTGGGACAAGAAAAAGTGAAGAAATTAGGAAGCTGAGAGAGGAGGAGACAGCAGCAGGGAGGGGATTAGTCTCCTCTAAGATTTGGCCGAGGCATTTGTAAGACCTTAAAATCTATATTTATGTGTGGGTTTATTTTCCCCACCAAGACTTTTTTTCAAATCTAGTGCACATCTTACTTCAATATCAGATCCTTGTCTATATCTGAATCCAAAGTAATACTCACTCAGTGACTGCCATTGCTACTAAGATATTAAACATTACATTTACTAAAGGTTTACAGAGGAAAGTGTACCAACATCACCAAAATGACAAAGTCAGAATGTCATGCTATTTATGAGCCACCATAATGAGTGGAAGGCACGCACAATACCACTGGTCAAAAAATAAAGCCTCATAAATTCCATGTAAATCCCATTATCTGGCCCACATAATAGCTATTTCTACACACTGCTGTGCAAATAAAACACTATGTCTATTAACACTTTCCAACTCTCCCATAAATTATTGTAGTGCCAACAAAATCCTTTTAAAGGTGGCAGGAAAACTTTGTGGTAAGGTCTGTAATTTGCATGAATTCGTCAGCGAGTAGGAATTAAAGTTTGATCTCTGAGGCACAAAAAAAATGAAGAATGCAGATTACCCTCAAAACACAATCTCAGTAAATCTGGGCTGAAGTGTCTCTGCATGTGCAAGACGAAACCAAATAGTGTTTTTATCAGATATCAATTCATTAAAATGTAAATTAAAAGAGCAAACATGACAATGACACGTCAGTCATTTCTTCTTCAGCTGGATAGAGAAAGCTTTTATGAGAAAAGATGGTCAGCGTTTGAGGATTCACTGGGTGAGCCAGCAGAATAAAGTGAGCACAACGTGACCACACACACACACACCCCCACAGCTCTCAAACCTCTTTTGGTTTTATGTAAAATTAGCGTCTCCCCTGGCTCTTAACACAAGCTCATCTCCATTAGCCGCAACCTAGTAAAACTGACTCCTGCAAATGAGTTGTAGATATGCATTCCCCCGGCCCTCTCATCTCTCCCTTCCACACAAATACACTGCATCTGCTATCTCACGCCCATATCTCCGTAAGTCAGCTCATCCCATAGGCCTAGTCACCATACCACCCATACCAATATCATAAATGACTGTGGGGGAAGCCTTCATTAGGGCAGCAGTGCCCCTCCACCCCCCTAATCAGGGCATTTTCCTTTATGGCCCAAATGGGGCTCCGTTAATGAGGAAGTATACATGTCTCCATTTCCTGTCTAGCCAGGTCGGCAGTTCCTGTATTTGGTCCTATTATAATCACGAGGCTTTTTTAATGAGCTATATTCATCTTGGTCACGCATCAAACACCATGAAATATAATAACAGAATAAATGAAAAGACACACAGAATTAATTACACAAAAACACACCAATACTCCTGCCAAACGTTGTGATATAGCCATGTAGATTATTACCAAGCTTTGGAGATGTGAGGAAACAAATTACAAAATGAGTGTCAGGAAGATATTTAGATGTCTTTATGTCTTACAAACAGGGTCGGACTATTCAGTGCACTCCAAGCAACATGGGTTTAAACCCACATGATGACAGCTGAATCACTGTCACAGTAAATTCTGTTACAGTGTCCCCACAAACTCTGTGCTTTTTCACATTCTGCTCTCGGCCCGCTCATTCTTCTCAATCCCCCCTCTCCACACCTCTGATCTCTCGATGTCCCGCTCTTTCCTTCCCTCCATCATCCCCTCTTCACTCCCAGGCCTCGTTGACATTAACCTGGAGCACTCACATTTTCCCATGGTTCTCCATGTTGCTCTCCGCATGTCAGAGCGGGAGGCTTTATGGCCCACATCCATCAGCGTCACATGCCAGGATTTATGGGAGATGGAGTCCAAACCTGATCGCTCTGAATCAGTCTTGCTGAAGCCGACCCCTGGGCCGCTGTGGGATGTAATGGATGAGCATCCTTGCCCCCCAGTCCCCCACCTCACCTCACTCTCCCTTCACTCTCTTCTTCTTCCACCTCTCTCCTCCTCACCCATACTCTGCACTCCTCCCTTCATCTCTCATGATTTTTCTGCCCATCAGTCCAGTCCTCTTCCTCGCCCTAGTTGGCTCGTCTTGGTCATTCATTTAAACCTAATGGAGATTTGGCTACCAAAAATTAATGAGGCAGGCTCACTCAAGGAAATATCCAAGTGCACATGCACCAACATACACACTCACACAGACATAAGCTCATCATTCATTGCTGTGTGTAGGGTTCTATTTGGGCTAATTTATCATGACACTGTATTAATAGGCAGCAGTGCCCTTCAGAGGAGAGATGAGAGACACCAATTAACTCTGTTCACTGTTCACTGCCACAGACAGACCTGTAGGAATGACAAAGGTCTGTCAAATTACTCTGTCCTGTAGCAGCTCTCTGTGTATTACAGAACATCCCTGTAAATGACGAGGGTGAAGACGCTCAGTGAATGATCAAGTAGAGCTGAATTAGATCTAATATTTTTCCAGACATATTGTATTGGAACTTTGTACTTTTCCACCTGCTCTCGAAAATCCCAACAGGACTTCAAGCTCTTTACTTTTGAGTCCGCTAAACCCCGTCCTGATAGTTGTTTTTTTTTTTGGAGGAGTTTTTCCTTATCCGAATTGGGGGTCTAAGGATAGAGGGTGTCCTATACTGTATAGATTGTAAAAAGCAAATTTGGGATTTGCGATATTGGGCTGTGTAAATAAAATTGACTTGACCTGTTGCGACTGTCAAGCTTTCTGTTCTCACATAGCACATATGCAATTTACAATAATAACGGGTAATAATGGGTCGTTGATTTCTGACAGAGGTGGCGACCTTCAATTTTGCAGGCTGAAATGACAACTGTTAGCTGTAGCTTGCTAGTAGATTTTATTAGCTGTAGCTAGCTAATTAAGCTAACATTAGCTCCACGAGTTTGGCTGAAAACACCGTCTTCTGCTGACTTTTTAATGTTTCCAGCTGACTCATTTTAAACAGAGAATTGCTACATACATGATATTTTGCTAAAAGACTGCAGCTAAAGCTACATGTCCGAGGCAAAAAGTCAGCATCCTCATTAGTTGATGATCCATTTAGAAGACAACAAAGTAAAGAAACAGCATTGTTCTTGTAGTGCAGTGTAGAGCTAGTTAACCCTACACTACAAGTAACATAAGGAAAAAGGTTAAATGTATGCTTTATTGTTCATATTTTCTAACAGTATGTTTCACTTTTAACATTACAGGAGTAAAGGCTTTTAGCATGAAGACTAACCTAAAGAGCAGGGCAGACACTAACAGTACCCTGAACTCTGACATAGTAGCATCCAGGGCTTTTTTTGTAACCCCACAAAATAATGTAGTATGAAATGGTCCTTGGTCTTGGAAGTAACCCTTAGTTACTACTGCAGGACATAAGCTAGACGTGTAATATTTGTAGTTTACTTTAGGACAGACAAACATTTTTGTATTTTTGCTCTTGGAAAGGCAAAAAAAATAGACTCCACCCTCCGAACTCCTTGTATATAACTCTCTTACTACAGCCCCATGCACACCACTCAGGCATGTGGAGATTTCCAAAGCTTGACTGGACTGTCGTGCATAGTTACAGTTACTAAGCAATTATTGGACATTCGCTGTTCAGGGGAGCAGTTTTGCGAACAGTCAATTACTAAAAAGGTGCTTAAAAGTTAACTGTCCACTCAGAAAAAATAACCCAATCCATTATGACAGCGCTGGTGGAACAAAAAGCTCACCAAAGTTTGAGACATCATACTTCCCCCTCCTCATGGCATCCAGTCCTCGGCAGAATGAATCAGCTGAGCCCCAGTGGTCTACATATAGTGCTGTGACTGAGGGAGTTAGAGGTTAAAGCTCAAACTGTGTTCACTGGTTTACAGCAGGTGTTATTACAGTTATTTGATATATTTACCCAACCTGTTCACCTTCTAACCTGCCTCTATATAGAGCTGGTTATCTAAAAGTTGTACAGTAAACACTCACCCACACACACACACACACACACGCTCATTTCTCAATTGGAACAGGTGAAATAATATTGCCCTGCGGCCCCCCAAAAAGGTCCGTACCCTAATAAAGGCTTTACACTATGAAAGAAACACAGCGAGGCAGCTCCGACACCTCTGAGCCTCCCTCAACATACACACAGACACACACACATCCACACAAAGGGGCTGTGTCTGGTCACAGGTCAGGAGAGCCTGTAGCTCTCTGTGGTCCAGGGGAGCAGAGCCGCTTGAACCTGTAATATACTCCTCTCTCCCTTGGTGCCACTTGTTGGGGTTTTAGTGCAGGGGAAATTACACCTGCTCTCTAGCCTGAAACCAGCATTAACACACGGAGACGACTGAAACTGGAGATTACACACTCACCAACACACAGACACATGAACACGCAGGTAAACCTAAGAGGAACTCTGAATCCGGGCCCGAGACAGACGGAGCACATGTGTGGGCGTGCATGTGTGATGTTGCATTTATACCCAAACATCACTGAACAACAAAACGTTTTATAGGAGTGCTTCACACACCATTAACACACTGGTACCGTTTTGAAAGTATGAGCAGCCCTAACAGCAATAACAGCCCTGCTCTCCATCCACCATTCCCACAGGAGAGGCGACTCAATGGATGAAAAGAATACAGACTATGACCTGGCTTCACCATCCAAACACAGTATGCATGGCGTGAAAATAAAGTAAAAACGTGATTGATTCACTCCTTATACACAAGATCAATCTCGGGTAACAAAGTTGTGTAAGATTAGGACACATTATGCTGCTAGTACTGTTCTGTAGGCCTAATAATTTGCCAATGTGTAGGCTTAATCACTGGTTAGATGGGGAGGCCGTTTCATCATCCAAATGTTCAACTAAAATGAACACAACATCCAGCCTACTCTGCAAGTCAAATGTGAGCTGAGAGATAATCATTGATATGGGGCAGGAGAGAATGAAACTAATAAAAAGGCAGTGTATCAAAGTATCGCAGTTAAGCATTAGTCACGTGAGGGCAACTACGCCACAACTCTGGTGTTCTCTAAATGAATCCCCCTCGTCCCATGCTTGATTTATGGACCTGTAAAAACACACGTTGTTTTTAATCTACTGCTGCCTGAATCTGCCCCTCTAATGAAATGTGGATTCGTGCATGTGCGTGTGTGTGTGTGTGTGTGTGTGATAATGATGTATGGGCTGAGGTCGGATTCTTTGAGCATGAATTTTCTCTCTGATAAATATGCATTCAGTTACACAGACTGATTAAGCTGTAAACCAGTGTTAACTCTGTGTCAGAGCACATACAAACACACACATATACATACTTACAAGCGCGCGCGCACACACACACACACACACACACACACACACACACACACACACACACACACACACATGCATCCACACAACTTCCCAGAAAATAATGATAGCTGTGCCTGGGGCAGGATTGTTTGGATGCCTGGAGCGGTTCACTGATATCAATTCCATGAGACCTGACTGCAGAGGATATCCTATAAACACAAGACAAGGCTCAGAGACGCAGCCAAATCAGCAAAAGCCATTTTACAGAGTCGAGAATGATGATTTGCAGAGTTATGCACCAAAATGCTATGTATTGATTTTGGGGAAATAAAATGAACACAAATAAAGTAAAATTCTACATATATACATGGTAAATACATGGCAAGAATTAAAGATTGCGTGTTTGTTGCTTTTTAAAGGTCACATCTTTGTTTGAAAAAGCCCATTTTGTTTGCCAATAAACCCTTAAACAGACAAAGTTTAACAGCCCATTCGTATCATGTTCACAACAGCATCATCATGATTCCACACGTTTCTTCTAGAGAGAGCACTTGACTACAGAGAGCTTTGCGGCTGTTATTCTTGATCGGGCTGACATTGAAAGATGTGACTTACAGTGTCAGAATGGTCGGACGTGGCAGCTGTTGACTTGCTGTGACGCACTTGTCTGTTCATTAGCGGACAATCCCTCTCTCCTTCTATATATATATATATATATATATTTTTTTTTTTTTTTTTCTCATATGTTTAACGCAGTCAGACATGGACATGTAGGGCACCAAACGCATGCACGTGCACACACATACTCATTAAGCTCCCATCTCATGTCTGTATATACTCTTGGTGGGTTATGAAAAATGACGAGAGACAGCATCAGACAATTTAAATCTCACAGAGACATCAAACACAGAATTACATCTAATTAGCCTTTTGCATCTCCTATGAACTTTATCGTGGGATCTGAGAGCCTGTGCTAATTTCAAACTGTGCTAAAGATGCTAAAAGAGCTTGGGGTAATATCGGATAAACGTTATAGCTAGTTGCCAGATGGTTTCTGCATTCAACATTACTATGTTTGCCTGTTTGGCAGACATCAACTAAGCCTGAGTCTATTTGGCTGCAGCTTATTACAACTGGCTCATCTCCTGATTTAAAACATTACAGTGTGTGCTGGACTTGTCTCTCTGTGGTCAGCACTTCTCAGACTTCAATAAAAACATTCTCTGCTGGCAGAGAGAGAAAGAGGGAGAGAAAGAGTGAAAGAGATCCAAGCAACCTCTCACCTCTCTCATCATAAGAAGCCCTCGTCCCAGGGCTATGAGCCCTCCTTCAGAGGGGAGCGTGAAAGAGTGAAGGATGAGAGTCTGTCAGGTTCAAACAACAAAGAGGTGCTGCCTTACACATCCTTCCTCAACCTGTCCCCTTCAGTGGCAGTGACATCATTTAAATCATTTAAATCCTCCCCAACATGACCTATGGCAAGTGACCCGTCATTCTAACGCTCACACCTCCATGTGAGACGGCTGCTGAACTGCTTATTTAGCAGAAAATACCACCCGGCTAACTATGTGATTTATTCAAAATTATTCCTCCACGGTGCTCCTTCACACAGAGCATTTGCCCATAGTTCACTGTGGTCCAGGCAATTAGGAGCAGGCCACACCTCTTCAGGAGACAGAGCACCTGGCTGTAGCAGACAGACATAAGGAGGAGGAGAGCTGAGCGGCGCACAGCTTTTCACAACGGGCTGGAATAACTAAGCAGAGCAGTGAGGGAGAGTGAGAGAGTGAGGAATGCAAGCCAGGCACTTTAGGATTCATTTAGGTTCCCCCATCTCCCTGGTCACTTTATTAGCAGTCTGGGAAGAGTGATGCATGTCCCAAAGCTATGCAAAATGCATAATCAAGCATTTAAATACACACCATGTGAATGGGCAATGTGCATGCACGTGCACATACGTGTGCACACATACTGTACTTGTGGAGTGTATTACATAGATGCACGATCATACATACACACACACACATACACACACAAAATGCTTACTACTGTAAAACCTCAAGGTATTACTCTTACGTACTCTTGCACGTTTATACTAACAGTCTATACTACACAAAGCCTCCTTCAGTATTCCCACGAGCTGCATTGTAACCGTCACCTGTGTAATGTAAAGAAATCCTCAATGGTATATTACAGTAAATCCTATTGTAGTTGCTGAGCTTTGTGTGTGCGGCCGCTTGTTGGAAGAATCAGAGCAGGATGAATTTGAGGGAAAAGGGGTTTCCTCATCAAATTTACATATCGCAATTCCACCCTCATTCCATCCATCCTTTCTACTCTCTTCAGCGCCAAGCCGATGTAGACCGTAGTTGGGGACATGGGACCCTTTTATTCCCAGTTTACAGATGGAATGCAGGTAGGAAACAAACAAATAAGTAAATAAAGAGAGATGAGAAGGTCTCCCTGGAGAGGCGGATGCATGCTACTAATATGCGAGGAAACAGACCGATTTGCACAACGCCTCATCCTGGAAATAAGGGAGAGCCGCCACTCCCTCAATGATTCAGTGGATGCACCTGAGATTGGAGGAGAGGATTGGGAGAGCAGGGAGAGGGGGAAGTGCAGGTGTAATGTTGGTATAGTCTGGGGACAATCTGAAAAGGGGCTCTAGGGCTGCTTAAGTACAAGTGTCGACATCACCAACAACAATCTCCACTGGATTTATATGAGCTTTAACAGTGGTGTGTCAGCAAAACCACATGCAAAGGAATGACTTTTGCCTATGCTTTTTAATGAAAGTAAGTGAACCATATGAGACATCCTTAAGTACCATAAAAATGTATGTATGTTTTAATTAACGCAATTGAGGGGACTATTAGTTGTTGCCTTGTTTTTAGGTCATATTTGCAAGAAAATAAGCTTGTTATGACATGAAGTCACATCAGCAAAAGAATTACAAGGAAAAACAAGCTAAAGTTTCAAATCCTGCCAGATATAAGGCCTAAAAATGCTGAACTACAATCTACTGGGCTCTCTGGCAGCAGAGAAGAGCGTTACAGACCTGCTCACTGACCTGGGAAATGGGCTGCAATTTCCTTAATCATTTTGGGAGAGAAAAGAAGAGGAAAAGAGTGGTATGGAATCGAAGGGTGAACGGAGGGGGACAAAAGTCTTTTGAGGCCTTTCTGAAAGATGAAAAAAAAAAGAAGAGAGCGAGGGAAGAGAGGGGAAGAGTGACTAAAAGAGCAGCATCCTGAGGCCCTGGAGGGGGCTGCAACCGACCAGGTCAGCATTTCACATTTGTCACTTCCTGTTGGCCTCAGCGGGAGGAGCGTGCCATGGCATGGTGGCCAGCGGGGCACAAGGCCTGTCAGACTGACACAAGAGGTTATGCGCCGGGCAAACAGGCAAATGCAGGCACACATGCATCCACACACATACACCACTTTTCCTATGCAAACAAGTGTGATTCAGGTTTAAAGGTAGAGTGAGGGTGACACAGAAAGGGGTCGTGAATGCATGCATTTGTCCTAATGAACACAGTCATGCAAGACAGTAGTTTTCTATAAGGGAGTCATGCAGAACTTTGCCATCTCATACTGCTGTATATACGCCATGATGCATAAACATGTGACATTCTCATTACAAATCATATGAGCTATGAGCAAGGAAAAGCCAGTGCGACTCGGTAAGACTGTGTATCTGGAAGGTATGGGAACACAAGTTTACGTACTGACATCCTCAAGGAGAGACTGCCTTTTTTCCGTCTGTCTTTCAAGACCTTTTCCACCTCTGCTTTGCAGAAATCCAGTCATTTCACCTGAAATAGCAGACGCTTGGAGAGGAACACTGTGTCTCATTGATTCTGATGTTACCTTATCCTACAGCATGAGAACCAGTGAAAGAATATCTATAGTACATGGGTAGATTATATATATATATATATATATATATATATAGCTCTAAAGGCTCAAATCTGATAAAAGTGGTGAAGGTTTGTGGCAGAGGGTACGAGTGTATTCTATGTCTGATTTTCATAACTAGCAGAGGAACTGTCTGTCTATCAGGCTGTCTGTCTGCCTGTATGAGTGACCGCTGCTTATCGGCTCTCAGTCCGCCTGTCTCGCTCTGACTCTCTGGCCTGTGTTAATGTTGCTGTTTGACATTGCAAGCAGCAGGCTTTTTTCTCCCAGTAGCCTCGGTGGACACTGAGCTTTAGCCTAATTGGTTCCAGAGCAGACCCTGACAGAACTCTCCTCAGCGGCACACAGCCATATTAATACCCCCCTTGCCACACACACACACACACACGCACACACGCACACACACACACAACAAAAACAAGCACAGCAATCAGTGACTAGCTCGCTAATTAACGGCCTTACAAAGCATCTCATTAGCATGTGTTGTAGAAAGGGGCAATGGGGGAAATAAGCATTTTGGATTAAAAAAAAGGAAAGAAATTACAAAATAAGACCATGTATGGCCATGTGTGTATGTGTGTGTATTGTATTCTACTCAGGGACCAAGGGCCTTGGTTGGCCCACCAAGCAGTGGGCTGTATCTCTGGGGAGTCCATTACAGCTCTCTGAGGGAGACATTGGAGTCAAAGATAAGCAGAATTTTAAAAGCAATCAGGAAAAATAAATCTCTGGCACGCAGGCAACACTTTGGTTGTTAACCAGCAACTTAACCTGCCTGTACTGTGAGCAGAATAGGAGATGGATAGGTAAAGGGCTGTGGGAAAACAGCTAAGTTAAGTCATAGTTAAGGCAGAGGCCAAGAGCTGCAGAGCTGAAAGATCTGCACAGTAGAGTTACCTTAAGGACTCTATATGACAACAGTAAAATGCAAAATTTATTACAATCTGCAAAATTAAATTTATTAGTGTACATGAATCAAAGATTTTGCCTCTCTGTCTTTTTAGTGCAAATCTGTTTCCACACTTCACTCTCAGCATTTTCTCTTTCTCTATCTGTCTTCCCATCTCTCCCAGCACCCATCTGCTTCTTAATCCCCTCCTGGTTTTACTGTGGCTTCATCACAGCCTGTAAAAACAGCCCCCTTTGAACCCAATAAAGGCAACCAGCATCCGGCTTATTGTAAAACACAATCATAAGGTAAATGTTTATCCCCTCTCCGCCTCTCTAAACTCCCCTAATGAGCCTGCTGGAGGGGTTTCACCTCACAGCTCGAATAGAGGCAGAGAAAACAACACGTTCTGCTCAGATTAGGCCTGCAGTGGGGATGCAGCTAAAGTCCCATCATGAAAACAGTATGTAGCATAAACACAGCAAGAAACTAATTTCATGATTAAAAAAAAAGTCAGCAAAACACAAGCAGGTAATTCAATCTCTTGAGTGCCAAACAAGCTCTTTAATGTCAAGCATGAACAGTTAAATGTGTTAAATATAGAAACAAATACTTTCATATTAGTTAAAGATTAAGTAGAAGTACAGGAGAGATTTTTTTGTTCCAGGAATCTTCTGTAAAGTGTTTTGTTTAGTTTATACTGTAGCCGTTCCTGGCAGAGCACAGTATGATTGGCTGGGAAGGATAAGCCCTCTGACCCTGCTCTTCCTAACAGCCAGTGGCTGTTCTGACCTGCCCATTATCCATCGGTGACCCCACTATTATACCCACTGTCAGTACACGGAGCTACGCCGAACGGCACCGCCCTGCGCTGCGGACGAGCCATCACTCTCACCTCTGAACAGCAACGCTGGCCCACACAGCCAGAGACACGCAGAGAGAGTTAGAGAAAGACAGAGTTCAGAGTAATAGCAAGCAGGTAGTTAGAGGTCAGAGGTCCTGTGCAATCGGGACAGCAGTTCTACTCCTGGCAGCCAGAGCGGAACTCTGAGAGGGACCTGGAAGTAGATATGATGACCTTTTGTACAGAGGACCCCAAAATATACCCTCTTATCAAAATGACCTTAACGCAGGAGCATGGGAAGGCGAGCAGAGTCCATCCATCATCTTAAAGATTAATCCTCCTCTCTATTCTTCTCCTGAATCTATTAATAATGTCGCCAGAGGGGAGAATTTGTGGCAAAGATTTATTCTGATATTGTGACTTTTATTCATTAGCCTATAACAGGGGGATTCCTTGAGAAGGAAATATGGAGTGAGCTTAGGGAATGCTAATTCACTACTCGTGCTCTATTTGAACTATACAGAACTCTATTAACTCAATCATTTAATTTGCTGACAATCTGCACATGCCACGTGCCAATGTACCACAAACAGGAAAGATTATCATTTACGCTGCAGAGGTCACCAATCGTTTAATCTTTTGAAGCAATTCAAAGCAGCTTCCATTTGTTAATTCACAAACATTTAACAACATCTTGGATAGTTCTGTGGCAGGTGTGAAGCTTGAAAATCAATTTGACTGCAGAATCTGGTGCTTGGATCAGAGCTTTTCCTCACTCATTTAGACAAAGCAGCTACATTAATAGATTTGTACACTGGATTTCACACTGTGGAGCAGCACTGACAGTCCCAGGGGCATACTTCAATTAGAGACTTGGGTGAGTTTAAACACTGCAGATCTACTCTCGCTCATAGGCGTTTGTCTCCCTCTCTCGCTCCCCCCCTTTCCCTGCCTCTCAGCCTCTCTCTCCATATCTGCGCTGAGCACTCGCTCTCCTTCTTCTTCAAGTCCTGCTCTCTGTAATCAACCCAGTGCTAATGGCTTATTCTTTCTGCTCCAGCACCCACATTTCACTTGTTTATTTTCCCACACTCGTAAATCTGGGGACGCGTCACAAGCGCAGCGATATTAGAGCAATAATCTCAGGTAATTATCAGATGCCCTCTCTCACTCTCTCACTTTCTCTCTCCCTCTCTCTTGCCTTACACTGAGACACCCATACAGAAGTTTCCTGGGAAGCGCGCAGGCAGTTTGTGAGAACCTAAACATGAATAATTCAACTTCTTTTCTCGTTTAGACTTGAATGTGTGCATCATATAGACATTTGGGTCATTTATTACTGACGCGTGAATTAATGTAATATAAATTGTGTTCACATTGAAACAAGTCAAATTAATTCTTATTCATATAGCCCCAAATCCCAAATTTCGTCTCAGAGAGTTTTGCTATGTGAACAACATACAACACCCTCTATTCTTAGATCCTTGATTTGGTTAAGGAAAAAATGAATCGAGGGTCTAAAAAAAAGGAAAACCTTAACTGAGCGGGGAAAAAAGGGAGGAAGAGGGGGGATCCGTTTTTCCAAGATGGACAGACATAAAATAGGTCCTGTATGTACAGAGTATACTTTAGTACGGAGAAATAAGCTACTGTATATCAGGCTACTCAGATAATATTTGTTAGTAGGATCAACTCATTGTTGGTTTTAGTCTTTTCATGGAGATTGTCAACATCACCAGGCTTATAGTTTAAAAGAGTTTCAAGCTTAATTTAGGGATTCTTGAAGTTTCGACTGCCACTTACCCACTCCTGCTGTATGAGGCTAACTGCCTTGCTGGCCCGGGTCAGGTTTCGACACGCCAGGATCACATGGGCACCATGAAGAGCAAAAGACTTGGCTGTCTCAAAGCCTGAGACATGATCAGGGAGACGGAGAGACAGACAAATAGACAGACAGACAGACAAAGACATGAAGAGAAAAGTGTGAAAGCGAGCAATGCTTCAAAGATTAGTTTTTTCTGAAGATAACTTTGATTCTCAGGGGTTGAATCTAATGGGGTGGTGATGGTGGAGGTTGGGGGTGCAACATCAATTTTCCATATAATTTCTTTCATTGAGTAACCCAGTGGTCTAGTAGAGGGAGTTAATCATTTCTCTCTGAAGTGATGAAACTGAGTGAATTATTGTGGTTCAAGACTCCTTCCTCTCGTCAGATAAAGTTTTGGATCTGACCGGCGGCTCTCAAGAAGGTACCGTAGCTCATACTGGGTTAGAGGAAGGAAGGTCGGTTGTTAATTATGTTGGTAATTATACAGAGATGGCAGCAATTATGAAAACATGGCTCATAATAGAGGAAGTCAAATGAACAATCGAACAGACGTGACATTCAAACTGAACTTTGGTGTGATATTTCAGCACATCAAAGGGCCTCTGATAAAGACGTTTCTCCCATGAAACGATGTCCGCAGATAGACACAGAATTTATCAGTCCGAGACTACTTCATGGCTCCATCCAAATCATGCAGTCACGATAAAACTGACAAAAACTGAAGATAGAGGGAGAGAAGTTCATTTCTAAATTACAAGTCTAAATGGGTCATTTCAGCCCATAGGTTGAATTAATTTATGACATTAACTTCTTTTTTTTTTCCTTCACCGTATTTTTATTTCCTTTGACATTTACTATCCTTCAAAGTGTCGTGGAAAAGTTCAACAGCACAGAGCAGCGTCACATTTTTCAGGCTCACCTCTACGGTAAATACAAACCACAGTCAGATACACACATATAAACTGTACAGTGTGAGCGTCCTGATTGACAAACTGACGGGCACAATAACAAAGAGGGTCTGAGAGGCAGAGCAGCAGGCAGAGTGTATCAGAGGGTGGATTAATATGAACTGTAATTAGATTATATGTCTTAATCTGATTTTCATTAAGAGCAAAACTGGGAGGCCTAATTGTGAGGAGAGTGTTAAGGACTAATATCTATTAAAACTCAAAATTGGAGTCGGATTGAAAGCCCTCTCTGACAAGTGAAGCATGGAATTAAATTATATGACACCTTATTAGGTGTAATGGAGGGGACTGTGGCTGTGAGCGGAGATCATTCCACTCGCAGGAAATGGAAATGAAAATAAAAACAACATGACAGAAAAAACGAGCAGTGTGACTCCCGGAGTAAATATGCGCTTTGAATTTGCAGGTGGAGCAGCAGGCTTTAGGAAACAAATGTCATAAAATCTTCTCAATGTCATACAAAATGTCTGCATTTTCACTATAATTGAATCTTAATACTAATAGTACGCATAATAGGAGTAAACCTCTGAAATGCTAAGGATGTACTACGGTTACAGTATATTCACAAATGTATATAACAATCTAAACCTAAATTTGCAAATGATAAAAAAAAAAAAGGATTCCAAACATGCCATCATTTAAAAGCTTTTTTTTCAGCCTTTATAAATTGGACAAGAGTACTGGCTGCTGGTAAACAACAACACCTCACACTCACTTGTTGTGTGTACAAACCATGAAAGTGAAATTAATCGACACCAGTGTTTTCCATAATGGAGAACAAATTAGAATATGGCAGCAACAACAGCAGCAGCACCGAAGCCATGTATTTCCAATGACAAATAACAAGGGCTTGACATTAATTGTGAAATAACGAGAGTGGCGTTGCTGTAACAGAGACTCCCCGCCCTCTCACCCATGTTGCCAGTAGAGGGGGCCGCACTGAAATTAGTTCCTGGTCAGGTGTACAACAAAGAGAGCCTGTTTCAGCATTGTACGCTGATAGTGGAACATGACAAGAGGTCAGACAGGGGTTTCTTTTGCTCTGGTGGATCGACAGACGCCATAAGCTGTTTTACAACACACACGAGGCCTGATCTTTCAGGTTCTTTAGTCTAATCGGACAACAACATGGTAAAACCAGACGTATCAGAAGAAGCATCTGTGCGTGGTCACAACATTTTGAAAAAGCTGGGAGAGATGGGAAAGATAACACAGTTCAGCCCGGTTAAAGCAGAAGATTGTGTGCTTGTTCAATCTGAACATTCACAGCGTAACAAAAATACAGTAAATGGCTCAGCTATTGTTGAAAATGTGTTTTACTGTAATGTATAAAATGCATAAAAAATTGTGTAAAATGTCCATTAAGCAGTGAATGCTCTTCATGGTACATTAGGATCCTGGCCCTACTGATATCCCCCAATAATGAGTGTGATTTAGTGATTTCACGCTTTGTTTGTCCTCCCTGGCCCGCCGCCCCTCTCTGGATCCCCCTCGTACACAGGTGTATTGGCTCAATGTAATGAGATCATTACCAGCCTCGTCAGTAAACGTGTTTATTTGGCAAACGGAGCTGCCTGCTCCTTCTCGCTCTTGATCTGCATCCAAAGAGGCATTTAACTAAAATAAGCTCCGTAGTACAATTGGGCAAACAGAAGTCAATTCAGATCATTACAAGACCTGTGGGTAAACATGTCGAGTCCCCACAATCCCCTTTCGACAAGAGCTGCATTTGTGCTCAAAACAAAACACAAGAGCAACACAGATCATGAACACACTACATACCGTATCACTCACCACAATGAATTATATGGCACTTTTAACTGTAATGCCCAACATAAAAATATGTTGTGTGTTATATTTCTGAAGCAATGAATAAATATGATAAATGCGTAACTGGTAATTACACTGTTTATGTATCTCTGACTAGTTTCATTTGGTGCAGCAACCCTGATTTATGCATCAAAAGTTTGGTGTTTATAAATTTGTAGATTTACTGAGGGCGATGCAGATCACGAGCAAGCTGCAGTCCCCCTCCATCTGGTCCAACGATGCCACTGTACTGTCACTCCCTAGATTTTACCCCAAGATCATATCTCATCCCAATCTAACTCTAAAGCCGTGTCCGAAATCCCTCCCTGTTTACTATTTAGTGCACTATATTTACTGTCAGCAATTTTGTGTCATAATGTGAAATGTATGAATATAGTGCTCTCAAACATTCCCATAATGAAACAAAAAAAGTGTCGGCTAGAATCCACAATAAACTGTGGAAAAGGCCTCCCAAATGGGACGGTGATAATACAAGGAAAAAAGGAGAGGAGCTGTAAGACATAGAAAAGTGAGAAAGTGTATTATGATAACTATGTGCACAAATACAGGTTCACAATGGCATGAAGAACACAAAAAAAAGGCCTCAATCGGCAGCTACTCTGCATTGCAACACGTTCTAAGTTTGGCGCTCTGCCTCATGCATCAAGAGGCCAGCACTGACGTGTCTCTAGAAATATAAATAAAAAGCAGGAAGTGACTTCAATTTGTGTCACTAAAGCTCACTAAAGTAAACTACTGAGTGTCTTCTATGTATAGAGCAGTGAATGAGTGATTGCAGTCGGACACAGCCTAACTCCTGTCTCTCTCAGTGATGAGTGCACCTGTTCCTGCTGCTGCTGTGTATTTCTTGTCCCAAGAAGTGAGGAACGGCACAACCCCCCCACTCTTTCTGACTTTTAAGATCCCCTCTAATTCCCCTCCATTAGTCCAGGAGGAGGGAGATGTCACCCCAAAAGTGGGATGTATGGTTAGTAATTACAGCCCAAGGTTGAGCTGTTCCAGGCGAGAGCACTGAAGTGGTTCTATTACCCCTCCCTGTCCCCTTCTGCCTCCTTCCTACCCCCCCACTGCTGTCTCACCATCCATGCAGCCCTATCTAGTACCCCACCCCCCAACCCCCTTCTCTTCCTCTGACCCTCTGTGTCAACCTCCAACTCCCTACGCAATCTCTCATCATGGCCTCACAACGCATTGGTCACCCCTGTTCCTCCTGCAGACGGCCTTACCTGACTACCTCACACACACACAGAGAGAGAGAGAGAGAGAGAGAGAGAGAGAGAGAGAGAGAGAGAGAGAGAGAGAGAGAGAGAGAGAGAGAGAGAGAGAGAGAGGCCAGTAAACTTGATAAACACACACCAAATCACACACATGCACAAAGATAAACACAGACTCCAGATGCCTGCTCATGCACACATATCTCCTGAGCATTGGGGCTATTTTCATCACTGTCATGAAAAATCCCCCCCATCATGTAACTTTCATCATCCGCAGACTGTAAACTCAATAGGTCTATAAACTACTTGACTACACACAATAACCCGGTACCCTTTCATTTTATTTTACCTACAGCCTTTAAGCACATATATGTATTCCATCCTCTCTCTCTAACCACTTCAGTTCTATTATATTAGAGCTGTAATCATTATTGAACCCTTCTGGCCTCCAGCATAATACTCTTTGCATGTTACACCAGTTTGGGTCTGCATAGCAAATTTCATCCAAGGTTAATAAAGTTAAATAATTTGACTAACCAACCGTAACTGGTTCTCATTACGTAGCCAATAAACACATTCATCAAAGAGGACATGAAATGCCCGTTGAAAAAAATAAAAAAATAAAACTCTCCTTCGATTTCCTCAGTGGCTCAGTTCACAAGCTGACACAGAGGAGACAGAGCAGGACACGGGCCGGCCGCTCCCCCAGCAGACACACACACACAAAATACTATCACACTTCTGAATATAAACACAGATGCAGTCTGGATGTCATCTAAACCACACGCAGCCACTCAGAGATGCTCAGAGACACACACACTGAGTCACAGGCACCGCATGCCACCCTCACCAGGAACATCTTTTTATCCATCTAATTCCTCCCACTATGAATAATGCATTTCCCTCCTTACCGAGGCTCGGGTTTAACGCATCGCTGCGCGGGTCTTTAAGGGGGTCCTTATTCATAAACAGCAGTGCAGTAAATACCAGAGCTTTGCAGCCAATTTAATGGCAGTTATGCTTAACAAATCTGCCTCAATCTAATGATCAGCCACAAAGCTAGGCTATGGCTTTAATCTGCACACAGAGGCTCCCCCAGCTCTGCGACTCACTGAATATGCTTAGGGATCTCTCCATCCAGAGAGAGGAGAGCACCGGCCTGACACTTAATCCTCCCAACACAACACTGGGATCAACACAAACATAGAACAATGTTAGTCTTTCATGAATAAGAATAACATTCAAAGTCCTAAAACACTGCAGAGACGATGCATGGAGATACTAAAACATTATGAAGCGCTCCGTTCCAAATCCTTGCTGCTCCCCGTCTGGACCGCCTGAGTCTTTTCTGCTTCTTATTCCAGCATTGACCCTGCACCTCAACAACAATACCATGTGGAATGTAGAGCATGCATTTAGATTGAGTAGAGCTTTGTGACTGCAGGTACTGCTCTGCAACAAGCCACTATACAGAAGGGCCAAAAAAGTTAAAAAGATAACATGACATAAAAAGAATAAACACTGCAGATGTAGAATAATATAAGTAGGGAGAACATACGTGTTCGTGAATGTGAGTGTAAAAAAACAGTTGTTATTAAAAGTGAAATCCTCCCTAAACACAGGTTCTCTGTCACACATCAGACATACCGTACTGTGATTAAAATAGCACACGGAAGATAGTTTGTGCCTACCTGAATGTTTTATTTGAGTAAGACAGAGGGTCAATGTTATTTCTGACCGCTACTCAACATACGTCATGCTGACAACATGGCACCTGCTGCAAGAGCCTGGGAGACTGACGCTGCTCCCCAGGTAGGGCGACACATATATGTATCTACACATGGGTCCCAAAAGAGATGTTGCAGGGCAAAGTTGACTGCATGTGCTAGGAGAGCACAATGTAAATATAGTCTTGGCAAAACAGAAAAAAAAAAATAGGAAAGGGCCTACGCTTTAAAGAGTGTGTAAAAAGTGAAAAAGAAAACAATAAAAATTTGAGATTTTGATTTTTAAAAACAATGTTGTGCACTTATTTTATATTAAGAAGGAAAGTGTTTTGTCTCTGAACCTAGTGGGTGCCAGAGATATCACGACAATGGCCTTTTAAGGACAACTGTTCCATGGACCCCTGGCCAGTAAATAACCTGAGAGTTAGTTGATAGGAGGGGAATTAGAGCCAGAGCAGGAGTATGTAATGGGGATGGATAGGAGGCTCAGGCCTGGGTCAAAGCCGCTTAGGAATCAATGCAGAGGTACAGGTGTACAACCACAGGTCTATAAGAGTAAGAAAACCTTTAAAGAGACGGGGGAGAGAGGGAGAGAAGGAGAAATAGGGGAGAAACAAACTGCAATCATTCATTTCCATTATCACAATTAAAAACACCATTCAGGTTGGTACTGGTTTTTAATTTACAAAAGAAAGCAGAGAGAGGAAGACTAATGTTGTGAACCGAGCG
Organism: Macquaria ambigua; assembly: GCA_008360985.2. Lineage (NCBI taxonomy): Eukaryota > Metazoa > Chordata > Actinopteri > Centrarchiformes > Percichthyidae > Macquaria > Macquaria ambigua. The sequence continues at coordinate 152,510 of VMKM01000776.1, forward strand.
CAGTGATCACATCGGCAAGACAAACCGCATTACCGCCTCGCCTCCCAGCACTTTTTGCGATGGAGCTTCAAGGCTGGTCACAAAAGCAGACACTATGACATTTCATGCATTAATAAACTCATATGTGCTTTTCATGTTCATGTACATTAAGAACTAAATCAAAGAGCTGAAATGTAAATTTGCTAATTAAATAATATCCCACCATTACTAATAAAAATGTCACATTTCCCGTGAAGGAAATAAGCACTGAAGAAAATGGAAATAGCCTTGACGCTTGGATTAAAACACTATTGATGCCATTAAAATGCTAAGTGGGTCCAACCAATTGGCATAACCACATTTCACTAGTGGAATGTCAAAGGAGCACACGAGTAGTAGCAATTACTATTAGAATACAGTTAATTATGGGTGCTGCATACTTAATATGTGGTAGAGTAAAACAAAGGTTATGTTAATATGAGTTTATTAAGCATTCACACACTATAAAAATGTCTGAGTGTTGTAGCTATTTGATGCACTCTTTTGAGAAAAGCTGCTTTTTCCAGATGAACACATTTTCATTTACTAAATACATCGCAACAAATATTAAATGTGGATTATCTTTTTCATTATATCATTTTTTTCAACTAAGGCAAAAACAGGCACATGTGAAGCAGTTAATATGACAAAGTTTTAAAACCTCAACAGCAACAACATCATGGACCTCCTGTGCCCTCTTGTGGTGAAAACTATTTTCTCTTGCTCACCACCTTAAATCAAAAGGCCAAATCATTTTGTTTTATTTCAGAATCCACAGTATTCTTTTAATCTTCTAGAGCTTCTCGGAGACTGTCTTGTGATGTTGACAGTGTGCTTTCACCTTTTAACTTCACAAAAGTTCTTTAATATAATGATGGAGTTCTAGTGACTGGCAGAGAAGCCATTTAAGTCAGCACTCTTTATTTTAAAATTCAAACAGGCCTTGCTTGTGATTTGATGCATGTTTTGGGTCATTATTCTTCTGGAAAATGATCAGTTTACTTTTACGCAACTTCAAGCCAGAAGGAATGTCTGTAGTTATTCCAGTGCAAGTCAAACGACTGATTTATTTCCATTAAAATGTAGGGTTTATGCACTTTTAACCTTTCATGCACCCATCTCAACCACAAGGTTCAAGTCTGACTCATCTGTAAGACTCTTCCTATTTTTTCCAATGACATTTTTGTACTTGGCCAAAGCTACACTTTTGTTTCGGTTATTAGTAACGCTACTTATTACTTTCTTTTTTATACGTCGGCTTTTGTTAATTTCATGAATCCTGGGTCCTAACAATAACATGAATGTTTATCTTGATCTATGATTGTAACATGATTGTGCTGTGTATGACTTATTTGTCTAATTTCTACAATGCACAAAAAAAACAACAACACAGTCAGCGTCTAGTGTTTGTTGTTAAAACATCAAAAATAATTACACTGTTTATAAGGAGCATAATGTATATTTGTGTTTGTATACTGTATGTTAATATTAATAATATTGAACAATAATGAATATTGAAATCATACATCATACAATAATTTCTCAAGGACAATAACATTCTGATTTGTATTATTTCTATATGATGTAGCCTTGAATATGTTTATAGATAAAGAGACAGATAGATGGAAGAACATCAAGGTCAGGAAGGCATTTGAGTTCACAAGCGTCTTTGTTCAGTGAGGGTCCCCAGGCTGCTGTAAATCTATGTACTACAGTGCTGCTTTGCAGCATCTCGTAATACACACACAGCAATTACACTGCTGTGACTTTCCATGGGACAAAGGATTTGAATATAAAGACAATTAATGATTTTATGTTTATTTGATTTCCCTCATGCTGTCATTATCTATCCCGAACAAAGCAGCAAGTCTGAACAAATGGCCACTACTTGTGCTAATTTAAAATAAAGGAAAGAGGAAATACATTTGTTTCCAGACCATTATATAGTGAGCCGTGCATTTGCTGGGTACAAATGGACACCATTCATTACAGTTAACAATGACATCCAATTCAGCCCAGCTAATGAACTTCAATACAATCATGTTCGGTATTAAGGAGTGATTTGTTGAGTCTAAGTGTATCATTTTGGAGGCTAATGTTGATGAATGCCTGGTTGTGGAGGGATGGGGACTTGCAGGGAGCAGAGACGCTCATGTCAAGCACCCCTCTATTACAGTGTAATACCACATCACCACCTAGTGGCATCATTACGGAAACACACTTTACTCTGTACTGATGACTTCTAACATTGCTATAACAAAACATAATTGAATTGATAAAACAGATTAGGATTTTATGAAACTCACCAATGCCACTGTTGCCTCCAGTAATGAGGACAACCTTGTCAGAGAGGTCACGACCCTGCAGGATCTCTAGAGCAGCCGTATTTCCATCATACCGTTTTGGCTTCATCACCACATCCTCTACTGTAAAAGCCTGCCGCGGGTCAAAATATGTGGTCCGCTTGTTAATGTGACTGAAAATGACAGAAGAAATAGGATGTTATAAAAGAGACGTTATCCCAGATTTATGCAGCATATCCTGTGAGACCAAAATAAAGTAATTTGTTTCCTCCGCTAAGCAAACAGAAGTTCAGTCATCAATCTACTTACTCAACATAAATCATCTGTCCTTTTTCATCAGTTTCTTGCTCCCAACCATACGGTAAATCTGTGGGAAAAGACAGACATCGTTTTTCTTTACCAGCCTGAAGGCATAGGAACAAAATGAATAGCTTTGTTGTAGGTGATGGTTACATAATTTTAAAAAATTATTCATGTACTGCAGCACTTTACAAACAAAGTTAAGCAAGACAAGGTATTTAACAAGGCACCTGTCAAATCCGATGGATGTAAAGGTTATAACACCATTAGAGAGCATACAAAGCCAGATAGAAATACACTGAAAAACAAGTGAATAAAGCAAACCTCCAGCACAACGTTTTTTCTTTCCTGTCTTGGGGTGTTCCCACTGTGTCTTCATCTCATCATGGCTGTTGGTACACAGAGACAAAAGAAGGTTGGAAAAATGAACCCAGCAGTGTTCCTTACTTTACTTCATTTATTCAGGTATCTATATATTGGTGATTGGTGATATTGGCCAGATTTAGCCAAAAGGCTAATTTTCATGTGCAGTCTCTTGGTTGGTTGATGTTATACATTAAAAGAACAAGCGAGGAAAAAAGGGCAGACAAAACCACATTAAATGACATATAGTATACAGGATAAATGAAATGCAACTTTATAACAGATGTTATAGAAAAGGCACACACAATCATAACAACAGCAGATGAAACAAAACATTACAAATGACTACAATCCAAGCAAATACTAAGGACACATGACACATACACAGATTCATAAAAGAATACAAACAGAGCGGGCACACAAAACAACCAATATTAGACATCACATAGGCCTTTGGCATGCAAACCAACTTTGAATATGTCTAACATATCCATGAAAGACATTGGTGTATAGAGCGAGAAGAAATGTTAAGCAAACACCATGTTGGCACTGTTGTTTCTCCAATGACCAAAGTTTACATTAAAGAACCACATGTTGTGTCTTCTTCCTATGTCACCACGAGCAAGCTAGTGCACTGTCCCACCACTGATGAGGGTTTTAGGATTTTATATAGAGTAACTGTCATTAAGTTATGCCTCTCATTTCACAACTTCTGAGCTACAGCACTGCAGCTACACCTGCATACTACTGCAACTACAGTATGACTCGCGATACCACAGTCACAGTATGGTCATATTAAATATCTTTCTAGCATCAATTCGCGCAAAACCTACCGTAACGTGAGCTCTGTAGACCTAATTCACGCTATCAGTTCAGATATTAGAGTTTATTTAAACGCACAGCTAGCAAGCTGTGTTAGCCACACGCTAAACTCCTAAATACAGACTGGTCTTGACAGTTAACGTTAGAGGGATTCCACTTACTTTGCATAGTAGACCCAACCATCTTTCGTAGATCTCTCTTCCCATCCGGGAGGTAACTCATCCTCACTATCTGTATCGTCCATACCTGCGTATTTTAGAGCTGCCATAATTCAAGTTTTCTCACGTAAACGATGGCGCTACAACACAAAACCAGTGACGAATATCTGCTCTGAAGAATGACTGCAACTGTCACAGTAGAGAATTACCAACACAGCGTTTCCCGGCACTTCCGCAACAACACGGTGACGATGGCCGAATTGCCTTTTGGGAAATTGAGGCTGAAGAAACGTGCGGCTCTTGCCCCAGCAAAGTCAGTGTCCTTTTTTGACTATTTAAACTTTCGTTATTATTTCTTTATCTTCAAAGCATAACTATATGCCTTATACACAATTTTAACGTATGTTACAAAGGCAGTCTGAACCGACCCTAAACCCATCAGAAATAATGACCACCACTAGATATCTACAAATAAAAGCCAATGTATGAGCAGGGAACATACTGCCTCTAAATGACTCACGTTTAAATTAAAACAAAAATAAAGTATTGACTAAAGTGAGACACCAAATATTTTCTCATACAAAGAAAATCAATAGTTTCATCTTTTCAATGACTGACTAAGCTATTGAAAAAAAAGTTATATTAATGCATATTTGGTCTACTTTTTCTATTTATTCCTAATAAAATATTTTATACTAACTTAAAACATAATTCAATTGGGAGATACAAGTCATGGGCTTATGTTTTGTGTTTATTTTCCACAACTGTCAGTTTGATGACCGCCTGTGTGACCTGACACTGGCCTGTGCAGCTGTTCCCCATCAGCTCATTAGCTCTTTTGTATGCAAAGGCAGCAGCGACCCCTTGTTTCTGCTACTTTACCTGCCTGTTAACCTGTTTGACTACCTGTGGCAGGTGTCCTGTCTGTCTGCTGAGTCTATGTTTCCAGATGATGCACAATTATTAAGGAACAGGGCACCTGTGAAAAAAAAGAAGTATAACATGCTACTAACTGCCAATGAGTAGAGTAGAAAGAAGGGAAAGATGAGTAACTTCCCCAATAGCCACTGGTCTTTATCTTTCCTATGTACTGAAACTGTGACAAGCTGTATTCAATGTTTTCATAGGCCTTTGCCATGAAAGACATTTTGACATGTCACAGTAGGAAAAGCACAGGTGTAAATAATAAAATAAATGATGGCTGAATTCCATTTAGCTGCTTCAGTTTCAGGGTCCTGGTATTGTGCATGCTGACTCACTGTCATGGGACACATGGGACAAAGAAGCCATTATTAATGTTTTTAGAAAACACCTCTGTTCTTCCTACTGTGTGAAAAAGGCCTATTAATTCATTTTTTCATGTTTATACAAACGTTTTTTGTATCTTTATGTGTGTGAATACATTTTGCATTGAACTGAACTGATTTGTTTCATCACTATTAATCAGCCTGATAAACCACTGATGTTGCTGGTAGTATTAATAACACCTAACCCAAGAAATTGATAGCCATGACCACTGATATATGGCATTAAAAATCTGGTGCATTTTTGGAGTTTAGTGTGGTTGTAAAGCAGAAAGTTGCAGCAGCGAGGGCCCCATAAGCAAATACAAAGAAGCTTTATCCAGTCCCTGCTTTATAGCTTGCTACTTGCCCCCTCACAAATGATCAAGAGTGGCAGCATTGTTATGTTCTCTGAGAGCAGCTGCTCTGCACACTAGGCTACTTTCTTGAGTTCCACTTTTGTCACTCCTGTTTGCTAGTGTAGTGATTCTGCTTTAAGTAAGCAGTTTCTGTTATTACTGCAAAGGATATAGCGAGAGTGGTCTCTACTCTGGCTATTTCATGGCTTCCAAGGAAACCTGAAATTTGAGACACTTGCATGCTGTTCTGTATGCTGACTTTAGAATCTGCTGACACTTGTTCAACCTGGCAACTGGCTTAGTATGATTAACTGCAAAGATGCTTACTTCATTTTGCTTAGTGCAAACAGACTCTGTGATTTCCTCCAGCTCCAGTTTGCCTTTCAGAGAATGGCATATGAGCAGCCCTTGGCTACTCCCCACCTCCCCAAAAATGTGGCGCAGCGGTCAAGTTGCTGATGCACTAAAGCATGAGAATCTTCTGTTATCTAGATGACCTCATCATGGTGGCACAGTCACAAGAATGTAGGATGTTTCAGACAATGCAAATGGTGCAGAGCTTAAGATGATGTGATTAACTGGAAAAACATTGGGTCTGGATGTAGAACTGAACTCCCTCACACTATAGGCTTTTGGAGCTTAAGTACACAACCATTGCAGTGGCAATCTGGGCACGCAGAAAGAATGGCCAGTGATGGCTCTGGCTGTGCTGTTGCTCTACTTCATGGCAGCCGCTCAGCCAGTCATTGACCATGAGTTGTGAGTGTCCTCGACATGAGGTGCATACAGAGGTCGGTTTTTGTCTGGGTTTGGACTTAGAGAACCATAAGCACTGATGCCTAAATGTCTCTCAAGTGTCCAGTTGGACTCAATAGCTCTAGAAGGACCCCCATGTTCTAATGCAGGGAACACCATTGGGGAGAGTCTCCAGTGTCTTGATGTTTACAGACACATATCTTAGTGAATAGGAGAGACCTTTCTGATAACATAATAGGAGGGATGTGGGACAAGGGGTGCCTATCAACCCACCAGAGATGGAAGTAGTGTTAGTCCTACAACACTTCATGTGGGCCATGAACAATCTTTCTTCTCTCAAGGTCCCAGACAATCAAAACAACATTGCAAACATCACGTGCAGACTGCCACCAGTCAACTGAATCCCCACAAACAAATCTGGACATCACTCAAATGGGCAGATGTGGACCTATTGTCACTGATATGGTTCTCCTGGTGGTTCTCCACCCAAACAACGATCTACCCCTGGGGGTGGATGTGTTTGCTCATGCGCCATCAGACAGGAGAAGCTGATATTCATTCTGGTATTCAGACCTGATCTGAAAGCATCAACCTATATAATAGGTATAACAAGCTATTACATTAAAATCAGTAATAATTATATAATAATATTATACAACATAACATTAACAGAGGTCATTCTGCTGCATAATCAGTACTTTTACTTTGATACTTTGAGTATAATTTGCTGTATTTCTACCTAAGTAAGATATTGAATGAATCATTTTGTATTTTTATATTGTGTTATTGCTGCTTTTACTTAAGTATAGGATGTGAATACTTTTCCCACCACTGACCATTACACTGTAGATACAGTATTTGGTTTAATATGGACAGGAAATGTATGTTTCAGTTTTCATAAAGACCAACGACAGAAATCTTCAATCAGAAGTTATGGATTGTGGAACATAATATAACCTAGAAAGGGCAGGACTTCTCTAAACATTTCTAAATTCAGGGAGCCTGAAGTTACCTAGAGCTGATTCAACGTACCCAAGGTGTAAATTATATAAAGAACAGATAAATTAGATACAAGTGTGACCCACAATAATAGGAACAAATCATGTAATGTAATGGCATTACTTTCCGCTATGATGATTGGAGCTCAACTGTATTCTCAACCCGGCCACCGCGCATGCCCCAAGGCAGCAGAAAGGGGAGGGGCTAGGAGGTGGGCCGACCAACTGTAGGCAAGTGTGTGTTTGTGTGTGTTCGTCTCACCGTTGGACGAAATGTGTCTCCTCTTAGCAAAGACACACTAACGTGAGACGTGTTAACGTTTTTTGGGGTATTGAAAGTTTTGCTTTTGTCGCTGCAAGATTGTTTCGATGTTATACTCTGTATATTATTACATTCCGCTTGTAAAACGCAATATTTATTGGCCAAAAGCTGCCGACTTCGTTTCTTCTAAAGAGTGTCCGCTTCCCCTCCCCTCGATGAAGCGCTGCGATGCCCTCTGATTTCATATCCCTCCTTAGCTCGGATCTCGACCTCAATTCCCCCAAATCTCTATACTCAAAAGGTAAGATTTTACTAAATGAAGATTACTATGACGACACTAACCCATTTTGTCCTGGTTTAATAAGCAATATGAATGTCTTAATAGGTCATGTTAAGCTGCTAGCTAGCAGTAGTTAGCTTCTTTTTTGCTGTTAGCCAGCCTAGCTAGCTTAGTTAGTTAGCTGCATTTGGCTTGTGCATTTGCGAGTACCTGGTTGGTTAGCTGTCCATGTCACATGCGTGGAAGAGCATGATACGCTAGGTTGCTCGTCTAATTATAACAGGGATACGTGAGATCATATCGATGTGATTCGATTTGTCATTATTTAGTGGGCTGATGGCTAGCATTATTTTAGGTACATACTATTAGCTAGCCACATCTACGTGAGCTCGCTTTCCAGCCACCACATTGTTCAGTGGTTTAACGTACTTAAGTCTTCTGCAGAGGCGTGTGTGGGTGTGCATGCATGTTTATATCGCGAGTGAAGGACAAAATGTAGCACATGCGTGTTGTTTTGTTTATCCTCCTTGCTTAGTTTTGTTGAGTGACCGTCCTTCTGTTGTTTTGGTTTATGGGTGGAATTGAGCCAGAGTTGTCCTCCTCACATTCTCTGGTTTCACAGGAAAATATGCAGTTACTGGCACTTCAAAGCTCAGGGCATGGCATTCACCCTGTCAGGATAAGGGGTGCCACTAGTGCCAACATTTATCCCATCTGTAATAGGCTTTGGGAACGTGTCTGCCAACTGTTATGTTATTATTAGGAGGGTGTTACTGCCTCATAGGAACTAGACCGTTAACTCGTGTTGTGGTCAGCTGGGTTAGTGCATTTGTACAGGCTTTCAGCAGCACTTTGTCTGTAGGTAGGTTAATTTCCTCCCTGTTAACAAGTGTATAAACCTCATGTGTAAAGAAATTGTCTGTGAATCTGCTACTCAACACTGGCAGCTATCATGCTATTGCTTATTCATGAGCAAGCCTTGTATGTTGTGTGTTGTTGTGTACTGCTCTTAAAGTGGTAACCTGAGACGCATGGATTTATGCATTTTGCACTTTGATAGGACACTGGTGGACAGCAGGTCTTCCTCTGTTATTTTACCACCTGGTTTTAGATGTAGTCCCCATTTTGGTCAGCATTTATACAATCTTCACCTGCCTGCTGTTGGACCTGCTAGTTCCACATCTGTGTGGCTGCTATGTATAGGGTGCTCACTAGCTAGCAGAAAGCATTGCTTTGTGACCCTGAAATGCTCAGTTGAGCCTGCCATATGGTCACACTGTATCACATGGTGACTGTGTATTTATATCTCAGTAATTGGGTGTGTGCTCATCAAAGATCTAGTGGGAGACTTCGTGTATATCCGACTGTAAAGCCTCTTTCACACATGGTTCCTGGTAAATTACTGTGATAACCTTTCAGGCAGAGCTAGGGATTTCACTGTTCACATATGCAGCTACATTCAGGAACATTTCTGTTTTGCGCCTTTTCACACATGCCATGGCAATGCCGTAATGGATGGGGCAATGGGCAGTCCAGCAGATGGCGGTAATGCAACACTTATGGATGCCAAGCGCCATAAAACTCAACAGAAGAAGAAGAAGGGGCAAGGCCAGATGTATGTGGCGGAAGACGTCTCTTATTATTTTCAGGAACATGGCGGACAAGGAGCTGTTTTTGTCCGGTGACAGTGTTCTTGTAATGTATTTAATATATCAAATCACCCACGAAAGCATTGGCAAGGCAACTGTAAACAAATACGGCATCAGCAGAGTCTTGTGATTGGTTCACTTGCTCCACGTGAAAGTGTCTTTCGTCAGACGGATGTAACCCTTTACATGCTTGTCCCTGCAATGTTACTGCTTTCATTCACAACACAGCCATACCAGCATTTTACGTGAATGTTACTAGGTCTTGAGGTGGGAAATTGGCGGTATAGATTTCGCTGAACATTGATCCCTGCTCCCATTCACACATGACCCCATGCAGGAAATGTTCCTGAACATTTCAGGGTTAGAGTGCATGTGTGAAAGGGGCTTACAAAGCACCTCTAGGATTTGTATAGTCTTCCAACTCTGTAACTGAAACAGATGACAGTGATTTGGCGTTAACTACGTGTCAGAGTAGATGACAAAGGGGCTCTGAATACAAGTTAGTCAAAAAAAAAAAAAACAACAATATATATATATATATATATATATAAGAATTCAGACTGCTTCATTAGTTACACAAATGCTACCCATAACAGATCTTTTTTTATGGTATGCTGCTGCTTAAAATATACATTGAAAATTATAGGAAATTATAAACACTATAGCCTATAAGACTTTATGGCTGGCGACCTCAGGATTCAGTTTTCCAGATTTCCATTACAAAAAGATTCTCATTTTTTGATTTTCATACTTTTCCCTGTTGTATGGTCACATAATTATTGACATCCTTCATTAGAAAAAGTCTGGTTTATCTTATTTACATAATAATTTATTAACACAACAGAAATATGCCAACTTATAGGATGAGGCTAATTTTACATGTGAGAGAAAATAAGCTTATCTTCCAACATTGTGAAATATTTGATAAGAGAAAAAAATGTGTGCTGCTTTGACATTTGCTGAAGGGTTATCTATTTGGCATCATCAATACTTTTTTTCCCTCCAACTTCAAGTGGAAATGTAATGTGATTTTGCATGTTAGTTTTATTGCAGAAATGTTTTATCTTTGCAAGACACAACTTGTATTTTATTGTATCCTGCTCCCCTTTTCAAGTGTTTTCATTTAGATGGATAGAAAATCCAAAAAGACAGTTCAGTCTCAGTCAACTGGAAAACAAATCTTACATGAACTTATCAGTGTGAAACTTGAGCTGTAGTATCAGTGTGTGCGATTAGAGACTGACATACAGGACATGCATTGTAGCTCCATATGGATTATCCAGAAAAGGTCTGGAAAGATGTTGCTGTGATTTGATGTCGTCTTTCAAATCTGTGCGCACCACAAACGAAACTCCATTCACCTCCATTGTATTGGAGTGGCAGCAGAAATCTAATGGATGAGAGGTGTATTCATATCGGTGCATGCATCCATTAGGCTTCGTTTACTGTCAGTCACCTGAGACATATGAGAAGAAATGAAAGTGCCCCCTGGAAATAATCCTTTAAAAGCATGCTGCCTCATAACTTTAATTGACAAATCCATGTCTGTTTGTTTATTCACTGCACCTCTGTAAGCTAGTACAGTGGTTAATTTCAGGCTAGGTTGACTACCACAAAGCTTGTTTTTTAGAAAGGTCAAAATTAATATGGCATGCATTACTGTGTCTTTGGGTGAAATGTAAACTAGATGTTTATGGTAGTAATTGGGTTATTGTTGAAACCACTGATCTGGTTTATTCATCTGATCTATATAAGCAGGCGCATGGAGAATCAAATAGGGTATCCAGCCATTCCTTGCCAGTATAATTCAGTTTCAAGGTAAACAGAGATGGTGTAAATGGCCAAAAATAGCATTCTTTGTGGTTTGAGTGCAGTGAGTAGCTCCTTTGTCTGTACTTTGGCTTGAGCATATCGAGTGTAATTAAAGCAGCCATTATTGGGCACAGAGATACATTCTTGGCCTGCATATTTTTTCATTTGCAACAAAAACATAGCCCTCATGAATTGTCTATTCATCCCCCGTCTTAGCCCCAAGCCAGCTGCAAAGAATAAAAGTGGACTGGTGGCCTTGCCATTTGGCAAAACCTTTAAGGCATGTGTAATGTGAGCAGTGCATAACTATGAGATGAGGTAATTTAATTGTTCTAAGTGTAGGTTAAAGTCAGACCGCCCCCTGGCTGGCTAGTGTGTTGCAGCCTAAGTTTTTGGGCATTCTCTGACAAGCTTGTAGAGCTGTGCACATAAACTTGTACAGATGTATTCTGACTTCTATAAAAGCAAACAGAAACCAACACCAAAATCCTTTCCCTTAACATCATCAGTGTCCAGTGTTCCTTTGGGAACAGTGGAAAGTTTAAACTTCTTTTTCTTTTCTGACCCAAGACTGGCCTTATATTTTCTTTTGTAAATGAACTCTTTCTGAAGCTTTCCTCTGTCAATCAAACAGTTTGATTAAGATGTCTACATGTTTCACATGAGCCATTTCTCTGGTAACCAGAAATTATATGATGTGTTTGATCTGTCAGGTATTGCAAGGATGTGTGGTAGCCTAGAGGAAGCACCTTATTCTGTCCACAAAATAAGAGACGGAAAATGAAGGGACTTTGTATCAAAGCTCAACACCTTATGAGTCCCCAGACGTAATGTGATGGTAGAATGGAATATCAAAAACCATCAAGTACCGAAAGTTACTCTGATTCCTCCTGTGTACCATTGTGACTATTGTCAATTCTGTGTACAGCTGTTTGACAACCGTTAATTTTGATTTTGATGATTTTTTTTTTCGTTGATTTTTGGCTTTTTTCCTTAGACCGAAAAGTTCTTTCTAGGGAAATGTGTTTATACTCAGGATCAGTATCAGACAACTTAGTGTTACCAAGCTGTGTTGATTATTTTTCTTTAATTTCCCACCACCATGAGCCAAGCCGCAGTTTGTATATACAAACAGTGTTTTGCATACTGTTCACTCCCTGGGCCGTCTGGCACACGACTATATTCAAAATACTGAACGAAATCCAGACTATGCATTTACAAATACCCAAATAATGTGAATGATAGAGCAACAATGTATGTTAATCAATTTGTGCTTGCACTGATGATCAGCCTCATGTGTTGAAGATAATTAGACTAAGTATTGGCTTTGTGACCCTCCTCCCAGCCCAGGTCAGATGATGCCCAGCTCGGTGAACAGGCATTTCGGTTATCTTTATTATGTAATGTAGCTGTGTTTTTTGGCAGGAATATGTATGTAATAGCCCACTGCTGCAGATTGAGTGGGGAAGAAATTGGTTCATATGTGAATGCTCTTCTTCGTTGCATATGAATAGGATCCAGGCGGGTTGAATACACATTCAGTAGACTCGCATCATACACACATCTCCTGTGTGAAAGGGGTAAGGCTGAGGGCATGTCGGGATGCCAGTCCATCTGTAATACATCCATGCACAAAGACTCTCTCTCTTCACACCATGAACAAAGCACAGCAGACACAGATGGAGGGTTATCGTGAGGATCATGCACACTCTGCTATTTGCTTTTAGACCACATTAAAGTTTATTATATGGGCTATTGTCCAGGACACATAGGCTTACAGAAATCTTTTGTTTGGCATTCTATTTTAAAAGTTGTTTAAATACACTGTTATGGTTTGTCTGGTTTAAAGGGATGGTTCACTCAAAATGTTATGGTTATTGACAAAAGTCTACAGATGTCATTGTGAACAGTGTCACTGAAAGCCACTTTTTACTTTTCTACCTGCACAGGACAATGTCCACAACAAGATCTGTGAATTCCAACTTTCTATATTTGGAAAGAAACATTGCTGATGCGTTTTTCAAATGTAATTTTTTGGCACTTGGATCACTAAAACCTAATGCCATTCAGCTCTGCTGTAATGGGGTTTGCTGCGGGCTATATCTCCAATCCCTTTTGATTGGATAAACAAGGTTTATTGTATTTTTGAGGGAACTATCCCTTAAAGACAGATTAGCTCTGGACAAGCAATAGAGCATGGAGTTAGCCTCCATCTCAATGCTTTACGTTTTGCCTATCTGTGTGAACCAGAGCACTGTGTAGTTCTTTGTGTGAACTGTGGCGACTTTGTGTTGTCACTCCCTCGACAGCATTGTTGACGTCACAGAAGTGCGAGATCATGTGTCTTGTCGGTTTCACCATTCTGCTGATGCTAAGTCATAGCTGAGTGTCAGATGACTACTACACATGCTGGGTGCCGCCAATGCACAGCTGAGATATCCATGTCAGGGTGTTAATGGGTCTCTGTTTCTTAGCAACCAGACTACCTAATCGTGTGTTTATCTGCCATCAAATGTGACTGCAGTGGTCGGTTATAGTCTACTAGGAATCTTCTTACCATTAAATATCAAGGAATGTCTCCATGGGTCTTATTACTCTAAACCCCATGGGAGGCTAATTTAGTTTATCATACGATAGCCTGTGTTGTGTTTGTTTTGACTGCTGAATTTTTTGTGTATGTGGGGAAAATATTTGATCATAAGACCAGGGTTTGCTTTCAGCCCCATTCCAGGATTGCTTCCACTAATTTTTGAAAAAGGGAAACAACAACCGACCTGAGTGGCATAGTAGTTTGTTATTATCACCAGCATTACATTAGACCAAGTGAAATGAACTATTGTCACCATTACATTTTGTGAAGAAAATGTATTGACTGTATATCACAAGAGAAGTTGGGTCTTTTTGAATTTAGTTCAGCGAAGTCTGAACATTTTTTGAGCCAGCTTCTAGCTTGTATTAGTGGTACTGATTCTTAAGGCAATTCTGCATTGGCCAAGATAATGGCTGTCTGGTATGGAACCCTTGAGGTCCTATGTTCGACATGGGAAGTACATAATAATGTATGCTTGACGTTCAAGGGGTTTAACTTGTGAGAACAACATCTCAAGTTAACTGACAGCAGAAGCAGATATTGTTATGACCTCTTTTTAAAAATGGTGCGGTATTTTACCATAAAGGTTGTTAATTTCAGTGGGCTCCATTTCTGAACAGGCTTAAGGCAGAACTGCTGAACTGCTATCAGAACATTTGTGGATAACCTTTTCTACTTACTTTGTCATAAACAATAATCTAGTTTATGTTTTTCTGAACCTAATCTTTCTTCTCCTGCTCATTCTTTATGACAGAGTCGGTATATGACCTCCTCCCCAAAGAGCTCCAGCTCCAGCCGCCGCCCACCCAGACAGACCCACCCACCATGAGCCAGAAGAGTGGGGGAGAGGCGGGACCTCCCCCCTCTGCAGCCTTGGCCTCAGGTGAGCTACCTGCTCAGTCCATGAAAACCATGATCTGGGATCAGTTTCCCCTTGCCAATCCAATCCCCAAAACAGTAGGGGTGAAGAAACTAATATGGCCTTGTATCAGTGTCTGGGGGCAACTTCACCCTTTCATCAGTGTCTGAGACAATTTGTGACTGTTTGAGATTGTATGGGCTAGTATTTATATTTCAGCGAAGATATTTTATTACTGCTGGCATGACGAGGCACAGTCATATTAGACTTCATTTGGATATAGCGAGGGTTTTGCTGGTTCCACGAAGGCTATGAAGGTATCAATTGGGGTGTGGGGGCAGAGTGTTAACGCTGATTTTTACAGTTGGACTCAAGCTGTATTGAAATATATTTTGGGATTGCCAATATTTCCATTATTGTGTTGTATTACAGAAACCACCATTAGTGAATATCTGTTGTCATTGTCTCGGTTAGTCCTGTCTGTTATCTCGTTTGACATTGTCTGTGTTAGGTGACCCTGTTAGGTACTTTAGATGTTTGTGTGACAGACATCTTATAATCCTAGCAGCAGCATGGGACGAGGCTTTGCTTACCTTGACTCTGTGTGTTGGAGCTTTGATAATCACCCAAACTGCAACTTCAAAAGGTTCCTGCTGCTCTTCACCTAACCAGTTTACTTTATACAACTGATTGATTGAAAATAGATATGTTTAAAAATGGATGAATATTGATCTA
Source organism: Macquaria ambigua (assembly GCA_008360985.2). Taxonomy (NCBI): domain Eukaryota; kingdom Metazoa; phylum Chordata; class Actinopteri; order Centrarchiformes; family Percichthyidae; genus Macquaria; species Macquaria ambigua. The sequence goes on from VMKM01000776.1 coordinate 168,057, forward strand.
GACCAACCTCTAAACTCAGTTAATATCTAACTAACCTATACCATGCTAGTGGCAATGACCTCGATGGCTTTTATGTAAGAAAGTCATACACACTCATCTTTTCCTGGAAAGCTTTAGTCTGAATAACAGCTCCAAGAAATGTTGAGTTTGCATTAACCGCATGCTAACATAGCTTGCTATTTCTCATTTCACTCATTTTTTCAGCAGCACTTTTCCCTCTGATGCTTGTGCGTAATGCTTTTTATTTTCACTCGGCTTTTAGGCAGTTAAGTATATTTAGGTGCAGTATAACCAGATACTGTCCTTTGGCTTAAGCAGTCATCTCAGATATCCCTATGTAATGACATTATATTGTGTTCCAGAGTCTGTGTATTAGCACTTTGAATTAGCGCATCTCTCTGAATGTGTCACTATAGTTAGGTTTTGTTTTTAAATGCTTTAACAAGTGCCTAAAGCAGAAACATCCACATTTGTCATTCACACATACTCTTTTTACACACAACAGTAGGTCATCTCATAATTTATTGAGGTTTCAAAGCAGCTGACATTTTCAGTAATTATGAAGGTTCTGTCTCTTTATGAAACAGTGAAGTTGCCCCTAGCAATCGATGGACTGTCTTTTAAATATCAGCCAAAGGAATATGTTCTGATCTTGGATCATGGTTCAGGGCAGCCAACATCAGCTATAACTGTGAAGGATTCTAGTCTTGAGTTTCATCTAGAGAGCAAACTAACTGGTCAACAGAAATGTTGGAGAGAGCGCTTTTGTTAACGCTACCTTTTAACTATCCTGTCTGACTTAGCTGGCCCTAAGCAGTGCTGATCAAAAGCATGACTACTGTAATGTCCTTCAGGTCATTATTAACCAAATACACGTGCTTCAAAATGTCAATAAATGATCGACTTAAAAAGTTACTCCTTCCTTCAGTGTATTAACTCATCCAATTTACTGATTGACAGAAGTTGAATCTTGAATGATCAGCTCTCTTGTTGCTCATTGGCTGTCTCGTTTTTATTGCAGGAAGTTCCCTCTGAGGCAGGGAGTGTCTGCATATAAAATGGTCTGCAGTTCACTGCTCCATAGGTCAGAGGCTTGTTTATTCTGTCTCCATGGCTACGCTCAGTCCCAACCAAATCTTCCAATTGGCATGCGCAAACTACTGTTTACTACTGAATGCACATTGCACAAACTGTACTGTAACTGTGGCAACCCTGGCAAATTTAATTTGGCGCCACATTACCAGCTTGCAAATTTGGCTGTACAAGAAAGTTTCACCAGATTTTGTTATGTTTCTTTCTGGCAATGTGTATGTAACAATTTGTAGCTTGCTTTTGTTTTTGTAAACAAAGCATGTCAGTTTTGTCACATTGATTTTAATTGAGAACGGTTTTGTAGGAATCAAAACATTGTGGGACCTATAGTACCCTTCTCAACTTTAACTTCAGAATATTTGACAAATGCTTGACAGCTCTCGCATGCACAGTGAGAGCATATAACCCACAACAGTCTGTTGAAATTAGAGTTGGGAAGAGGGGAAATCAATACAAATCATGCACAAATTCAGCTGCTTGAATGGGACTGCTAGCCTGCTCTGTGCTGAACATCTGCACTAACTTATTTATCTGTATATACTACTACAGATGCCACCTCTTCCACCTCCAGCCCCTCTGCCTCTTCCTCCCTGGCCATGGGAGTCCCATCCACTGGCCCCTCTACCTCATCCTCAGACCATCTCAAGGTTCCCCAGCATCTCCACTCCACCGGAGGGGATGGAGCTGGAGCTTCAGAGATGCAAGGTATGGAGGGTGCTGTATCTGCCCCCAGCAGAGGCAACAGTGGAGCAAACACTGCAACAGGAGACGTAGGGCCAGGAGTGTTGTCAGGGCTAGGAGTCCAGCAGCCTCAGAACACCCCATCAAAACGGAGGCCTGTGTTGAGTATATCGCCGCCACCTGAGGACCTATTTGATGACAGCCAGATGTCTTGCCAAGATGAGCCTACCGTATCTGGTCCACCAGGTCCAGACTCGGAGCATAGCAGCAGCATGTGGGCTGATGACTCCGTCTCCAACTTCAGCCTGATCAGTTCCATCTCCTACAACGACAACACAGAGGTGCCGCGCAAGTCTAGAAAACGCACCCCTCGCCAGCGGCCTGGCCCCAAGCCTGCTCCTCCAGAGGACAGCATGGATGTGTTTGATGCTGACAGTGCCAAGGCCCCTCACTTTGTCCTGTCCCAGCTGGGCACAGACAAGACCAGTGCCATGGCCAGGTGGGGTGACCCTTGTCCAATGTGCATTCTGTCAGCATTTTAACTCCGAGTACCTCTGTCCTTCTGTAGGAATACAGTAAAGGGCATTTATTTTAGTTTTGTCTAGGGTAATTGAATTTCTGGAAGTCATATTCATTTCATCATGTGATTTTTGTTGCCCTGCAGCTCTCATGAATCGGGGACTGCAGTGAAGGGTGGGTCACTGTCTGCTCAGTTCCCCATGAAGAGCGATGGGAAGGAGCTAAAGATCCTGGTGCAGCCAGAGACCCAGCACAGAGCTCGCTATCTGACCGAGGGCAGCAGAGGTTCTGTCAAAGACCGCACACAGCAGGGATTCCCCACTGTCAAGGTTTGATAAAGAAGGCCCCCGGCTGCTTCTTGACACAGGAAAAATATTAACACCTAAGTTGGAACTGACTGAATAAGGCCAAAAATACACAGGACACAGAGTGTGGCGTACCACAAGAGAATGCTCATGCCAGTTCAGACACATCAAAAGCATTCACTCATTAACCAATACCCATGAGCACATGTTTGTTTTGAGCTACTTCAAAAGCTTTATTTTACAATGGGTAATCTGCTGTATTCTGCGTGGTACATAGTTTTTTGACAAATCAACAAACAGATTCATCAATTGAAAACCAGATCATCCTATAGAAACTTAACCTGTTACTGATAAATCTGGGCAGGGAAGAGAAGGAATAGTGCCTGCCCTTCATTCATTAATAAGGCACTTAACCCTTGACTGCTCCACTGGGGCTGCTTAGTGGCCAGCAGATTAAACTGTGGCTGTGTTGAGCAGCTCCCAGATGTTATTGTGTGTAAAGTGTGAAGCACTCAACAAAACGACCCTGAAATTCATTCAGTATTTTTTGAAATTCATGTGCTTCTTTTGTGATATAATTCAAAGTTTCCCACCTGAAGTGTATTTCCCATGTATATGTTTGTGAGATACATGCACAGAGAAAATAGATCTAGCTCTTCCTGGCAAGCATCCACACAAAACATTGCACTTTTCAGTATGCATGGTTTTTGTGTGCGCTCTCATTACCTAACATGGATGCTTTAGTAATGAAGCATCACTCTGTATGCATTTCACATTTCTTTTTTTCAGTTGGAGGGTGTGAGTGAACCAGTTGTGCTGCAGGTGTTTGTAGCGAATGATGCAGGCAGAGTGAAGCCTCACGGTTTCTACCAGGCATGCAGAGTGACAGGACGCAACACCACTGCCTGCAAGGAGGTGGACATAGAGGGCACCACTGTTATTGAGATCCCTCTGGAGCCCAGCAGTGACATGACACTTGCGTAAGGGGTTATTTTTTGTGGATAATTCGGGATCAGTTAATGTTGATGTTTGAGAAGTGCTTAGTGGGTTTGTCATGAATTCCCCATCCTGTGTTGCTTCTATAGGGTGGACTGTGTAGGAATTTTGAAGCTGCGTAATGCAGATGTGGAGGCCCGTATTGGTGTGGCAGGGTCCAAGAAGAAGAGCACGCGTGCCAGGCTGGCCTTCAGAGTCAGCATTCCCCAACCTGATGGATCAGTCCTTACTCTACAGGTCCCTTCATCACCCATCCTCTGCAGTGAGTAGTTCAGGCACAAAATGAACTTTCTTTCTTTTAATTTCAGTCTTCCACATGCCCTCCAGCAAAAACTAGCCCAGATGTCATGTGAGTTTTGATTCTTTGACTCTTCTGTCATTCTCCAGCCCAGCCAGCAGGGGTGCCAGAGATCCTGAAGAAGAGTCTTCACAGCTGCTCAGTGAGAGGAGGAGAGGAAGTTTTTATTATTGGAAAGAACTTCCTCAAAGGAACCAAAGTTATTTTTCAGGAGAACATTGCAGGTGCTGTATCCATCGTTGTGTTGTCAGTGTTGTCCTTAGTTGTATCTCAATGTAATTTGTGTGGATATGTGTTTCTGCATGTAAATCTCTGATGGATGGAAGGATAAAAAAATATTTGTTGTTTTATTTGTAGACGATAACTCCTGGCAAGCCGAGGCAAAGATTGACATGGACCTTTTCCATCAGGTAAAGGCAACTGATATGTATCCTCTTCTGTTTATCCTTGAATAATATAAGCTGCCTGCTTTCATTGACCATACTCTTAATGAGATTTTACTAAAAATGTGATTGCCCTTGTGAATCTCTAATGTTTTCCAGAACCATTTGATAGTGACAGTCCCTCCGTTCCACAACCAGTCAATCACTTCTCCCGTTTCTGTGGGAATCTTCGTGATGACCAATGCTGGTAGATCACATGACGCCCAGCCCTTCACCTACACTCCAGACTCAGGTACAGCCACTAACTCAAGCGTAGAGGTCACCTAGGTCATAATGTTCCGCCCATATGGGGATTATTCTCTGTGCAATTAGAGGCCTCTTGTAGGCAATGTTGTAGGAGGTGTAGATAGGGCTTTATGATTATGGCTAACATGGTAATCCCATTTTTAAGATACCGTGACCATATTATTATATGAGGAAAAATGCTACCTGCATTGGCTGTATGAATCAAAATCTTGACTTTTTTCAGTTACGGTAGATGCATTTAAATGAAAGTTTTTAGTATTAATCAAATGCCAGAATTCAACGACTTATCACAGAAATTTGCATCACAATACCATTATAGGTTAATAAACCGTGAAGTACAAGGTATAGACTTCAAATAGGTGCTTAGTCTTCTCACAGACACTAAGCAATCCTGTGTTCCCAATCTTACCCGCAGCTGATAACTCAAATGTCCGGACAGTAAAAACAGAGGGACCCTCCCTGGTCAAGACGTGTATATTTGATGGCCAGATCAAATCTATATCTTCTGAGCGAACTGACTGCTCTGGTCAGCCTTCCAAACGGCAAGAGGACACACCAATGGAAGTGTCTAGCAATCCATCCCCCACAGATGTCTTTAAGGTAAGATACCATTCATTCTCAAGAAAGAAGAATCAAAATATCTACTTCAGAATTGCAGCTAATAACATTTTTGTTTCCTCTCTTTTCTTAGCCATCCCCTGATCCTCTTGTCTCAGTGCAGCAGACTCTGGAGCTCAGCTCTAGTCCTCATGCAGGTGGAGAGTCCTTTCAGAGCCCAATGCCCCTACAGCCTGAAGATGTGGAGCTTCCCCAGGCGCCCCCTGTCTTCCCTAGCCTAGAGTCTCTCAGCACCATACAAAAGCAAGACATTGCCCCCACAACCTCCTTCCCAGTGTCAGGAGATACTACAATCCCCCCTGTGACACCAGAAGTCCCTCAGCAATTCCTCAGAGACCCTCAGGACAACCTGTCTCCTGAGAGCTCCAATAATAGTGGAGGGGTCGTAGTCGTGGCCATGCCCCAGATAGCAACTCCCTCTCAGCCCCAGCCACAACAGTCACAGGTTCCCCTGTTCCCCCAGGAAGGGGTGGCCCAGCTCGAGAGGGCAGTAAGGGAGCTACAGGCTGGAGGCAACACCACGTTCCAGCAGGTGTTGGAGGCAGCTGTAGCCCAGCAGCAGCTGAACTCTGTGCTGTACAGCCCCACGCCCTCTGCAGACTCCCTTCAGCAGCACGTCCAGGAGAACATGAATAGCCTTAGATTGGGAACCACCGATAATTCACTATCAACACAGCAACAGCTACAGATACAACAACAGCAGCAGCAACAACAAATACAGCAACAGTTTCAACAACATCAACAACTGCAGCAACAACAGCAAATCCTTGGTAACCTTCAACAACAGCAGCAGCACTTGCAGCAGCAACAGCAGCAAGTTCTTGGCAACATGCAGATCCAACAACAACTTATATTACAGCCACAAGACCAACAGCAACTGCAGCAGCAGCAGCAAATCATGGAGAACATTCAACAGCAACAACAACAGTTGCAACAAAATCAGCAACAGCAAGTCCTTAACAACATCCAACTTCAGGATCAGCAACAGCAAAATCAAATACTTACCAATTTACAACAACATCAGTTACAACAACAGCAGCAGCAGCAGCAACAGCAGCAAAATCAAGTGTTGAGCAACTTACAACAGCAACAACAACTGCAGGAGCAGCAGGTCTTGGAGAATTTACAGCAGCACCTTCAGGCTGAGTTGCTTCAACCCCAGATCCACTCCTCCCCACAAGTACAGCAGCCAGTGTCCCTCCTTCAACAGGCTGGAGACCTGCTTACCATTCAGACCAGCTTCCCAACACAGCCTCCATCCCACACATCTCCCCCACAACAGCTCTTCCAATCGCCAAGGCCCCTGGCTGAGACCCAGGGCTCCCAACAGCAGGTCCAGGCTGCCCTGCTTCAGAACACACTATCTGTTCTCACTGGTGGCAGTCTCGGCTCAGAGCAGCAGTCCACAGGGTCAACCCTATACCTGTCCCCAAACCCTCAGCCCCAACAACAGCAACAGCAGCAGCTAGCATTCATCTCATCCATGGAGACATCTAACAGCCAGTCCCAGTCTGTTGCAATGTTTCAGAACCAACCCCAAGCTCAGCTTTCCCAAATGCAACAACAGAGCACCCCCATGGAGCAACAGCAGTCTCCACAGCAGAACCAACAACAGCCACCACAGCTTCCAATGGGCCAGCAGGGCTCCTTGTTCCAAAGTATCCCAAACCACTCACAGGCTAACCCTGTCCCCCAGAGCCAGCTTCCCCAACCCCAGCAGACAGGTCTGCTCCTCTGCACCACAGATCTAAACCCCCAGGCTATTCCCCCAACTATTCTCTTCAGCACCCAGACCCAAGGCCCTTCCCCTATGGGGAGCATTAGTGTTGGAATCCCCCAGCCAGACCCAGCAGAGCCCATGTCCTTCCAAGACCAGAGCTCCTCAGGCAGCAACCCGGCATCCACTGAGAACCAACAGCAGAGCCTGTTCCAGGAACAGCAGCCAATGCAAGTGGGCCCAAGTTCCAGCGGCATCCAGAGCAGTCAACCCGTGGAGCTGTTCTTACCACAGACATCTCTGTCCAGTCTGCAGAGCACTATTGGCTCACAGGAGCTGAACAACCAGGCTCCAGCCCCTGGCACAACCATCTTTGTGGTACAGGGTGGTGTGGGTGTGGTAGCCAACCCTGGCCAGCAGCCCCCAGAGCAGCTTTTCCAGACAACTGTGAGTGGGAATGTGGCTCCACAAGGACAGACCAACCTGTTTGTGTTTGGCATCCAGAATGGTAAGATGATGTTGGTCTTCTCCACCTCTAAAGTACAGTAAATCAGAGTTAAGTAACTGTGTTGAATAGAATTGTTTTCCCAAAGCTCTAGCCATGCTCTACCCATCGAGTTGTACATGTCCAAATGCTTCCTGAGTTGCTCCAATGCCACTGCCAGTGTGTTTACCTACTGTTTGATTATAGTGATTATTTACATTTTCTCTTCCTCCCAGACTCGCCCCAGCTGCTCAATTCCTCTGGACCCACCCTGCCAGCTCAGAGCCAGCCCCAGAACTCCAGTCACATGCAGCCTCTGTTGGACCAGCCCATGGCCCAAGCTGCCTCCTCGATGCCGGCCACAATGCACAGCAGCTTACAGAACACCCTTCAGGCACAAATGCAGTCCAGTTTAGAGAACGCCATGCAGACCAGCCTACAGAACGCAATGCAGACAAACACACAAACAGGTCTGCAATCCAGTTTGCAGGCAACCATAGAAACAAGCCTGCCAACTCCAATGCAGACCAGTCTACAGACACAGATACAGAGCAGCTTACAGAATCAACTGCAGGCATCAATATCCGCATCGTCCAACATGGATAAAATTGAGGACCTACTGGAAAGCCTACAGAAGCAGTGATAAATGCTTGGACCATGTGGGCACTAAGGAGAGGGAGTGATATGTAGCCGAGAGTTATAAATCCTTACATCAACAAACAGAATGGTGGTGGTGTGTGCTAATGCCACACAGAAAATTTTAAATATTTAATTATTAAATTCCCCTTTTACCTAAAAACCCAAATTATGAGCCCATGTAACCCCTTGTTTTTATGGAATATTTATAATTAATTATAGCCTTCATTCATCCATTGTCCTTGAATTGATGAATCCGTCGTGTTATTACCCCTCTTGCAGGATCAGAGAGGCCTGTAATAACTGCTTTATCCATCAGTCTCAGAAATGCAGTGTTTTGTTTGTGTTTTAATAATGTGAGCCTAAGAGATGATGATGATGATGATGATGATGGATGATAAAAATCTAGCAGGTTTGGTGGAAAAACTGGAAAGGGATAAAGAATGTCAGCGACAGGGAAACGGGAATAGTAATGTGACGGAGATGTGTCTGTAAGAGTAGGCAGAGTAAATAAAACAGCCAGCCATGGAGTGAATATCAGATTGCACATACGTGTCAGATATAGGCTGAATCTCATTTTGTGAGTGTGTAAACTCCAAGCCTTCGCTTCGAGAGATGTATTTTTGTCTGTTCGTCATGTGGAGCGACAGTAGAAATAGGGGATTACCTGACATACAAATAGGGATGAAATAATATCACACCCACACAATTTAAACATCTTTTGCCATGGATAATGTAAGATTTTTTGCAGTTAAACCTTGTGTTTGCATATGTCAACAGTTTGACTAAAATCTACTCTAAGAGTAAAGACTGTTAAATTAAGTACATTTGTAGAATGTTTTGCCTCCATCATATTTGCTGGCCTGGCTGGAGTATGCACCTGAGCAGACTATCAGAAGGAGGAGAGTTAAATATTGATATCAACTCCACAAAAATGAAATGAACTCACTCAGCAAAATTGGTACATTCTGGTATTGCAGGGGATCTCCCCATGTGCAGAAAGTAGAGGGACTATTAAACACTCGCAAATGAGATTCAACCTGGTGAATAATGTGACTTGGCCTTTTGTTTTGGCACCTCCCAGTGTTTTCATTTGTTTAGGCGTCATCACTGGGTTTGCAGAAGCTTTCTTGGTGAATTTTTTAGAAGCATTCAACTATATAGTGTGTGTATCTTTATGTTTTGAAGAAGTTGGTAACCTTTACCAATTTAATGTGGATAGAAGGAAACTTTCCACTAGTGAAAATGGAGTGTTGTGTGGTTTTATAAACATTTTATCTCAAGCACTTTATAACCTCTAGCTAATCCTTATATTCGTCCACAGCTCTCTACTGACCCAGCTGAATTTGTACTCGGAAACGTCCAGTTAAAAAACAAGAAAAAAAAAAGAGAAAAAACATAAAGCAGTTGTCTTTGTAAAGGTAAATACATCTTAACCAAGCATTTTTACATTTTCTCATGAATATTTTTGAGGTCTAGGACAACTTTGTATAGCATGTTTGCTCACTGTTGAATTCCTCTTTGTATTCAGTCTCAGTGGTCCAGTCAAGTCTGTCAAAAAAACAGCCATTCCCACAAAAGCATTGTCATTTTTCAGTGTTGGAGTGGTAAGTAGGCCTTTGTGTTTTACACACTGACAAAACACCTAAAACACCGATTCATTTAGTTTGTGCATTGAAATGAAGGATTTTCATCGTATTGCTATTTGTACTATTTACTGTTCAATCTGTCACTTGAGACTGTTTTACCTTGTGTTGTGTTAAATATTTAAGTTTTTGTCTCAGTGTTGGTACCGTGTGCAGGCTGGCGCCATGTGAAGTTGGCATCCAGTACCCGTCCCTTGTGTTGTGAACAGGGGCTCACTGGTAAATGAAATCTCTTTTACATAGAGGCCGCCATTTTGATTCTATCTATGGTGCTATGTGCAGGAGTGATGGGCACTTCTGATGTGATGTTAGTGCATAACAGTTTATACTTATATCAATAGCACTGACATGAATAGTTTTGAAGCAGAGTTGAGTCTAGAGAGCTGGCTGTTGTTGTGGGGTCAGACTGGAGTGCACCCAGGCATACCAAAGCTCCTGTTGTGAATCGCCGTCATCTTGTCTCATACTTGTCCTTGCAAATGCCCTCATGTTTACTCATTTGTACTTAATCATTTAAATTATGCAGCTCTTACATGGATAGCAATTCAGCATGTCGTTTTGTTTAAAGTACAAGATTTATAAAAGATAATGTAAAGGTACTTTGTTAATTAGATCAGTTTGTTTCATGGATCAGTTTATCTCATTAACATTTCCACCAATTTGATACTTTACATTTCTCATTACATTACTCTATTTTTTGATGCAAAATAACACTGCTGTACTTTCCATATCTAAAACAGTAGCCAATTTGGCATTATCAAAAAGCCAATTTTTGAGAATAATTCAAATGTTAGAATAGCATTGCTCACATATGCATTTGTTTACATTTTCATAGTCATACTATTTTTGTCCTGCAGCTGTTAGTGATCCATTTTAAAGTAACTTATCTTTTTTAGAATTTTGTATCCATGTATCAAAATGTAGAGTATTTTTGTAAAACTAAACTTTCTGGTTTATGCTCAGCACAGAATATCATTGCTGGTATGTTTTCCTGAAATGAAGCGCAGGTTTATTGTGAAGTTGTATGACTGAAATTAGAAATGTAACTAAGTGGACATCAAGCAAATATGTTAGAACTTAATTCTACTGTTTTAACATTGACTTTACCCAACCTGTATAACATAATACATGGGCTAGGTTTCTTGTGTGTGTGTTTTACTTTTTTTTTTTTTACTTTTTAATGTCATGCATCTCAGATGACACTTTGACTCATCCATTAACTGTAGATCAGGTTAGAGCGCAGTAGTGATGTTTCCAAGCATTCCATTCCTCTTGGGTGGGGGAGTTTAAGAGCACATGATGTTGCGGAAGAAGAGCAGAACAGTAATGCCTCTTAAAGCCATACCAACACAGAAAGCCAACCTGTGACTTCAGTTTCATGAATGTAAATTTTACCTCATGGTGTGGACATAGAGCTTGCTCTACATCTAACATCGGACCAATTACAGTTTTAGAGAACATATATTTTGAGGCAGAGGGGATGGGTGGGGTGGCACCAACTGTCATTTGTATCACTCTACATTTGTCAGATTGTTTTGTCTTGGATTGTGGTGTAATGTCATGTTTTCACGTCCAGTCGTTTTGTTTTGAGCAATCCAGGATGCTCAGTCTGACTCTTCGAATAGCCACTTCCACCTGAAAAAACATGAATTTAATGGTGGTGAAGATAGCACACAAATCTGTACACAATATCGGTTTTGTCCTACAGTCATGTAAATGAATATCCGTGTATATTTAAATGTGAAATATACTGCAGGGGTATCTTGAATTTCAATTGTGATGAACTTTGTGTGCCTTGATAACTTAACCGTTACTCTGCTGTGTTTACTGGTGTCCCTTTTGTGTCATTGCTATCTGGCTCCTTGTCCTTTTTATTCTCTAGGACTGTTTAACATCAGGACACTTTTCAGTGATTGAATCTTTATTTCTAAACACAAGCATAACCATAGCCCATACCAATATATTTTAGTTTTAACATTTTCTCTTTGGAAATCCATTTAAAGATATCAGAGTGAGTATTCTCAACATAATATTGTGCAGCTTCACCAGTGAATTGTCAACTTGTTCGTTGTTATTTTCTGTTGAAAATGTTTTTCACGCCTCATGAGATTTGTACATGTGAGGTAAAAGGGACGAGACAGTGGAGATTGTTTTATGGAGAGCTTTCTTGTGTTGATGTGCTTGTCAACATTACTATTGTTGCTGTGAAATGCTTGATCAAAAGGAGCAACCATGATAAATTAACTGTTAATTGCCAATAGTGTGAGCTGTATGTTGTGTGTGTAATCAGTTTGCTCACTTTTCCTAGTTCGCTTTCTATTTCACATTCTCCAACAGTTCTGTTGTATCCGTTCTGTGTAGCTTGAGCTTTAGTATCTAGCCTTAAGACCCTGCAGTCGGATAAAGGTCAACCCCAGTGTATTATCATACATCTGAACTATTATTAACATGTACTTTGCCTTGGTCTGGACATTTGTATACTCTTCTGTTTATATCTGTAATCCTGCTGCTACATTAAATGAATTAATAAAAATTTAAAGGTCTTTATTTGCTTCTTTTCTCCCCACTGTACATTTTAGATTCACTAGTTATAAAAAGCTCTGAAAGGTTTTTATATTAATCTCTTCAAACAAATATTGCATGTAAGTAAAGTTTCGAAATGATGGCAGCAAATTAATACAGTGCAGTTACATAACTAAGCTAGCTTCAGTTATTTAGTATTGGCACAAATGCAGTACTAACATCGGGAAAACAGCTGGTCATAGTTTGCTCATTCTTCTAAGTAGGATCTCTTGGAAGAAGGATAACGGATCCTCAGAGTCAAAATCAATGTCAAACTTGGGTTTTTTCCTGAGAGCAAGAGTAGCAACCAGTATGGCCAGCATGGCAGTCAGGCCCCAAATCTGATACTTGCTTCCTGAATCAGGGTCCACAAAATGAAAAAAGTGCAACGTCCCCACCATCTCAGCAGCACCGTAGGCAGAGTAGTGGTCTTCGCTGGTGAAGAAGTCCAGAGGGACAGTGAACACGGCACTGACCTCAGCTGGGTTTGGACGGGGGCAAAATGATTCATCTATGAAGCCAACCACCGGGGTCACCAACAGACCAGTCTGTTAAAGAGGATGAGGATGGGAGAGGGTAACGTGTGAGGAAAGAGATGGACCCACAGCAGCTGATGCCCTGAAAGTAAAGAATACTTTTTACTGTCCTACCTTATTGATGATAGGGAAAAGTCTACAGACCACCTGGACATCATCAGGTGGTAGACCTATCTCCTCCTCTGCCTCTCTCAAAGCTGTGTCCACATCATCTCTGTCACTGGGGTCTCTCTTCCCACCGGGGAAACACACCTCACCAGCACTGGTCCTCAGCTACAGAGACACAAGTCAGTCAAAAAAGTTGAGTAAGATAATAGAGACAGCATTAGTCCTCCACCCAATTGACATCCATTAGGGTTACCTCTTTTGAACGCAGGGTCATCAAGGTGTACAACTCCCCATTCTTCACCAACAGTGGGATCAGCACTGAGGCTTTGGGCAGCACCGGTAGATAGGAGAACTTATTTCCAATGTCAAACTGCTTTAAAATGGCTATAGTCTCCTCTTTAATATGCATGGTAGCTACTCGGTTTCAAAGCAGAAACAGAAAGGTGGAGCTACAAAAAAACAGACGCACATTTAATAGACAGTAGAAGTCCGGAGCATAATACTATCCTACAAGAAAAAAATACTCGCGTACATCATGAAACTGTGGATTTCAAGGTCCGACTAAGTCTTAAGTAGCTAACTAATTTCTGTTAACGAGTAAACACACACGCCACAGCACGGCTATTAACTACTGGTATTTAGTCTAGTTTCCTTGTATTTAGTGTAGTGGAGCGGTCTTACGTGTTTCACGTCACAAGGTGAATCGATAAACTAACCTTAGCTCAAAGCTAATGTTGTTAGCAGTTTAAGGTAACTGGGATAACAAATGTCACTCTCGCTGTTGCGGTCTTGCTAAAATGTGTCAGATAGTATTCTTGTGATTTCCTGCATTATTCACCTTGTAACTAAAATAGTTAATGCGACAGCTTGGTTACTGTATCCGGAAAACAAAACCCCCAAAACGAAAACGTGACGTCACAGTAGGCGACGAGCTTCCGGGTTAGCCACAATTAGCCAGTTAGCTCAAGGAACCATAGTAACGAGTTTTCCGGCAATTACATATTCGCTTCTTAAAAATACAATAACGAGTGTATCATGAATTGGAATGCAAAGAGTATCACATTAACGAACAGGAAATTAAAAATATTCATTTTCTTTAATATAGCTATTTTAAAATATCTGGGAAAATTGAAAAAGTCCAACAGAAAAAAAAAAAAACAGGAGTCAAGGTTTCAACGGGATTTGTATTGCTGTAAACAGGTCCTCGATGAAAACATCAGATATGAAATAAAACATACAGTACATTCCAAGTCAGTCATTTTATGGCATAATGAGAGGATATATCAGCATTATAATTCAAAACAGAAACGTACAAACTGAAGGCTACTTAAATTTGACTGACACCTCACTGAACATAAAGCAGTAGCCTGAGACATGTGACTTGATGAGACAGAACAAATGAATTACTTTTTTTTCTATCTCCAAGTTAAAACTGTACGTTACAGGTAAAGTCTATACACATATGTGAATAAATAAATTAAAATTTAACAACCAAAATATTCATAATATACATAACTGATCCCACATATTCAATAGAGGGGAAATGAAATGTTCTTCTTGAAGTTATTTACAACCCACAAGTCACATTTTGTGGATTCTTGTGTAGAAAAATAAATAAGATTCAAAACACAGCAAAGCTAAGGAGGGTCATCACAGTGGTCCTAGTCTTCATTGATTCAGTCCTTAACTCTGCATCACTTCATCTGCTCACACTTTGTACTTCTCCTTTGCTTGATCATTCAGTATACAGATGTGCTGTGAACAGTGAATTCATGTTTAATGCATTGCTATTGTCCAGGAATTAGATTTTCTGTTTGAATTCGACATTTTGTACAGCTAGTACATTATGCTCTTTCCAAGGCTGTGGCAACCATTGAGGACACTGAGGTAATGTCCTCTGTACTGTTTCTGGAAATGTGACAGTTTTAACAACCTCAAGAGGTCTTTACATTCTACAGTTACACACAAATAACACATGATGGACTCAACCTGTTTAAATTTGACATTTTGTAAGAAAACAATTGTAATTTCAATAAAGTAAGAATTATTTGGCATTTCTCCACCAGAATAGGCATTTTTCACAACAGACATTTTAACGTGTAATCATAAGAAAAGCACAGGTGTTACTAATAACATTAACGATGACTACCTGTTCTGTGCCCCAGTAAGTCATGACAGTGTGAGCCAGTATGCATAATACCAGGACCCTGAAACCAAAGCAGCTTCGAATTCAGCCATCATTCATTTTATTATTTTCACCTGTGCTTTTCCCTCTTCTCACATGTCAAAATGTCTTCTATGAAAAAGGCCTATTATATTCTTGCAAGTGTGGCGAAGGCTTTGAAGCACATTCAGATCATCATATAGGGAGAAACAATTTATCATAAATATATTAAATTCTTTAAAAAGTATATAAACATTCCCCAGAAATTTGGCACCTAAGCTACACCTACAGTCATCCCAGAACAATTTCTTGTCACATATAATTGCTTCAAAACACAAGCCGTGTCCCAGTTCTATACTACACACTAATTGTAAACAGATTTTTGCATATGAAGTGTATTCACACTGGACAAGTAACAAAATACTGCTACTCATAGCTGCAAAACATTTAAATAATTGCAGATTCTCTGTGTAATTGGCAGTGGCGTTTCAAGGTCACAGTTTGTTTGATATGTTTGTACAAAACAGTAAAGTACACTTGATATTTTGTATGCTAACTGCAGAAACAGTATTCTATGAGAAGCAGTATACTGTACGTACTGTATACAATTAAAAATGTAGCATGGAATTGGAACGCAGCTATTGTTTCATAACATGTCTATCCTCTTACTTTTCATCTGAAGTAATCAACTGCAGCAAACTTACACTCAGATCTCTGAAGTACTCATTGTAGTCCAAAGCGTAGCCCACCAGAAAGGCATCTGGCACCTCAAAACCAATGTCTGAAATAAATATACAGACACCACCAATGTGAGTCATATAAAGAAAACAACTACTTTTAAGTGCAGTGGAAGTAAAACTCTCAGGCTGATCTGACATGAGATCCAGAAACGCTTACTGTTATCAGAGGCTCCGTAGTGAACTAATAGATGTTACTCTTTTACTGTCTGTGTGAGGTTGTGCTTTAGCTGTCAGCGCTGTATCTAGTGGAAAGTCAAAACGCTTACAGTAACAGCTTAATCTTAAACAGCAATCTTAAAGAGATTATCCAACTCAAACCTAAAAGCATTACATAATCAAAGACAGTGTGAGCAGGGGGTTATCAGGCATGAGTTAGTGCATAAGTGCCAGGCTTGGCTACATTTAGAGTAGATTTTCCTGAAATCAAAGTTAATCCTGCATGGAAAACACAGCTTTATTAAATAACCCAGCCCTTCAAAGAACCAGACACACATGTGAGTGACTGGCATGAAATGAGCACTACCATACATTACTACACGACATAACATGTCTTAGCGTAAAGCGAGTAAAGAGGTGCTCACAGTCTGGTCTGTACCCTGAACTCCTCGGGGTCCTCTTCACCAGAAGGCTGGAATGACAAATGAGGAAAATACAGGATATGTGAAACAAAAGCCTTTAAACAGTGACTGTTGTCACCACAACTTTTTCAGTGCAGATTTTAATTCTGACAGACGGCACTGGTTGTCTTGGTACATCCGCACAACACCTTGGCCAAACACATACCCGTTCACGGTTCAAGATCAACCTCTTTGTGTGGAGCTTATTTTTCATGCATGGATGCAATATTAGAACCACAGTACAGGCTAAAGTAAATAAGTGGTGGCAATGAAGAGAGGCCCCCTGTCTTAAAGCTCAATTCACCAAAAGAAACAAACAAACAAAAACTAGTTCAGCAAGATCTGAGATTATTCTGAAGAACATATTGTTTCTTGTTGTCGGCCAGCTGGGGGCCTTTCTGTGTGGAGTTTGCACATGGGTTTTCTCCAGGTGCTCTGGTTTCCTCCCACAGTCCAAAGAAATGCAGGTTAGGTTAACCGGCGACTCTAAATTGCCCATAGGTGTGAATCTGAGCGTGAATGGTTGTCGGACTGTCTCCATGTGTCAGCCCTGTGATTGACTGGTGACCTGTCCAGGGTGTACTGGAGCCAATCACAGCTGACGTTGGGTAAGAGGCGGGCAATGTCAGCTGTAATTGACTCCAGCCATCCATAAAGGATAAGCAGTTATAGCTAATGGATGGATATTGTTTCTGGAAAAAGTATACACAATCACTTCCATAAACAATGTTCAGAATAATCTTAGACTTCACCGTCTACTGCATTTTTAACCAGACGGTATATAAAGATCTACCTTTACCGCACAGTCTATTATTTTTACTCTACATAAACAATGGTTCTAAATGAAAACAGTTCGACTATATTTTATGCAAGCATCAGAGGAAACCCACATTACTTCGACACATTTCAACCAGCTACCAGGAATACATCAGAGAAATGGCCTCTACCTCCACAGTGCAGTTAATAGTACGGCAGATTAACTCTTAAGCTGCTCCCTCCCTCCGTCACATTACATCTCTAATACAGTCCTAAAGGAGAGTGTCCATTAGCTAAGAGCACTCTCTCTGGTGAAATACCAGCCAGTTACAGTGGAGGTCTTTAATTCAATACGGACTGCAAACCGTATCTGATGGTGCCTACCTTACAACCTTAACCATCTTGGGATTACATTCACTCAGCAGGGAAAGCAGCGTCTGCATCGTCCTTCCTGTCTCCACAATGTCCTTTTTATAATGCAGGATGCAGGAAGTGGTCACGTTAAAGTGGAAGCATAAACAAAAAGAAGCATTACTTAAAAATGTGGCATTAATACAACTCATGTACAACAGAGTATTTACACCCAATTCATTTTACACTAAAAAGGATGTCTGATATTTCATTTTAAAAAGATGAACACACTGAATAACTACTGGTGCAGACTCATGCAATATTAAAATGTAAGGGTTGGGAGATATGATACTGTGAGATAATATGAATTTTTCAACCATAAGGTGACTGGTTCATTCTATTTATACCAGTGTATTTATCCCTTTGAGGTATTTATATCGTGAACAGTAATGCAAATCACTGAGCAGGACTGATGTATGGCAATATTGGACCAAAATCAATTTAGGATCCAAAATTATACAATATAAATGTACATATACTGATTTTATCCAAATTGTCCAAACATAATACAGAATAAAAAAGAAAATTCTTACCTCGACAATCAAGACATTCTGCAGGAAAAAAAATGAAAGAACAGTTGATGAAGAATACAGCTATACAAGACTGTGTAGTTGAAGTATTTCTGCCTGACAAACACCAGTAAACTAACCTTCCCTGAGAGATTGGACAGCTCATCCCCTCCTATGACTTTGACACTGTTTGTTGACTTGTCATTCTAGGGGACACAAAGAGGAGACGACAATCATCCATCTCAGTGTGGTTACAGTTTCAGTTTGGATTAACCTTCTTTTATTTGTTTTGCTACAATCACGAGGAAAAAAAAACAAATCTACATTACATTTTTAAAATAGCTGTATATTGAATCTCCACACTTTAAACACTGCAGTGGCCCATTCCTGATTGAATAAGATTACTCTCATTTGTATTTTGCCAACCCCATATCACACACCTCACATTAGCACAAGTGGTTCCTGGAAATGAAATGAGAAAAGGCAGCTTACACAGTAGCTCTTCACCCTAATGAAATCCACTGTCAGCGGGACTGATTTATCACTGTTCTGGTTCAGTGCTTTAATATAGTCCAGGAGGTCTGCGAAGAACTTGTAGCCCCCTTTTAGCACACACAAAGCTACGATGTGGTGTTCCCCCATGTCCCGTATTATGTCGCGGGCCAGACGCTCAGTCCTGGACCAGAGAGAAAGGAAACAGATGTATCGTAAATTACAGTGCAATGGTGAATGCAGTACAGTTCTTATGGTCCTTAACATGATATCACACTTAAACGTAATTGCTTACAATGCATTTCACAGCACATCACTGCATTGGCCATTTAACCCCCACCTCCCAAATCCACAGTCAAATGCACATCAGGATGTGGGCTACAGTGATTTGTCAAACAAATACAGGAGGCTATAGTGCACTACTGTTATCCTAACATAAACCAGTGTGAATGTGTGTGTCAGAGACAGTGAAATAGAAAGAGCCAGAGAGTGAATGTGTCAGATGACTTGACAAATATGAGAGTAATTTCCAGTGTATGGTGCTGGTGGCGGGGCTGCTGTTGACTGGTTTACCTGTCCATGATGAGTCCATGGGGGATGATCACCTTGTCCAAATCGTTCTCATAATGTCTGGGGACGCAGAAAAGGTCCAGCTCGTGGCCTTTCTCGTCATCCGCGATCTGGAACAAGAAGAAGCCATCTCTTCAACTCAACCGCAAAACGGTTGGCACTGACACATAACGTGCGCCAAAGACGCATTTAAATCACAGTGAAGCCATTCTCCCCCTCTCGCCCCTGACAACAGTGAGCCTCTCAACCACCTGTTTATCCCCCGCACACACGTGATTGAGATTTTGGGGTAAACGGACATAACACTCAAATACTGACTGGAAAGCTAGTGCCACCTATTAAAACAGGCCTACAGTAGGCTACACGGAGCACAACCACACCCTGACAAGTGTAGCCTACAAGTTATCAAAATAGCAAACAAATCCCCGAACAAGCCGGCAGCAAGCACAGCAGTTTGCAGCCTCACCTGCAGATACGAAGCCATGTTACCGTCCGTCCTCTTCAGTCGCAGTGAAATATCTGAGGAGTCATGCTCGGGTCCTGAGAGAAAGAGAGAGGGAGAGAGAGAGAGAGAGAGAGAGAGAGGAGGGTCTGTTGACTGGAGGTGGCACGAGCTGCTCTCCTCCTCACCGACTGCCGCTGACCGTGAACGAGCTCGCGCAGCACATGCGATACTCCTCTGCCGGGGTTTAATCCCTTTACGTCAGAATCCCGTTTACCTTCCCAATAATCTGATTTGCCCGACACAACCTGAGTTTAAAAATGCGCTATGCTGGTTACTACTACTACTACTATTGCATGTTTAGGTAACTGCAACCGCGAGCGGTTTGGGGAAGCTGCAGATGACGCAGTTTTAAAAATATAACGCCTCTGCTCACTAAAAGCACTTCACTGCTCCCTCTGTGGTTATATTGCATCTGTGCCCTGTAGTGACTTTATAAGTGTACTTAGGCATTTTTATAGACATGCAACCCACATAACTACTCACTATTGCATTACATTGAACTATTCTCATCATATCGCATATATATTCTTATTTAAATGATTTGATGTATTTCATCACAGTATATTATGTAGTATGTGCAAGCCATTTCTTGTCCTTAAACTTATTTTCTTTGTTAGGCTATTGCATTGTAAATATTGCACATTTGTTGACAAAAAAATCTCATCCCAAGACCAATTCAGCTTCACCTTTCAATCCTATCACATGATCTTCATCAGCAGATGGGGTCTACCCAGTTGTCATGGAAATGTAGACGTTCACATTTCCTTTTTTTTTTTTTTTCTTTCTCTTTACTTAAAAGGACATACTAAACTTCTGTAAGACTCCTCTTTGTCAACAGGCAGTCATGTAGGCTACTTAATTATGGTCATGCCAATAAAGCAAATGCACATTTAAGTTAGATTTTAACTGGTTCTTATCTCTCTTATGAAGCAGTATTGCCATATTTTATAGTATTCTAATTGCAGTCTAATATTTGCAGTGTTATTTGTAAATTCCTAGAGCTGTATCACTTTCAACAGGGTCTGTTCAAAGCAGGTTCTCAATAACATAACTCCTCATTTTCATTTCAGTCTATAATTTGGCAATCTGAGCAGGATTACTATTGCAACAACACGTCATCAGTAGGGACGGTCTTCATATTCACCTGTGGGGTATATTTACACAAAGGTCACTGTATGTTTTTGACACCCTCTCTCTCTCTCCATAACACCATGTTAAAGATGATCTCAAAACAACCTTTATCAGCACATCTGCCTACAGGCATGTCTATTATACAACAAATTACCAACTTTTTAAATTTAAAAAGATAAAATAGAAACAATGAAAACTGCAAAAACAATCAATTTGAATATGATCCCAATTTAATGAGTGATACAGAAACAAAACAATTTTTTCCATCTTACAAAAACGTAATACCAGGTATTTTACAAACACCAGGAGCATGGCGACTACGAAAACAGAATAAACATGTTCTCGTAAGTTCAAAACACCAAAGACGCGAATATCATCATCATCTCTGTACGATAATAAGTCTTTATGAGTGCCACTTGTGACGGTGAGGCCAAATCTCAAATGACACCATTCCCCATATAGAGTCCTACTTTTAGCCTGAGACCCACATACAGAGCTGTGACTGTGGGCAGAAAGTAGAGCACCATCCAGATGAGAAAGACGGGATTTGAGAGAAGACCTTAAAAGGAAGCAAACTCATTTTTTCTTCTTCTCATCTTTCTTGGCACCGTCCGCTTTCTCCTTCTCCTTGTCTTTGTCCTTCTCATCTTTTTTCTCTTTGTCATCTTTCTTCTCCTTCTTGCCTTCCTCCTTTTCCTGTCCTTCCTTCTTTTCTGCGTCTCGGTTGGAAATCTTGTTGTTGATCAGGTTGTGCAGAGCCACCACAGAGCGTATGAGCGAGGCCAGGTAGACCACCAGCATCTGGTCGTTGGTCTTAAGGTAGAAGGCTTTTGTGAACTCCTGCAAAGACAAAAACATAATATTCAGCAACACAAAACCAGGTCTAAAACAATACAACACCACACATCATATCCATATGAGCACTGACCTGGTGGCTAAATAATAAGAATAGAATAAGAAGAAAACTAATGTATGTGATGTAATTTTAATCAAGGATACTGTTTGACCAAAAAGTGTTAAAGATGAAAAGAAACCATAAAAGACAAGCCATGAATCAAACACAGATCTGGATTTTTATTCGGATATGGAATGAGCAGGTATTTATCACAGAGGTCTTCTTTATGCCATTATTATGATGATTAATCACAGGACTGAAACCAAGAATTATTCTGGTGGTTGAGTATTTTGTCAATTAATCTAAAACTTTTGATAACTGTTACAATTACTTTTATTTAAACTATGGAATTGCAGAGTTCAAAGTGCATCACAAAATTTAATTTGGAAAACATCATTACAGCAAATCTCTAAACCCATATAAAATATTGCCCATAAATTTCTTAGTTAGGAACTACGGTTCATGCTGGTCAACATTTGAGCACATACTGTATGTGCTGGAGCTGATGTGTCTCACTAAACCTGACTCAATTTGCCCTCCAGTGGATAAAATGAGAAGCCGAGCTCAGTTAGAAATGAAAGCTGAAAATATATTTTATTTTTTTCTGTTCATTTTTTTGTTTTCCTCTCCACGTCTCTTTAGTTCACTGCATTACTTCAGAATTGTGCGGTGGTTGTAATTGTAACATAACAAGTGTGCCGATGTTATCAATATAACTTATAACAATGAGTAATAGCTGCAGCTTTAATTCGTTGTGAAAATCCAGCTCTCAAAGTCGCATACAATAAGCAAATTAAACAAGCGCAGATGTCACTGAAATTAGTTTCACTACATTACAAAAAGACACCAATTTCCCTACAATGATTACAATAAATAAATACAAAGTAAATACGCATAAATCACAAAGAACTTACCAGCAGATTTACATCTGGCAACAAGTTGAAGACATCCTGCAGTTGGTAGATGATCTGGTGGTTGATGGGAAGTTTGCCTGCTGTCACTCTCTCCAGGTAAGAGCGGATGTCTAACAACTTCGAGTTGAGTCCCTTCAGGCCGTGAACCTGATTTGTGATCCGTTGCGACAGAGTGCCCACTGTGGTATCCTTGATATCTCTGTACACAGAATGTAGCAGATGAGAAGTGAATGGGCATGAGTATGGATGTCTTAACATTTTTTGCAAGGAGTTTTCATTTGTTGATCATTTTCACCAGTATGTCTTTGCACGTTTGGTGATTATAGTAAAGTAGTAGCAGAGTTGTATCATTTACACTCCGTACTGTAATCACAGTTAGGTGACTAAAATGGCTATTATGTGAACAGCGTAGCAAAGTGTGTGAATCAAAGGTTTGTTTAGTACCTGAGCAGGTGCTCCACACCCACTTCCTCTGCTTCCTCAGCTCCAATCTCACTGGTGACATGTTCAAATGTCTTGGATGTTGGAGTGCCATCCTGGAAATAGTAAAACACAACAATGAAAATAAGTCTAACTCTACTCTGAACCAAAGTTTATTTTCAACTACCACACAAAAAACTCTCAAAAGAAAAGTCTCAGTGCAGTGTTTGAAACCAACAGATGTAACAGGATGATAACACTGAAGTGCCGACTGTCACAGTTCATGGGAATACTTTCTAACAAATCAGATAAAAAAGGAAAAACACTACAGCTCCTTAAAGGCCTACCCATTCAGTGTGGTTTACAATTTACCTTTTGGGTGGATTAAATATAAAGAGTAGTCATAAAAATCAGTTTAATTGTAAATCACCAGAGTTGTGCCCAGGAAACCCTGCACGCATTGTAACCAAACTCACAAAAATGGTCATTTATAATTCAATACAAATTCTCGCAGAAACTTTGTTCAGTCCGAGGACTTTCAGAAACAACTGGTATCCATGATTCACTTACGTCGTGTATTTCCTCCACAGAGATGTATGCTTCTGTGGGTAGACCAAGATCTTTGGGCTTCACATCTATAATGACTAACACCTGGTATGATAAAAGAGAAATATATGATGTGAGTTATTCAACATCAGAATGAATATAATTAGAACAAGGTGATGTCCAGACACATGCACATTAAGCAGGGGAAAAACACAAAGTAGTTACATACCGAATTGGTGCAGTACTGCTTGATGAGCTCATTGATGGCAATGTCATTCTTATGTAACTTGGGTCCTGTGTGGTACCATCCGACTATTCTTTCTCTGGCTGAAAACCAGGGAGACAGTTATTCACAAGTATCAAATCAGAGTAACACAGTCACGTAAAACACAACTGAATTACGTAGACGTAGGAAGTGCCCTACCATTAACTTTCTTGAACATGCCATACATGTTCTCCAAGTAATCATGATCCAGGAACCACACCGAGTCATCCCTATCATCCTCGTCAAATGGCACTGGAATGTAACATTGACAATGAATTTAAGAATTGACAGAGTCTGTCTGTGGCAGAGTTACAACATTTACTGACTTTTAGAATAATTTCGCTTCATATTATGCTGTAGCAGTCACAAGTCCACAGTAAAATGCTATCCAGTTCATATTTAAATATCTTAAAAATGGCCACTCCGCTGATTTTACGCATTATCATCCTACCACTCAGCCTGTGAAAACATAGTGTTTTCTGTGTCTCTGGAGGGAGCTTTGTAAAGTCTAAAAAGAAATAACTTATCTTAGTTTAGGAGTGAAGGCTACGAATTTATTACAAACTGGGATGAGGGCAGGGATGGCAGATACTACTGAATTGCATTATGGGAAGTGAAGGATTCAGCATTTCAAGAGCTTCTATCAAACTAGCAACTCAGTATATCTAGGCCTCTTTTGCTTTTCCTTTTTTTTTTTACTGTTCTTTATTGAATCTGTCCCCCAAATGCTGTCACCATGACACTCACCTGCAAAACTATTTGAGACGTCAAGTACTTTTTTTTGCCATGATCCCAGAAGGACACCAACCACTCGTTTCTGATTGCCAACTTTTCCTATCCTGTAGATTGAATTGTCAAATAAACAGAACAAAATAACTTGTTAGTTTACCATTGTTTTGTCAAAATTGAACGCCATGACTCATAAACATAGACCGAGTCGTTAGCTAGGCTGCTACTGTAAGCTAAGCTAATGCCCAAATCTTCATGTTGTCCATCGCTAACGAAATGAATGACAGGATCGTGCCATTAGTGTGTACGTACTAGCAAGTTCAACTACTAATCAACCATACTGTGTTATTGATTCATTTAACAGTTTAACACATATTGTTTTCTAACACTGGCTAGGCGACGAACTAAACTGATTTCACTGAGCTAACTAGCCTGGTCATGCCTGCATTCACTCTCAATGGGGCTCTGACTCAGCAGGGCTAATATTAGCTTAGCTTAGTAGCAACGTTACGCTTCTGGACATTTTAACTTCCAACGTTTGTAAAGACTGAACACAAATACTGAACTTACTGACCTGTTAAAATGATCAACCACGCTGAGCAACACCAGGGGATGAACGACCACATTTTCCACCGCTAACTCCGGCATTTTTGCAGTAAAGATAAACAGCTCACGACCCACCTCCACACAATGACGGCTACGCTACACTTCCGCTAGCGCCTGACGTCGTTTCCGTTTCTCTTGGCAACAGAGAGACGCGGAGAGAAGACAGGAGAGTTGTCGCAAACAGCCGTTCATAGACAAAATGGTAGGAACTGGTATGGAATATTATTGTTTTGTGTCGGAAACGTTTTCTTAAATGTATATTGCACTATGTCACTTAATGATAAACGTATTAATGTTTATATTATAACGTTAGATAACCGAAAACAATGAAATTGCATCAATTCTATTAGCTATACCATGTAACTTACCTTACTAGCACTAACCTAGCTAACTATTAACTTAACTGAAATCCAATCAAACATCCCTAAAGTTGCAATTTTTTACTGTTATATTAGCAGACTATGCTAAACAGACATTTCATAAATGGGTGTTTTATTAAATGTCTTTATTTCTTTATGTCCTGCAGGCTGAAGTTGAGGAAACGCTGAAGAGGATCGAAGCCCATAAAGGTGTGATTGGAACAATAGTTGTCAATGCAGAAGGTAAGCCAAAAAGCACAACAGTTTTCTCAGATATAACATGTTTACAATACAGTCTGACTGTAAAAGTTACTGTTTTATCTTTTCAGGTATTCCCATCAGAACAACTTTAGATAACTCCACAACGGTTCAGTATGCAGGACTTCTTCGTCACCTGACGATGAAGGCCAGGAGCACAGTGAGGGATATTGACCCTCAGAATGACCTCACCTTCCTCCGCATCCGCTCCAAGAAACATGAAATCTTGGTTGCACCAGGTGAGTGTGTAGCAGTTACATTGGTATTGTTGACTTAATGATAACCACTGAAACAAACTTTTAATATTTATGTCAGCCAACAGCTGTAACTTAGAAAAGGAACACTTTTGGCTCTACTGTTTTTACTACATTTGTATCCCGTGTCTTTTCTTCTTTTATGTCTCTGCAGAGAACGACTTTCTGCTGATAGTCATCCAGAACTCATGTGAATAGCTGCTGGACATTTCCATGAGAGTCAGCCTTTGGTTTGTCACATGGTGGTGCTTTATCCAGGCAAAATATATTTTTCCACTGTGTTATGTTGCTCCATGTTCTGCATAATACCTCTTTTTCTACTTGGAACTCAAGTATGTGTCCTTAATGTACATGATGCATTGTTTGTTTTATCTTATGTATTTCTTTCATTTTATGTCTGTGTGTTGATTCATTCTGTTATTGTACAGATGGCTGACAAATTCAATGAAAAACTTGAATAAATGAGAGGAGAAACATAACTAATGCAGATACTCCCATACAGATCTACTGCGTCATACAATTAAGAAAAATAACTATCGTATATAAAAATGTATAATAGATGTATAAAAATGCCTTGATTAGAACTTGATTTTGTATCAAGATGGAAAGAGGAAAAGATCTAAGTGACTTTAAAGAGAGATCATTATTGGGCCACATCCAGTAAGAAAGAGCGCTCAACTGACTAAAGCTGAGCAATCTTTGTGACTGGACCAGAACAGGAACAGTGACTGAAGTGTAATCTGCATTGAACAATATGGAAACAGCACGTGCCTAAATGCTTGACCCAGAGAGGGGGTCCGATGGCTCTGTGCTATGGGTTACATTTTCTTGGCATGGTTTGAGTCCACTCATCCCCTTAGAGAGAAGGGTCCCTTGAAAACACAAAGTTATTGTAAGTGATCGCTTTTATCCGGTGGTGGAAGAAGTATTTAGATTCTTTACTTAAGTAATTACAAGTACGCATGATCATGATAAAAATACTCTGTTACAAGTCCTGCATTCAAAATGTTAGTTAAGTAAAAGTACTAAAGTATTATCAGAAAAATGTACTTAATGTATCAAAAGTAAAAGTACTCATTTTTCAGAATGGGCCCTGTCTATATTATTAGATATGGTTATCTGTTAATTCTGATGCAAGTATAAACAGCATTTTAATGCTGTAGCTGGTCGAGATGGAGCCAATGCTAACTACTTATACTGTTTGATAGTTGAATCAATAGTAATGCATCATATTTCATAAAGGTGTCATATAATTTGTCTGTAAAATCTTAAAGGCCCTGCACACACATGGTCCAAATTGGACTTAAGTACAGTACTTGAGTAAATGTTCTTAGCTACTTTCCACCGTTGCTTATATCCTATGTTGAAACATTTCTATCTTGATGAGAGTGGCCTTTTTACAGGACAAAAATTACCCCATCCACATGACACAAGAGGTATTAGTATGAAAATGATGTGAATCATATGCTACGGCCTTCACAGACACTTGATCTCAACACCCATTTTAGATTTTAGAGTGGCGTCTCAGACAGCACCATCAACTGACATCATCAAATCACCAAATGAGGGAAATACCTTTTGGAGGAATGGTGTTCATTCCTTCCTCCGGTGGAGTTCGGAGACTATAAAATCTATAGAATCTGAAAAAAAGAATATAATTAAGCTGTTCTGGTATTTCCTTTAATCTGTCACATATCTGTAAATGGTACTA
This sequence comes from Macquaria ambigua, assembly GCA_008360985.2. Lineage (NCBI taxonomy): Eukaryota > Metazoa > Chordata > Actinopteri > Centrarchiformes > Percichthyidae > Macquaria > Macquaria ambigua. Next base: position 195,796 of record VMKM01000776.1, read on the forward strand.
TTATTACAGGTTACACCAGTAATGGATGCAATAAACTGACATATAGGCTAGGCCATACTTACATGTGCATAGGACTTTTCTTCATGTAACCAAAGAAGACAGGCATTTTTTTCACAAACGTTCCTCAGAATACCTTTTAATTCAGGAGACTTATGAGGAATGAGGGTGAAACTGACCTTAGATTCACCTTTGACCTTCACCAACCCATCTTTCATCAGATCAGCCTCTTCACTTGTTTATTACATCGTATGGCAAGTAAACTGTCCACTTCATTAACTATTTCAAGAAAGCAAAATAAGCATAAATGTTTGCATTATATACTATAGGAATATCAGCTCTGTTCATGCTGTTCAAAGGCCAATGACTATTCTTATGATGCCATGAAATAAATTACATGTCTACATGTTGAATAAACTGTGTAGCCCTCTTTTTATATCAGGTGAAGAAATGACTACAGGTGATGAGATGAATGGTTATTGTCAAACACAGAATTCACAGTGACAAAGAGTTTGTTTCCTCGAGTGCAACATGGTTAACTCATTGTAATGCTGCTAAATATAAGCACCACGTCCACACAGTTGAAGCTTGGTGTTCCTTCAGTGTGATCATGGAGCACATGTCCAGTAGAGACTTGTAATTATTAAATTCAGCTATTATAATGACTGATGACACAATTAGTAGCTAGTAAGTATGTTTATGGATGAAGGGTCTGACACAATGACGATTTAAATTTTTTCTTTTGCGACTGTGTATTCAAAACCTGTCAGCAACATACATCAGTCCAAGGACAGAAGGTTTCAGGATCAGAGAAAATAGTCTGTAATTATTCAGAAGCAAATGCATCAGAAGACTCAATATTCATGAGTGGGGCTGCACACAATCAAGTTGCTGTTTATCTCAACCTGAGTAAATGCAAACATAGACCACTGTTAAATATTCATAAGAAATGAAAACTCTCCCCAGATACACGACTATGACCGATAAAAGACATTTTGCAAATATTTTAATGTAAATTTCCATCAGAATTTACAGCAATATATGTTAATAAATAATTCATCACAATTATACAGCCCAAATAATACATTAGATAACAACTGATTGAAACAAATATGCAGGATTTCACAGCAGGTTTGTAGAGGAGACTGAACAGGTGACGCAGGAAGGTCAGGTGAGTTTGGGAGATTGCTACTGCAGCTTGTGCTTGTAGGAACGGACTCCTGGGATTTTAATATTCAGAGGGAAAGAGGCAGAAATTATGAATTTGTGACATTGTTTAATCTGGCTTGAACAAAAATAAATCTCATCAAAAGAAGTGAGTTTATTGTTATCCACAGAGGGATAGTGTCATTCAGATTTGGACGTCACTTATAAACAATTAGATAACTGTCTCAATACTCTAAGAGTATCAAGTGAAACGATATAATTGATTAGTTCTGACATAGTCCTGAAATAAAACAGAATAATAATTTGGCTTTTTCGTTTCCTTAGCAAAATCACTTAAACTTTAGTTTTTCAAAATAATGTCACAAGAAATCATCTTCAGATAGGTAAAAACATTTGTGAGGTTGTACAATATGTCTGAAAGTGATGCCAATTATAAGATCATGTGTAGAATGTTGCAAAAAGGCCTTTTTAAAAAATCATAACTTCTATTCTCTTCAAGTTTTGTCAACATTTATAGGCATGTGGAGGGCTTAGGACACAGACTCTGGGATAAACCATCTGAACAATAGTCATGACAACTTCATAATGTTGCGAGACAGAGACTGATATTTGCCATGTCATCTTCCATCCCCAGTGCATCTTGGTCAACCCCCAAACATTTTGACATCACGTAACATTTTTTTTCAAATACAACTGTCCTAACATCCTTTATTTTCTAAACATTTTTTATTCTGACCAGCAGCAATTCAAACATATGGCTTCCCACAAGAAATGGTTAAAACAATAAAACATACAAAATTCTTTGTCTATCACAAGTGACATTACCAATGGAAAATGTATTAAACCTCAAACAAAAACTTCATTGATACCATTTGCCATTATATAGATAATATCTTTTAGATGTTTCCTATCCTCTGCAGAACCTTTACCAGCACACAAACTGCTTCATCTGTCAGATACAGTGCTCAGTAGACACTACAACATTATACCACACAGAGGACGGTCAAGTACTTCCTCCAGTTCCATTTCAAGTGCATCCTATCAAGTTTAAGGCCTGAGGTGTGCTTTGATTCAATGACTCAATTTTCATTCTCTGAGTATTAACCAAGTGACCACTGCACGCTTAGTCTCTTCTCATTGCTGTCCAGAGAGGCTACAGATTTGTGCCGAGTGATACATCTCATTAGTGTGGATCAATACAGTTTATGCAAAACTTGATATGATATGAGCTAAATGGTGGAAAGTCCTTAAAGCCATCTCAGGGACTAGTGGGAGTGGTTAGCATTACTCTGACAAAGATGCTGTTTCACCTACACAGTGTTGTTAAAATCCATGGGCAGAATGAGAGAGAGTAGGAATGCCCAGACTATATGGTCACCGTGGTTTACAGTTACCGTGGCAAGCATGGCAGGTAATCAGTTGAACCAGTTAGGTAACATAACTGATTGGCATGAAGGGTAACAAGACAACGATTGGCTCCTTCAAGTGCTTCAAGTGCAGAGAGTGGTCCGGCTCCGGTCTTGTTCTTGTTACTGTTCCTTCGCTGTCAGAGGCGTATCTGTCGGAGAGTCGGTGTCAGAGGTCACCTCGGCGTGTGCCCGTTGACTTGCCCCCTGCCCCAGTGAATGTTAGGTAGTGTCAAACACCTCCTGAAGTGCTCAAGCTGGGCCTGCAGTCTCTCCCTCTCCTCTCTCACTTTCTGCCTCTGACTCACCAGCTCCTGACAAATGAAGGACGGACACGACTCTCATTACAGAACCGAGGCTTTCAAGCTGCATCACTTACAAACAGGAGTACAAACGGGAACACACTGACATTGACAGATGAAAATACAGAAATCTGCAAAAGTAGCAGGCACTGCAGGTATGGTCTCAGATACTTACCCCCATAGTGAGAGAGAGCTGCTCTGCAGTTCTGGTCAGATTGTGATTCTGTGCTTCCAGTCTTTTACACTGACCGTGAAGAACCTGCCTCTCTATACTCCATTCTGCACAGACAGAAATACACAGAAAACACAAATGAGGGAAAATTATACCCATTCTAATACCTTATTCACACAAACGACCTTAGAGTATAGTGTAGTCCAGTGGTAGGCAAATAGCGGCCCGTGGAACAAATCTGGCCCTCCAACACAAATATTTGGGCCCTCAAAGTTTTCCCTTTTATTGTTTGCATCCAAACTTCTACATGATTTTTCCTAAATCTACTCTAGATAGCAATATAAATACGTGTAAGTTCTAATAATAATAATCAATGATTTGTGTATCAAAAACAAATAGGTGCCAGTCTAATAGAAATTATGTGTTGATGAGATGGTTTTTGTAAGGTAACAACCACAGCACTTCAACCATAAAGGAAGCCGGCTGCTGTTACTTAGTGTGGAACAATGACATCTGCCCTAAAACATACAGTCCTAAAACAACCGGTTTTATAAATCTGTGTTATTCTTACGAGGAATAAAATACTCAAAAATACAACACTAAAACTAAGTTGGCCCCCCAGTGAACAATGCTGAAAAAAACGGGCCCGCAGTTTAACCTAAATGCTGACTCCTGGTGTAGTCCCTCTGAGCCTCACTTACAGCAATGTGAGCAAGGTAGAATAGAGTTGTTGCACAAGTTGCAACTCTGTGTCTTTGACTTAGAAAGAGCAACAGAAAGGTCATTTAGAAATAGTGACGCCATCACATAGTTTGTCTTCCAGAGAGCACTCGCAAATGTATTTATCAACTGTAAATTGTCCTGCTCAGTGCGTATCTTTATCACAATTCTTTGATAACCAAATAAGGGATTCTTACTAGAAATCTTTCTGTTATGTTAAAAAACAAATATTGGCCAATACATCATTATCTGTTATTTTAACTGTTAAATATCAATATTGGTATCAACCTCCAAAATCCAATATTAGTCAGGTCTTATTTTGAATCACATTATTTTGAGTTTTTATAATGACACTTCAATATTTCCAGCACAGGTTTTTCAAAGTATTTCTCTTTGAGAAAATCTCCCACAGATCATTGACTTTGTCCAGTGAAAATAATTCAAGAACAAAATTCTAAAATCTCCAAATGGATTTATGAGGAAATAGTCATTCAGTGAAACCTTTAAGCCAAACATGCCATTTTGGGCTACATACATAAAACTGACATTGATAGATAGATAATTGACTCACCATCCACGTACTCCTGGTAGGCCTCAAAAACAGCTTCGATACCCTGCCACTTCCTTGGAGCTTCTTCCATCTCCTCCTCCTCCTCATCTTCCTCCTCCTGACCGGACTCTTCCTCGTCCTCATCAGACAGGGTTTCCCGTGGTCCTGGAGTGTCCCTGCTGGCTGCAGGGAACTGGAAGTGATGGCCGTTGATGTGTGCATGCTGAGGGGCATGGTTATGATTTGAGCCTTTCAGGTGAGAGATATTGTGAGGCAGCGAGCGGTCGGCCTCTGGGACACAATTTGAGACTCCTTAGAAGAAAAGAGTGAGACAAAAAGGCAACGTCAGTCTTTGCAGCCATTTTTAGTACAGCACCTCATAAGGAGCCAATATTGTACTGATGGACATTTTAACTGGTATTGCAAGTAAACACCACTAGGTGGCAAAACATTGCCATTTTAAAATTCACAATCAAGCTTCATGGTCGTGCACCTATGGGAGCGAGTGGCTAACCTTTGTTCTGCAGTGTGTTGTGTGTGGACTGCAGCACGGCCTGGTGGAAGTGCTGAGCAAAGGCCTCTGGTGTGAACCTCTCCCAGGGCCGATTCCGTCCGTTCTGCACAGGATTGGGCTCCTTTTTCTGAGGAGAAGCAACAACGCCGTTCTGGAGCCCCTGGAGCTTCCTGTTTGGCTGAGCCTCCATGAATTCAACCTTTTCATGATGAAGGGTCAAGGGTGGAGGGATGCGGGCCAGGTGGGTGTCCATGGAGGGTTTGAATGTGTCGTTATGAAGGAGATGCTTCTGTTTGTGTAAGTAGGGAGGGGAGGGGCTGGGAGAGTCTGGGTACAGATGTCCATTTGATTGACACGGCAGAGGGGCTGATGAGGAGTCACCTAAAAACACATCTGTGCAGTTAGAAAGAGCTTTTGCAACTTTAAACACGCATATAAATGTGTGCGTCTGTGTGTGTCTCACCAGTTGAGGGAGCAGGGGGGCTGCTACAAGGAGGTAAAGGATTATATCTGAGTGTGTCTAGCGTCACAGTCTTCCTCTGAATGGCCCTCAGCAGCTCCTCTGTCCTCTCCTTATCTACAGAGAAAAAGACAGAATGAGAACACCTGCCAGTCATATTTGAAAATAGGACTTAAAATATTGACTGGCACAAGGAGCTGACAGAAAAAGGTCAGCAAATGACTTGAGGTAATGTCCGGTACAACACCATCACAGACAGACAGACTATGGTCATAAAAATTAAAGTTTAATGAAGGATTTCACCTAAAAATAGTTTTATAGTTTTTATAGTTTTTTTTCAGAGGAGCAGATTGGGTTATACAGATTTTCACCACCATTTTATGTCCCTATTCATCCAAAAGCTGATTATCGCAATTTACAGTAAACTAGGTCCTCTTGCGATGTTGACAGAAAATGCTTCCGGTAACAGAAAATTAAAAGAATTGAGAGGGAGCGCAAATGAGCTGCTGATTATGCATCAGTGTCCCTCTAAGCAAGTAATAAACAATAAACATTTAAACAAGTTGCCCTGCAGACCGTATTTTAAATTTCTGCCTGGATTTTTATATTATGATTCTTTTGATCAGATTTTCATGTTTTTTTAATAAATGGGTAAAATAAAAGCACACAGCCAAATTCCCAGATTTAAAAAAAATAAATAATGGATAATAATAAGCCATATGTTTATTCAACACACAATTATAAGCCTACAAAAGGGAGTGTTTGTCGCAGGATTACTGTATTAGTGACGTATATTACAAAAACTCATACAGAATATACAGTTTTAAAGTTTTAAAGTTCCAAAATCTATCTAAATATTTAATTTTGCCCATTTTTAAAATGTGTATATCTATATTTTTACATTAAAAATACATTAGTTTAACACACCCTTGGAGAAAGTAGAAAATCCTGCCACAACCTCCTCTACAGATGCACCCTAACTTTATTTTCTTCTCACCCCTCCTACAGCCTCAGTAAATAATAAAACAGAGAAAAACTGCGTGTTGTATTTTCCCACAGGGGAATAACCAGAACAACTGTGAAGAGAGCAGAGTAGCACGTAGGATGTGTGTGGACAGCAAACAGGTTGTTACCTCTCCTCTGCTGTGGGCTGACATGGGAGAGGTCGAACATATGGAGGAAGTCTTTTTTCTCCTCCAGTTCGGGGGTGCTGTCCATCTGCTCGGCAGAGTACGGGGTGGTTAAGGGAGTTGTAGGTGTGGAAGGTGAAGAGGCCTTTCTCTTGCCCCGCATGGCCGGTGGAGAGAGGCTGCGCTCTCTCATCATCCTCCTCCTCTTCCTCCTCTTCTGCACCAGGAGCTCATCGCGATGGGCCAGTGTGGTCAGACCACACACGCGCAGAAAATCCACTTTCTTTTGAGAGAGAAATTTTGGGCAGGTTAATATCACTCTAACAAAAATGATCAAACCTTATACTTATATATGAAGTCTGTGATGAATGCATGTTATGAGTCTGTCTATGTTCATGCACCTCGGAGGACGTGTCCAGTTTGAGTGGGGGCTGTTCTGTCACTCTCCTCAAATGGGCTTTCACCTCCTCTTCGTCGCTCTCATCATATGACTCGTCAAGGTCATAGTAAAAACCTGGTAAGAGAGAAATGATCTTTCATCATTAGGAAATTGCAAGCCTATGGGTTAGTTTTAATGTGACCATTCCCTGTAGTCATCTCTTCTGCCTACCACTTCCCCTCCTGCCCATCCCCACCTCTTTCCACCTCCTCTTTATCCTTCATCATCCTGCTCACCTTCCTCTCTGGCCTCCCTCCTCCTCTTCTCCTCCAGGTCGAGTTTGCTGAGCAGCTGGCGGTGCTGCTGGAGAACCTCGTCATACACCAGCATGCTGTCAGGCGGCTGACTTTGTCGCTCCCTCACCGGAGACAGAGAGGCTGCCTGGCAGCGCCCCCCGGGGTCACTGCAGGTACTGGGAATAGACAAAGGCACACAGGATCTCTGGTGGAGGTTATTGATGTGGTGCCGGTGATAGAGGCTTTGGATGGCTCTGTCCTGCTCTGCCTTGTTCCAGGAACCTGCTTCTTGTAAACTAGTTCCCCTCAGTGAGGTGTACCTCTCTGTGCCTTCTGCCTTCCTCCTGCCTCCTTCTTCCAGCTTCTCCCCCCAGCTCAGGGGGGGTCTGTCGGCTCTGGTCAGTCCTGGAGGGGGCCGATTTGGCGGCGTAGGAGGGTTGAGTTTTCTGCGGGAGTCTGCAGGGGTGTCGACAAGGGAGGCTGGGTTCCACAGTGTAGTCGGAGGGGCAGGAGGACGATGTGGACCTTTTGGGGAGATAAGGGGAGGTGGAGCGCCGAGGCAAGGAGGTACATCTTTGCTGCCTGGGTTGTGATGAACTGAATTGGTTCTGTTTAGAAAAACAAAAAGCAAAATAAAATTCCATATAGTCTCCCCACACTGAGTGACATTGCAGAAGTATAAATCATTATCTAAAGCTCATTCTTTTGGCATTTTCACCTGTGGCTATCTCTCCTCTGCTCCACCCCTTTCCCAGGTGACCTGAGGCCCATCTCCAGCGGACCCTCCCTCTCCTGCCCTTGCCCCCGTTGCCGTGTTAACCACGCCGCCTCGCTGGCCCTCTGAGTCATCATGGCAGCTGCCAGAGCACCATGGATCCCCCCAGCAGCAGCAGCAGCAGCATGATGCTTCCCCAGGTGAGAAGGCACCAAGCTGGGTACTGGGTGTGGGATAGAGCCCCTGGAGGAGTGAAGTCCAGGCTGCAGGGAAAGAGGTTTGGGTGCCGGGAAACCTGGGTGCTCTGAGTCCTTGGTTTTATCTGGAGAAACAGTGGAGTGGAGATTTATTAAGACATCATTCAGCATCTTACACTGCAGTTTTGACAAGGGTGGACAAGATGATGGGTCACCAATAACATTTGTATACTTTTATGTTTATTCTTATAATTTGTTGGATGGCAAGAAATACAAATATGTTATTAAAGGTGCCACTGTGATCAGGTACATAGTATAATTCATCTGAGATAGTTCATCTTAAAGAGCGAAACATCATGCAACAAGTTTCATTGTACTGCTGAGCTACGCTAAGTGCATTTACTGCTTCTGCACAACCGACTACTGTGCCACGGACAACAGTAGGTCTTGTCTTTATTCATTTACAGTAGTGTAAATGAAATGAAATGTAAATGTACAAGGAAAAGCACCCAAAAGAACGCAAAAGCCACATTATCCAATATTCAAGATTCATATGTAGTATACTTCTTATACTACCCACTATGGTAAAGGTCATGGGGTCACTGTAAGCAGAGGCGTTCAACATGTGGGAAACATTTCCGCATTCAGTCTGCCTTAGATTAAATTATGAGATATCTTGTGTGCAGAGCTGACATTTTGGCCTGAGGGTGACACCAGAGGAAAAGTCTGAAAAGCAGGTTTCAAGTTACATTAAAATTTGATTGTGATATTTCTTGTATACAAATGGAAATTCTGGCGTAATGGTTGTGCTAGAGGAGAGGTCGGGATGTCACCATAATGATAAGTAATTGTCCTTTGGGGACAATAAATATCCATACCAAATTTCATGGCAATCTGGCCAATACATGTCAAGATATTTGACTCTGGATCAAAGTGCTGAACAGACAACATCGGCATCCTTAGGCCTCACCGTAGCAGCACAAAAAGGTTATGATTTACAACTTTTAAAACATTTAAACTACTGAAGCTCAAAACTATTTCAATTCTCTCTTCTCATTTGATTCCCAATGACTCAAAAACAGTTTCTTCATTTGGGTAAGTTAACAGAAGCCAGGTACACATACAGGTATTATGTCCTGTGTAGTGTGTTTCTGTGTACACGCCTTTGTTAACTGGAGGAAGCCCAGACCAATTAACTACCACCTACAAAAGGCCCTTCCTCCACCTCCTCTCTCTCTCTGAGCCAGGAGCAGAGTCTGCCCACACTACATTGTTTGTTCTTTTTAATTCACTTACTTAATAAACTTTAAATTGTGGTTTATCCAACTTTTTTTGTTCCTGCATGTTGCTTCCCCCTGAGTCGGGGTTGTAGCACACAGAATGCCATTACAAGCAGTTTCTTCAACTCTGGGTATCTGGTCGTGTGTATGTGTGTGTGTGTGTGTGTGTGTGTGTAGGTACCCAGTCTGTTCGGGGTCAGCCTCTCCCCTGGCCTGGCCCTGTCCTCTGGTGGTGCCCTCCGAGCCTGCAGCTCAGCCAGGTAGTGGCTCTCCGCCGCTCTGACCATCTGCTGCTGTCTCTCCCTCTGCCTCTCCTTCTGTCTGTCCAGCTCTCTCTCCCGCTCTCTCCCCCTCTCCTCCTCCCTCTCTCTCTCCCTGTCCCGCTCCCGCTCTCGTTCCAGCCCTGCCTCGCGCTCCCTTTCTTTCTCTCGTTCACGCTCTTGCTGTCTCTCTCGCTGGCGGAGCTCATTCTCCATCTGTAGCCTGTGGGGGAGGTTGACAAGTATGCACGCACACACACACACACACACAGGGGGAGAAGGTGAGAGATGCAACACCCAACATGAGGCAGATATTAACCACACACTGGTGAACCTCACGCAAACATTTCTGCTCAAACACACACACACTTCCAGAAACACACACACAGGCAAATATGCACACACACTATCCACTTACCATGAGGAAAATAATCCATACACAGCATGACTGAGCAGGAGCAGATGAACACTTAATAGGTATCCACAGGAACAGGACACACACTCACACACACACACACACACACACACAACAGAACACATTCACCAGCAATCAATAGCACACAAATAAACCTACAGGATACGCAGGAGCCATTACAGAACAGGACGATAAATACCATCCATTTCAAACACAAACATTTCCCCCGTGCATTATGCCACAGGGAAACAATGTGTGTTGTGAAACTGAGAAAGGAGCTCAAAGTACTGAAACTAAATAGAGAGAAAGAAAGACTTCCTTATGTGCATGTGTGTGAGGTTTTATGTGTGCACTTGCTTGCATATGCATGTGTATGGGTGTGCAGAGTGTGTGTGTGTGTGTGAAGGGCAGTGAGTGTGATGAGTGTATAGGAGGCACTGTGGGGTGTGTGCTAAAAATATCACACACTCAGCAACCTGTGCCTACCCTGCAGAGAGAGATTACACAGCCCTGCAGACAGAGAGGAGGGAGAGAGAGAGAGAGAGAAAGAAAGAGTGTGAATGTGTGTGTGTGTGTGTGTGTGTGTGTTACCTCTCAGCCAGCACTGTGTGGTTTAGTTCTCCGGGGTAGCGGCCTCCAGGCAGGTGCAAGTGGAGGGCAGAGGGGTGGAGAGGAGGGAAGGCGCCCCCTGCAGGCACAGAGTAGAACTGCGATCGCAGCGCAGAAAGACACAGAGACTCCTCCATCCTGTGAGAGACAGACAGGCAGACAGACAGAGGCAAACCAGTCAGACTATATCTGCACAGGCCAAGTGTGGAAAAGGTGAAAGATTACCTGATATATAAAGGGAACATTGCAGCAGTGGAGGTGAAAGGATGATGTATGTATGAAGGTATTGTAGGAGGTATTATAGGGTAATGAACAGGTACAGAAATCTGATTTAACATATTATCATATATAATATAACGTAATATTTACAGGAGTACTTAGCAGCAGTTTTTAGCAGCATGGACCATTTTTTCATTGTCCAGTGCTGCATTCTAACATAAAGTAGAGATGACAACATGCCAATTGATCCCCTGTGGACATATGATGAACTTTTCACCACTGCTTTTGATAACTTACTGTAAGTACAGAGTAAACTTCAATACAAGTATATTGATTTGCAGTTTTTGATAACCCATTTCAAACAAGCGCCATAAATTGTATTCTTCACCTTTTATCGTAGTTTGTGCTTTTTACAACGCCGTTTCATTCTGTTATTTCCTCTTCATTGTCTTATCAAAAACACTTTGTATTACCCGGTGTATGAATTGTGCTATTCAAATAATGCTGCCTTGCTGTTTACTGAATGTGTTAATTGTTATAACATGTACACTAACTAAACAATCTCCCAAAAACTTGGTGTATTCTTTATAAAACTGAAATGGGCTGTGAACACAGGTAGGGTGGTAGGAGTCTATCTCAAGATGATGGGTTGGTGTAATGTGGGTTAAGTAGTGTTTTAGTCATGCTAAAAGATGTCTATCACTGGTAGTGTTATAAAGAGTATAAAAAGCAGCATAGTTTAGCGTTTGTACAATAACGTTCATAAAATTCCCCTTAGATTTCCCCTTAAAAACTTAGATAAAATATAGTTCCATGCTGTTTAACAAGATCACAAGTATTGTAAGTGATGTACTTATATCTGGTGGTTCCACTCCATTTCATTTAAGCTACAATGAGAGAAATATTCAAACCAAAGGTGTCATTTTTTACGGCTGCACCTTTCAATCAAATGGAAATGTCTTCATGTCTTGTCTTGATTAGAATTTAAACTAAAGTTCTGTGGGTGACCAGTTAACACGAGTCTGAGAGGTTAAGGATTGAAAATTTTTAAGGTGGTGTTGTTACCTTGGTAAGGACAGCGGGTGGTGCAGGTAGGCAGGATGATAGTAAGCAGCAGCAGCTGCGGCGTGGGCAGCAGCAGCAGGGTCGAGACTCAGGGGTAGAGAGGTCAGTCGGAGGTCATCTGAGGTGGCGAAGGGCCGGAGCGCTCTCAGGTATTCCTCTGGGACGGCACCCGAGGGAACCACAGGGTGCATCTGCCCGGGCAAACTGCAGAACGAGTGCACACGGCATTAATCTAAAAATGTTTCATGTGGTTTCAAATGGGTTCTGTATGAAGATTTTAAAGGATTATAATCAAAAACAATCACTTTACTCTTCTACAAATACATACGGTCCAACTATGAGTGCGTGTTGCACTTACCTAAGGCTCTGTATTCTGGGGTCTTGCATGACGGAACTGGGGGTGAGGCCAAAGGGGTGAGCCAGGGGGTGAGGCGAAGGGGTGGGCGGAGTCCTCTTATCCTGTTGTGGCTGGTTGTTCTCAGCACCCAAACGCTCCCTACTGAGTCCCTGAACACTCGGCTCAACCTGACAGACAGACAGACAGACAGTGAGAGGGCAGACATTACTATGTATATCCATGAGGTTTGAGTGCTAGATTGAAAGTGAGCAGAAAAAAAGTTCAGGAAAAGAGGAGAGGGAAATGAGAAGAAGCCACTGGGTAAAACCCCCCCCAAGCTGCACCCAGAGGCTCAGCGGAGTGGAAAAGTGGGTCTGATATGTCATAACAGGTCAAGATCAAAGTAGAAAGATGATCCTAATATCTGGCCAACTGCTCTCTCCATTATCGCTCTCTCTCTCTGTCTCTCTCTAAGAGCGTCCCACTCAAGAGGATTTGGTCGCCACAAAGTTGCATTTGATCTTTGATTGATTACAGTAGAATCCCAACCTTCAAATCACCACCATGACAAAAGCAGTCATGGAAAAAAACAAACCCAAATTACAAAAGGATGTTTCCCAAACTTGCATATTCCATTACAGTAAATAGTGACACAGTTGGCAAGGATGCATACCATGTGTTCTGGGCTTGGATCTGTCCCAGTTAGCTTAATATGTCATGTGTCATTATTCTACTCTCTCTCCAAAAATTTCAACTAAAGGGGCAAAATCTTAAGAAGAGTCTAAGTTGCCATAGTTGTTAGGATTCATCCTCTGGGCACCATGGATGTCTGTACAAATTTAATGGGAATCCATCCAATAGGTGTTGAGATATTTCAGTCTGGACCAAAGTGGTGGACCGACCACCGTTCGACTGACCAACATACTGAAATTGCCATTCACAGACCCACACTGCTAGCGTGGCTAAAAGTTTGACATTGTCTTTAATTTCAACACTGGGACCAAGGCAACATAGTGGAAAAAAATCTTTGTGGACACTGATTTTTCCAGTATAAAGAACAAATAGCCTGCCAGGAAAGCTTTGGCTACAGTATGTTAATGAGAAGAAAACATACATTTCCACTATAATGTGTCAAATCTTGTTGCTACAGCAACAGGCAGCGATGCAGGTCAGACAGACCGCAGACAAACCACAAACAAATGAGCTCTCCCAGCAACACCCGATCTGCTAGCTTAGTTTTGTACAACACTTGACTTGCAGTGAAATATCTGTGCTTTGAATATGTTTGAATAGTTCTGAATGTGTCACTCATGGAAAGCAGATTCAAACCAGTGATGAATCCTCTCTCTCTCTCTCTGTCATTCAGCAATTGTCACTGGTTCAAATTGAGGAGAGACGACACACGGAGGGTCTGGAGAGCAGCCATCACATTCCTTGACCTCTGACCCCGCAGACTGCCAACGGCCTTCACAGATGCAGCAATAAACACACACAAACAGTCTGTTTCTTTTGCCTAAATCGTCCTGTCCTGTGTCTTTCTCTGTTCTAGGACAGGCTGTGCACAGTAAGGCCAAATACTGAATCCATGCAAAGCTTTAGAGCCCTCTTTCTGTCGCTCTCCTGCTCATTCTTACACTCCCTCCCCTCCTTTCTTAACATCCTATTCTCTATTTTCCTTCCTCCCTCCTTCCCTCTTTCTGTCTGAATGTCTGAATGGGAGCCCCAGGCAGGCAGAGCCACAGAGTGGTCTTTGTGAAGGGGGAGAAAGGCAGCTCTGATCCAGGGGGAAGTGGCTACTGTGGGGGCTAACCCCTGCATTGTGTGAGGGGCCTGGTTCCTCGCCCCACCTTAAATTCACTCACACACCCACAAGCAAACACATCCACAGACACGCACACACACATACACGGGTCCCTCTTCACATCCTAAGCCTTTTGTGGTGAAGGGTCAAGTACACACATACATATGCGCACACATATACACACACACAAACACTGCAGGAAGCTGAACACAATAGGTGCCAGTCTCTGCAGCCGCCAGTGTTTCTTTACAAACCCCTCATGTGTTGCTGAAAAAGACATGGACTGATTAGCGAGAGGAAGAGGGGGTGAGGCAAAGGGGTGAAAGCATGAAAATGAAAGAATGAGACAAGACAGCGAAAGAGAGAGTGGGGGGATAGAAAGAAAGAAACTGAGGGATGGCTGGTTTTGACAGTTTGATGTTGACAAGCACTGGGACTATTTCTTTAATGGAGGGAGCAGCAGCAGGACGGATGAAGGAGACAGAAAGAGGCAGACAACTCATCTGTGCAGAGAGAAAGCACGAAAAAGGAGAAACCAGCAAGACAGCAGAACAAAAAGCACAGCTACACAGAGCGAGAACAGCAGATGTCTTGTCTCAAACTTGTCTGGAACACCAGCGGGTACGACAATTTGATAAACGTATCTTACCTGTCGTCCGTCGGCCCTCCACAGGCCGTTGCTGGTCTTCGTGGGGGCAATGGTGACTACCGGAGGGGTGCTGGGGACACCGTGGCCCCTGGTCTGGCCCAGGAGGGGCCCTAATGATCCCCGCTTAGGGGTGGTGACTGGCGAGCTGTGGCTGGTAGCCGGAGAAGAGACTGGAGACGACTCACCGCTGACGGCAGAACCTGAGGCGGGGAGAGACGGGGTTAATGACAGCGGGAGAGGCAGGAATAAACTGCAGCTATCAGGCTGCTGATCAGATGAAAAAGATTTCAGGATCAAACAATCCCCCCGTGACATAATACAGATGGTACACGAAAAAGAAAAACTAACTTTTTTTGTCAGTGTGCTGGCCTGCGACGAGGTAAACAGTGATTCAATCATTTTGATGAAAAGCATTCTGGCAAAAATGTGACATGAATAAAGCAAAGTGTAAAAAGACACACAAGGTAGAAGAGATGAGGAAAATAGTACAAGATGAAAATGTGTGTGTGTGTGTGTGTGTGTGTGTGTGACACTGATGCAAAAAGACAAATATCAGATATAGAGAGAACGAAAGAAGGATGTCATAAACGAAGGTGTTAAAAAGAGGCTGGGGTGTGACACGGTGAAGGGGGTGGTGTTAAATGTGATAAAGAGAGAGTATGTGTGTGTGTGTGTTGTCTGTTAACATTCACTCTACCAGTACTCTACTACCACTCACTAAGCAGTAGACACGCACAGAAAACACAAACAAATTCAGGGAAGGTAAGAAGGAGGAAATAATGAGATGGAGAGAAAGTGGGAACGAATGAGCTCATGTAGAGCCTTGGGTAGAGAGAGAGCTACAGGGAGAGAAAACGAGATGGTAATAGAGAGTATGTGGGGGAGAGAGAGGGAGAGAGAGAGGGAGAGAGAGCTTGTTATAATTGACTGTAATTAGATTCTCATTATTAGGAGATGAATGGAAACGGATGAAGGAAGAGGCAGAGAGGGAGAGGTCAGAATAGGTCAGCTCTTATTCAACACCTTCATTAGGACACCAATGAGCTGAGTGAGGACACACACACACACACACACACACACACACACACATACACACACACAAAACCAAAGAGCTACCAGGCAGTAAAATGTTTCACATTAATCCACAGAACACAACCTTGGTCTGTGAAATGATCTACTTACACAGTTACTGGCACTGTGTTGCAATACGCTGTCCAATTTTCGGTCATTAATACCTCGTTCACATCTTAATGGGACAGTTCGACATTTTGGGAAATACTCTTATTCGCTTTCTGGCGGAGGGTTAGATGAGACGATTGATATCTCTCTCATGTCTGCTCTGTAAATATGAAGCTCCCACCGGCAGCCGGTTAGTTTAGCTTAGCATAAAGACTGGAAACAGGGGGAACAGCTAGCCTGGCCAGCACATCTAAAGCTCACTGTTTAACATGTTATATTCTGTTTGTTTAAACTGTACAAAAAAGTGTAAAAATGACATTGAATATCCTAAAATGTTGAACTATTCCTTTAATTTAGTTTTTACAGCTCGGTTTCTTGGTTTAGAGGTGACACAAAACATGGAAATCTTTTTGGGTGTGACCAACAAAGAAGAGTCTGCTGTAGGTGTGTGTGTGTATGTGTGTGTCCATATCAGATCTCCAGGGACCGGAGTCGCTGGAGCTCTGGGTGTCAAAGAGCTTAGATCACCGCTCACCTCTGGGATCCTCGGCCTGTTTTGCCAGTTTACGCAGGGCAGCAGCGAATCCCGAGTTTGCAGATTGGGCAACTGCGTTCCCATTGGTTAGTGGGCTGAGGGGACTGACAGTAGCCGTGGTGCGAGTTGCCGTGGAGATCATTCCTAATGATGGTGATTTATTGGACTCATGGTTCATACCTGAGGAGGAGAGTGGGAGGAAATATGTGAGGAGCTTTGATATATGGAGAAATTGTACCAGGAAGTTTCTAAATAAAACACGGACAATCCAGTTAGCAAAAGTGTGTCATTCTTTTGTCAAATGGGGAATTCGATTACCACCTCTCTCTAAAAGAAGAAAATTCAGCTTAGAGTCATTTAGTAAGAAAAGGCATCAGTTTTTGAACACACTTGGTATCTCATTTATCTTGAATGAATGAAACTCATCATACACAATTGCTCAAAGAGAACGGACAAGTGTGTGTGTGCGTGTGCATGCGTGTCTGCCTTTGTGTCTGGACATCATAGTGAGCGTGGGTCAGCTCCACCAGAGATAGAGTGGAGGGAGTAGAGCTGTGTCAAATAGAGCGGTGACCCTAATAGCAAATCACACACGAGTGCACACATGTCCATTTCCTCAAGGGAGCCAGCCAACACATCTTAAGACCCCGGGAGTGTCTACACGCAAACATTATTAAGTATCACTGCAGTTTTACACTCTCAAAGATGCAAGCATGTACACACACAAATAAACACACACAGCCACACACACACACAGATGACTAGCAAACCCATCGATCTACCGAACAGTGTACACACTTAGAGTGTGTTACAGTAACCTTTGTCTTCACCCTCTACCTCTTACTGACCCACTAATGTTAATTACAGCTGGAATTAGCCAGCAGCCCCCCTGCCTGCTACAGCAATGACCTCATTACCACAACACACACACACACACACACACACACACACACACAGACAACCACCTTTCAAACATGCATACACACACATATGCCACAGGAAGAGCAAACAGCCAAAGCAGAAAACACACTCATGAAAAATTCATACGTGCACATTGAACGCCATTATTGAATGTTGTGAAAGAATAAAGGCCGGTCAGATCTCAAGAGTTTGTTCCTTGAAAGTATCATAAATCTCACAGACTTAAAATTGGATGTCTACCTTCTACCTGCCAGCTTTCACACATGTGAGCAAAAACAGGCAGAGGAAGCAGTGGAGCGATAAACAGAGTGAGAGAAGAAGATATATATGACGGGGAGGGAGGGAGAGAAAATGAACAAAAGCCAAATCTTAACAAAAGTAAGTGAACACGAAGTGGAGACTGACAGAGGTTGCTATATGAATTCATGTAAACCATCAGAGAAACATATCTGTACACTTGTTCTGCATATTTTCAACATTTAAAACCATTAGAGTTAAATGTTATCAAAGTTTTAAAAAAGCTATTCCAGGTTTTGTCACCGTGCCAGTTGATGAAACGCTTCCTTTCCCCAGTTTGTTACCAGCTGCTACAAAGCAACACAGACAGACAACAAATAACCTGCCAGCCTACACCTAACTGCTCTGAATGCCCTATCTAGTGTATGTAATGTGTACAATTAACATGCATGCAGCTTCTGGCATGTATGATGAATTGATCCATGGGAAGACGATAGGGCACACAAGATGTATGAGTTTCTTTAATGTCCGCTGTTTTCTTCCTATATAACCTGTTTCTAGTATAATTTATTTTCTTTATTCGCTATTTTTCTTTATTTCTTTGGCTACACTTCTGTATTTACATGCCATGCCAATAAAGCAAATTGAAACTGAAACAGACAGACAGAAAGGGAAAGAGAGATGAAGAGAGTAAAAGCTCAGTTCCTGACAGGCTGTGTGTGTGTGTGTGTGTGCGTCTATATCTCCGTCTCTGCTGAGCCCAGCAGTCAAGGGAGAGATGATAAGACAGTTTCTATCGACTCTTCTCTCCCTCCCTCCTCTCTACTCACTCACTCTTTCCTTCCAGTCTCTCTCTCTCTCTCTCTCTCTCTCTCTCGTTTATCTCAGCGTACTGGAGCTTATTTAACAAAAGCCAACACACATAATCTCCTCTGTTTCTTGCTTTCTTTCTTCCTTTTTTCTACAATCTTTTCTCACAGGCTATTCCTCTGATATTTATCCATGTCATTCACACACACACACGCTAACATATGCATGTGAACATAATTCAAACATGCAAACAGAAACACTCACCCTCCCGCTCACTGTTCTCCTCCTGCTCGTCGTCTTTCTGCTCCTCTGTGAGACTCTTTCTCTCTCTCCCTCTCAGCCTTGCAGCTGCTACGTGGTCACGTGACCTCTTTTCTATCCACTTCCCCCCTCCTCCTTCCCCTCTCCATCCACCGCCTCCCCCCTCCTCCTTCCCCTCCCTCTCCATCTATCAACCTCTCCATCCTACCTCCTCCTCCTCTCTTCTCTCTCTCTCTGTCACTCTTTTTATCTTTCCATTTTCTCTCCTTAGCTGTCCCTTCTCTCTCTCTCAAACTGTGCTCTCTGTCATTTTCTTTTCTCTCTTCATTCTTCATCCTTCCTCCTTTTGGCTCACTCCCGGGAGGGTGGAGGGTGGTGGTGGTGGTTGGGGGGTGGGAGTTGGAGGGTGGAGGGGGGAGTAGAAAGAGAAGGAGGGTTTATGGTGATGACGGGGAGGGTGGGTGTGTGGTTTGAGCTGTGTGTGTGTGTTTGGCAGAGAGTAGTGTTAGCCCTCCATCCATCACTCTGTCTCTCTGCTAGTCAGCTCTGTCTGCTTTGGGGACAGGGGTGATGTGGGGGAGGGGAGGTTTCTGACAGTGACCTTTAACCCTTCACCTCTGAC
>VMKM01000776.1:220000-240737 GCA_008360985.2 Macquaria ambigua
AGATAAAAACACTGAGGTGAATCTGAAGCCACGAGCAGTGTGTGAGAGGAGGAGTCTGGGTTTACAGTAGGCCCATCTATATGAGAAGGAGGTAATTAAAGAGATTGGAGGTTTACTCAGTAACCCCTGCTGAGCAGCTGGTCTGCGGCAGGTCAGGAGCAGCACATGGCACATGGACCGTGTGTGTGTGTGTGTGTGCGTTGAACTCCACCTGCGGGCTGTGTACACACACAAAAGCGACGTGATCCGCTTGACTGCTGCTAATGCGCCCGGCGGCATCTATCTCAGCCAAACAATACAGGCGCTGTTAAAGGTCCCGGATTAAAGAGCGACTCCTCTAACTCCCATGGGTGCTGTGTGACAAACCATCACAAGGAA
This sequence comes from Macquaria ambigua, assembly GCA_008360985.2. NCBI lineage: Eukaryota > Metazoa > Chordata > Actinopteri > Centrarchiformes > Percichthyidae > Macquaria > Macquaria ambigua. The sequence goes on from VMKM01000776.1 coordinate 220,379, forward strand.
GCTGTGTGACACACCGCCGTGTCTTCCTGTCCGTTAAGTTTACCAGGGGCAAAAAGGAGCGGTGTTTGATCACCGACAAGTTTGACAAGAAAGATAACATAACAAGGAACCACAGCCACCTTCACAAGCCTCACCTTCTGCAGCTGCGTCAAGACAGACACAGTTAACGACACAAAACCGGAAGTGAAGGATTATATCTTCATAATAAGAGCATGCAAAGTTCGCTAAATGAAGATATATAATGGAAAAACAAAAGATTAAAAGTAAATAAGCAATTGTATTTACTTGTGTTTGAATCGTCCATGTAATGCAATCTTTGGTCCCTTTATAAATCATTGTGACACACGCGAATAACGCTTTATTTTGAAAGTGTTAACCAGAATCTGTTTTTCCCTGCTGTCTTCACACTGTCCGTCAAGCTGAACCAGTTTGTCTGATTACATATTGCATACTGATTCAATCACACACTGCACGCTTTCAGTGTTATAGTCTGCTGCGGTTCATCTTAAAATAACCTCGAATTAAAACAGAATTTCACTTCCTCCAACAGTCTGAAGTAGTCACACAAAAAAGATCAAATGTAGCCTACAAAGTAAGGATATAACTGCCCACACAGAGCAAAGCGAAACAGCTGCCATAACAGAAAAATAAAACACCACACATACAGCCACTGACTGACTACTGCAAACAAAGTAAAGCCCAAAGCCTATTGTAAGGTTTTTAAAAAAGAAAGCCATAAGGTCATTATAAAGTCACCACTCAGCACCACAGACGACATCCAAGCAATAATTCAGTGATAATTTAACAGTTCAACCCCATGTTAACTTTAAAAACAGTAGATACGCGTGCATTAAAGACCTTATAATCCGCTCCGGGCTACAACAAAAGCAAACCCTGAAACGTGTTGTACTAAAACAACAGAAAACACACAACTTACCGCCTCAACAAAGAAAAGAAAATCCTCGGTTTTTGCGCATCCTTAGGTGGATAAATTATGTGTGGGATACACTATGTGTGTGTGATCTCCCCGATACCACTACAACACACACCGATGTGGTGATGTGGGAAGGAAGAGAGAGAGAGAGAGAGAGAGAGAGAGAGAGAGGCGGGGTAGGGAGGGAGGAGGAGGAGGAGGAGGAGGGCGCGCACCTGCTCCACTGAAGCTCCCTGGAGAGATGGAGGGATGGAGCGAAGGAAGATGTGGCCCCAGACTGCTGATACCTCACGGCCTGGACACGTTTACTGTCCACTGGAGACAATCAGATTTGTTCCAGTCAGCTCCTCCTGCTGCTGTACACTCACACAGTACAGAGGAGTACTAACAGGCTAATTGAACTGATCATAAATATACTACTAGTATTGATCTACTGCTGCTGCTGACAATAACCCACGACTCTACACTGCTTCTGCTTCTACTGTAATAATAATACTATTATTATCATCATCAGTAGAAAAATATTCAAATATTTACGTTAACAAAAGTAGCAATCACCATGTAAAAATACCCAGCAGCAGTATTTTAATGTTGCAGGTGGTCCAGGTGTTAAGTCTAATTACTGTATATACTGTCCTTTATAATGGTGCGTCATATTTGAGCAGCTGGTTGTATTTTTAGCAAGTAAAAACTTAATATGCAAAGGAACTGTATATATACAGCCATTGGATAAATGTGTTGAAGAAAAACTTGAATATTTGGAGAGAAACTATGACGTCTCCTGAATATACTCAAGTACAGTACCTTTAAAAGTGTAACTGTAACTTAACTAAACTTAAAGCTACATTTAAAAAAATGCTGGCCACTTGGGGGCAATGCAACAAGCAGTAAACACAGAACTGACATATTATCACCTCATGAAGTTGCTATGGTGAACTTGTTAGCAAGCATTTGCCTAATTGAGCATCATTAGCATTCATTTAGAGCTGATGAATGTAAGTCCAATATTCACTCTTCTTATAGCTCTGTGTTGGTCTCCACCAGCTCCTGAAAAAACATATATGGTTCTCTAGCTGCTAAATCCTCCACTATGTTCACCAGCTAGCTGCTAACTTTGTCTGTCTGCTGTTTGCTGCTGAACAGGTAGCACGCAGTGGATTTATCAGAGCTTCTTTACTTAAAACAGCTGCCTGCTGCGTCTGGAAACAACGCTGATGAGAGCTGTGAGACCAAAACAGTGAAGTGAAGTAAAACCAAAGCAATGAGCTGAAAGATGCTAAAGCGCTTCTTGGAGCTGAGGGGAACTGCAGAGTCGGGTGATAATTCTCTGTGGGTTCATCATTACGAGAGACACCTTTCAGATTACACATCGATCCACTGCAGATTTAGAAATATTAATTAGCGCTAAAACTGTAACCTAAGTCCTTGAGTAAATTTACTTGAGTTAATATAATAATTTGACAAGAACTTATTATTGGGGGTTTTTTTTCAGCTGTTATTACATTAAATCTCCAAATAATTTATCAAAGATAGGGAGAGCCTAAATTATATTATATTCTAATACACATACTAAGTGTTATGTAAGGAGAAAATACTCATAATGAATTTACTGACTTTTTCTTTATGATATTTACTAAAGTCACAAACACACTGCATGAAGTAGGAAGTTATAAACATGTTTATTAACATTCATCTGTCATCACACGACATAAGCTCAGTAAGCCTGCTTCATTTAGTCTAATATTTCTACATCTCCCCTGGGCCTCCCTGTCTGTCTCTCTGTCTCTCTCTCTCTCCTTCTTGATCGTTCATCCCTTCATCTCCCCGTCCCTCTCCCCTCGTCTCCCAAGCAGCTGCTCCACTTTGCAGCTATTTAACAGCTGTTTTGCATCGATTTGAGCTTCCGAGTGCAGATTTCTACCTTGTCCATCCTCCTCCTCCCTCTCATTTTTTATTTCCCCCCCCCTCTCTTTCCTCTCTTCCTCTCTTCCATTTCTAAGATGCCAGACACACAGTAGCACCAAACAGCCTTGATGTTTTCCTCAATGAATAGACTGTCTCCTTTAAGTCTTTCCCTGAGATCCATTCAGTGATGAAAGACGCACACACACACACACACACACACACACACACAAGCATGCATAAACACAAACTGGCACGCATACACCCTAATAGACACACTCATTTGTACACACATGCACACAGATTAGCGGCCCCCTACTTCCCTACTTTTCTCTCTATGGAAACAACAAGTACTGAAGGAAAGCAACGAAAAAAGAAAAGAAAAAAGTGAGGCTCTCCTATAATCCCCAAATCCCTTTCTCTTGTACTCAAACCTACACAAGAGAAAAGAGGGGGAGTGAACGAGAATTGTGTGTGTGTGTGTGTGTGTGTGTGTGTGTGTGTGTGTGTGTGTCTGCAGAGACTAGTGTAGCCTGACATGATTTATGGTTTGGCTGTGCACTGCAGGCAGACACTCTCAGTTTTCTCTGAGGTGGGTGTCTCACCTCCATCCTCTGTGACCTATACAGGTTGTATAGTGTGTGTGTGTGTGTATTTGAGAGAAAGATAAACTGTAAAATCTACACATGAGCTTGTGTGTGTACAACTGCAGGTGCATGAAAGAGAAGATAAACCTGATCGAAACATGTGCTGCTCTGTGTGGTTTTGTGTGTGTGTGTTTGTGTGCAGTGTCGGGGTCAAAGCACACAGTAGTGTGTGTGTGTGTGTGTGTGTGTGTGTGTGTGTATGTGTGTTCTCCGGGTGGGTTATACTTGGCGGTGGACTGTAGGATCCCCCATTAAGCAGCGTGTAAAAGAGGCCAAGCACAGAGGCCATTATGAACTCCGGCAGTAATAGCTCCAGGAATCTTACTGCCTCTGGAGACCTGGTCATTAGCCTATTCCTCTCTCATAAAGCCCTCTATCCATCACACACGCAAGCATACACACATTTATATGCAGGCGCAGCCACACACAAACACTCAAGCACATGCACAGTTTGTCTCCTGCTTTCTTGCTCTCTGTCTACTCATCTCTGGTGAAGAAGAGTGCAATGCTGGGGATACTGCTACAAGAACAATCCACCAAGACATCCACAGATGTCTTTAAAAACAGATTGCTCGCACGTAAACACACGCTCTATTCACACGCGCACACAGATGCTCATTTACAAAAGCAGCGAGGCATAATATCAGCCATGAACCCAAACCGCTGATTATTTAAATGTATTCCTCCTTCCCCATCCAGTGAAAGTGAGACGCTGTAGCACCCTGTTAGCTCTGGTCAGGTAGGAGATTACAAACAGAAATACTGTCACATACAATGGCGCTACGCGGCTGGACAAGCAACTAAACCCACCTTCTGAGCATTCACACACACACACACACACACACACATACACACGTACAAGTGCGTACACACACACTGTAGAGAGATTTATTGGCAATTCAGACAGTAAAGACAAACTGCAGAGGCAACAAGGAGGTGAACACACTCTTTATCCTCAGGCAGCTGCACAGACACACACACACACGTACTGTACAGTGGTGTGTTCACAATCACCATGCAAAACAGCGCACACACACACACACACACACACACACACACACACGTATATACAGACACACATAGAGTACATTGTGTACCAGCACACACAATGCAGAGGGAGTCCAGAGAGAAGAGATACCTGGGGATGGAGACACATTGGCAAAGGTAATGCTGGAGTCAGTCACTCTGTCCTCAGGCAAACACATGCGCGCACACACGCACATGCACCCACTCACACAGACACGCACCCACACGCACACACAGTGCTGTAAAGATAAGCACTAATCCTGTTTATTACCTCCTCCCTCTCTACACTCTCCCTCTCTTTTTCATTTTATCTCTCTCTCATTTTCTCCCCTCTTCTCTTATTTTTCCTGTCTCTCCTCCTCAAGCCTATTTCAGCAGCGCGCGCACACGCACACACATTTCGTGCACACACAAACACACGCACACACATTTCGTGCACACACAAACACACGCACACACATTTCGTGCACACACAAACACACGCACACACATTTCGTGCACACACAAACACACGCACACACATTGTCAGTTTACCCCTGTGATGTTTGTTGGCCTGGGGCTGAGACGAGGAAACAGGGAGGGGAGTGTTGATGTGTGCTGCTCTTTTCCAGCTCCAGCTCTGTTCACGTCCTGCAGAGAGAATTACCTTCCCTTTGTCTGTGTGAAGGGGCTGCTGCCTTTACCATCTGTGCAGCGGATACAGTGGCAGGCGTGTGTGTGTGTGTGTGTACGTGTGCATGTGTGTGTTTCGGTACCGCTATAATCTTCCAAAATAAAGACATTTCACAGGATCTGATGTCTTTAAGGGGACATTTTGTTAGTTAATTTAAGGTTACAGGTGAGGTAAGACATAGAAAGTAAATATTGTGTTCTGGTGCTCTCAGTCACATGGAGTTTGTTCAGTTTTTGTTAAATTTGTATGTGTTTAAATTTTGATTTTTGAAAACACTTTTAGGACTTCTTGACCTTGAAAATAGCAGTTGACAAGACAATCTCACCTCAGTCCATTTATTAGATCTACTGGAGCTTTTGATCATGTCACCTGATCTCCATCAGCAGATGGAGTCTGCTCAATTTATGAAATTTTACATGTTAACTTTTTTTTAAATGTAAATCATTTTTGGAATATAATATTAATCTTTTCAATGCTGTTGTTACTCTATCTAATTTACTTTTAGGTCTAATTTGGATGAGCTTGTTTATTTATGGTAATTTTTTAAATGTATCTTTATAACTTATATCGTAGCCTCCCTATTTGTTCTTCTGGTTTACATGTGTATTTGATTTGTATTTCTGGATATTTAAGATGCCAGACTGTATATACAATGTGACTGTAATTGCAATAATGATTTTAGTCCTCTTTATCACACCTGTGATCTGTTTTCCTAGTTGAGAAGCGATCCAGATGAAGCACATACATACACTTCATACATTCATACACATACATTTCTCTCTCCCCCACTTCCAGAAAAAGATTTTAAAACCTTCATTTATTCAGGAAAGTTTTACTCAGAGCCAAGTTTGTTTTTTTTGCGGGGACACTCTGATCACACTCAAACTTTTACACACATTCACAGCCGATTACATCCCCAGTCTGTCCTGATGGCCACCGAGGGTTAAGAGCATTACTCACAGGCACCTCAATGGAGGTAATGAGTCCAGGAATCAAACTGGCGACCTTCTGCTTCTCCAACCTTTAGGCCACCACTGCCCCTACAAGAAGGCTGGATGTCTTCCTTATTGTCGACAATTTCCCATGAAAAGACCAAGACCAACATTAGTCTGTCTCTCAATACTTAACAACTTCTCCAGCCTGTCTGTGGCACTCAGCCCCAAGCCCACTGGTTCCCACTGAAGATGTAAATATTTAAAAATGGGTAACAAACACAGTTTTTTATTTTTTTATTTTTTAAAGCATAAAGTAATTTCCTAAAACAGCTGTCCACTATTCTAGTGTCTATTTTCAACCGCAGATTAATACACATTTCGTGCTCTAGTGAGTGTTCACAGCAGCAGGGTGGTGCATGTGGGATCAACTCAAAATAAACTTACACTGCTCATGTTCATTATGGAACATGTTACTCAGTGCAACGGTGTGGCTCACTGATGTGTTTTTAATAGTTTTTGGACAACAAGGGATCTCTGTGGCACAGAGGAAGAAGCTAAATCAAGCTTACAGAGACAATACTTGTTAGTTAGGATCAATTCATCGTTGGTTCTGGTCTTTTCATGTAATATAGAATATTTAGAGCCTCATCCTTTAAGTTTAAGCTGTGTTTTTTATGTGCGTGAAACCCCCTGTCTTCATTTTTTAAATTCCTGTGTTTGAGTGTGTTTGTGGTTTTTTAGAGCTGAAGATGCAACTTACTCATGGGGACAAACTGCAAAAGAGTTGAAGATCAGGAACTTGTGGGTGAACTCTTCAACAGATTACAGTACACAATCACACTTTCAGCCTTTTACGTTTCCTCTTTTTTTCTAATTCTCCTCCTCTTACTTATCCCCTCAGCAGCCATCACTCCTCCCATATATTCTTTCCTCCACCTTCCTGTCAAGCTGTCGTTCCTCCCTCAGTCCCTCTTATCCTTCTCTTTCCCCTCTTCTTCTCACCTCTTTCTCTCCTCCATTTGTGTCCTCGCTCTCTCTCTCTCTGTCTCTCTCTCTCTCTCCAGATGGGTGGCAGAGTAGCAGCTTGCTGTGGTCAGGCCAATTATTTACGTAATTATGATCTCCCACTTAACCACATGATCCCTTACCTGGGCGTGGGCAATTAAAGCCGCCATCATTATGCAGATTATGCAAATACAGTCAGAAGCGGAACAAGATGGCGAGAGATCACACATGAGCAAACACGTGCCCTGTAACCGTGTGTGTGTGTGTGTGTGTGTGCGTGTGTGTGTGTGCGTGTGCGTTTGTGCACTGTTGACGTGTGTGTGTGTGTGTCACATACATATGTGTGCAACAGAATTTGGGAACATATTTGACAGCTTACTGATTTGTTAATTGTATGTTTTTGTCTCTTTGTGACATTTGCTGTCCACAAAACGTCCAAACGTCAGACACCAGTCTGTCTGCAGATGTACCTTCATAACCTGTATGCGGGTTGAATGATTCCAAGACTGATTTTTGTTCTGAAATAAAATATATATGCCAAAAGACATATATATTTGCTCATAAAACCAATACTAGGTTTTATGAGCCATCCACCACTGCAAAATACAACGTGAAATGCTTATTGTTTGGCAATGAAATGTATTCAGATGCAGCCTCATAAATCACAATGCTTTCTCCTATATGATGTTACATAAGCCATTTTTGTAATTAAAGGTATTGCTATCAGCATTGATATTGATGATTTTGACACTGGTATAACTACACTGATGCAGATCGAAGCAAAACTTCTGTAACTGGACTGTTCTTTCTGAAAAGAGTTGAGCTTTACAAATGTAATTTTTCAGTGTTGTGAGCACCACCAACAAAATTCACCTCCACTGTGCTGGAGTGACAGCTAAAATATCAGGAAAGGATATCTCAAAAACTCAACAAATAAAATGGAAAAATATCTGCATGGCTAGATAATGCTAGGGGAAAGTGAGAAAATATATGTTTTTTTATTTTATTTTATTTTTTCCTTTTTGAGATTTGGGTGAACTGGCCATTTAACCCTTTAAATTCAGACTATATATGTGGTGCCTGCTTGTTTAAGATGTGTTAAAATACACTGAGACCAAATTAGATACACGGAGAGGAGAGCTGTAAGTCACCGTGTGTGTGTGTGTGTGTGTGTGTGTAGTCACATGTGCAAGTTCACTGAGAACCTGCTAACATGGTGCGGCCAGGTGGCAGACTGAGCCATGCCCATAATCAACAGGCTCTTCAGTGAAGCGAATGCATTGATTGTGTGTGTGCGTGTGTGTGTGTGTGTGTGTGTGTGTGTGTGTGTGTGTGTATGTGTGAGAGAGAGAGAGAGAGAGAGAGAGGGCCACATCCCTCCTGGCTGGAGCACTGTGGCACCTCACAAGTATGTCATGTGCAAACACACATCTGCATTATGAAGCATACAAGCCCTGTCTGATGGTAACTGCCACCTAACTGCTGTTAACCTGCTCTCTGTAGAGGCCCCTCCCTACGCACGCACACACACACACACACACACACACACACTGACACATTCAATCAATTATGTTTTGACATGGTTCATGAACATGCAGATGGTGCAGGACCAGCGGGGGCAGAGGACTGAGTATCTGAGTACTCTCTCTCTCTCTCCCTGTTTACAGTGTAACTCGGCCCTGTAGATGTATGTGTTTGCCTGTGTGTGTGTGTGTGTATATGTGTGTGTGTGTGTTAAGGAGTCCACCTCCCTGTAAAAGATATTAATGCCGGCAAATTTTAGCTGCTGTATTTTCATTTGGCTAATCCTCCTGCCATCTGCTCGTTATCATGCACCACGATGCTTATTACAGTTTTACTCTGCGTGTTGTGTGTATGTGTGTACTTTGAGCCTGTGCATGTCATGTGTGTGTCTGTGTGTGTGTGTCTGTTCTGCAAAATGTGTGCCTGTACGTGTGTGTGAGCTTCCAGGAGTTGTCGTTATCACCTCGGGTCAAAATCTGCTGGCATTTATCCCAATCTCCCCAGTTAAGTGAGCAGGCAGGCTGCATGCATGTGTGTGTGTGTGTGTGCGTGTGTGTGTGAATGTGTGCTTGCATGTGAGATCTCACATCAAAGCTTTTTGCTTGGTCTAAATGAATGTAAACATCACAGAGCAGGCATGTTTGCCTGTATGAGCGTGTGTGTATATGTGTGTGCTGCTTGGTGTACATGTGCTTTAAGTGAATCCTCTGTTAATTAAGAGCTCATTAGTGACACCAGCTCTTTGACCAATTAGGGTGGCTTGCTTACTTGTTTGTTTTCTGGTTGAGACATTACCAAACACGTTGTTTTATTCATTCCTTTTCTTTTACACCCGTCTTCTGGTTTATTTTCACTGTCTCTGGAGTATAGAAAACATAAAAAATAGATTATGGTTGTTTTGCACTTTTATTCTTGTTTTTTTTTTCTTGGCAACAGAAAGTCGCCCAGCTCCCACATGATGTTTGTGTGTGTGTGTGTGTGTGTGTGTGTGTGTGTGTGTGTGTGTGTGTGTGTGCATGGTTTTTATCTCCTCTGTGTTATCAAGCTGTTGTCATGGTCTTTTATTCATCTCATTAATAACAGCGCCCTTGAGGTGGAGCACCGCGACCCTGTTTTCATCGGCACACGCTAGTGAGCACAAACATGCGCACAGTTGCACACAAAGATGCAGACACTCTCTCTCTCACACACACACACACACACACAATTAACAGCACAAGAGAGCCTGACAGCAGCTTCCTTTGAGGCAGCACCCATCTCAGCCTCCTGCGTGAATACACAAAGACTCTCTCCACATACAGCCAAACACACACACACACACACGTGCATGCGTGCCAGCAGCTTCTCCACCCACTAAAAACATATACATATATACACACAACACCTCGTGTCCTACTTAAAATAAAGACTCAAAAAGCAGAGATTGAATTCTGGCTCCACCGCAGCACAGAGCCCACCTTGCATCCTAACCAAGGTACAATAAAAAACAAGGAGGTAAGAAATGAGAGGGGAGCAGAAAAAAAGAAAGAAAACGGGAAGCAACAGAGTTACATTAAGGGACACTGATCCACACTAAGGTATCCTCAATCTATCATTACAGGCTCTCAGGACTAGTTTTAGTCTGTCTGTAGCACAAAGCGAGCCATGCTGGATGTCATCAACATTTAAGTTTGCTCCAAACTTTTTTTTCATTAATAATTTTCTGCTATTCTGAACTCTATTTTGTCTTCCTCTCTTTTGCTCAATGACACTTCAGCAGCTCCCTGGATGGAAGGACAGTCTGCAAGTCTGTTGAAGCCATTACTCCTCTGCAGTCTGAGAAATTAGTATTTATTTGTGTTTGTAAAACTGCTGCTGCTGTGCAATGCAGGGAAAATATTTAGAGTGAAGTTATCAAATGTCGCGCTCACAGTACGGCAGCCTGAGGCTGAGTGAGAAGCGCGCGCGTGTGTGTGTGTGTACGTTCATGTGACATCTGCCATAAATCACAAGCCACAGTGTCCTTGTAGCTCTAACACATATCATGGAAATCAATGCAGAGGTCAAGTCGAACAGAGCTACCCAACCCCTGAAAATCCCACAGCAGCCAATAAATATGGCAGCCTAATACACACGTCAACAGCTCGGCTTTCTATTGACTCGCCGCGGATAATGTGTGTTCTCACGTGAGTGAATGTATACAGAAAACCAAATGTCACAGAGTGTGTGTCCATTCTTCATGCAGACAACTGAGCTCGGTTTGACCCGGAGACAATGTGAAAACTAGAGGTGAATTATCTCAGCCTGCCAGGCCTCTGCATACAATATTAAAGGATAAATCTGGTGATATTCTATATTTTTCTCTATATTGTCAACAAATCCCATGAAAGAGACCGAAACCAACAATGAACTGATCCTATTAACAAGCATTGTCTGTGTAGTTAAAGCCTTATATAGCTTATTCTTTTGTGCAATGAGCTCCACTGTGGGTGACATGTTCCTTCATTATGATGAACACTGCAGTGAATCCTTCATACACCGTCCTGCTGCTATACTAGAGGTCCAAATGTGTGTTAATTCGCAGCTCAAAAAATAGTCCCTAAAAATACTCTATTGACTCCTCTTTAGGTAACAGTACCCAACTGTTTTAGTAAATTACTTTTTTTTTAAACAAGAAAGTATATATTTGCGTCCCCTTTTTAAAGACTTACATCTTCAGTAGTAACAAATAGACTGAGGGCCGAGTGCCACAGACAGGGTAAGGAAGTGGAGTAGTATTGAGAGACAGACACATTGTTGGTTTTGAGGTCGTTTCATGGGATTTGTTGAGAACAAGAAAAATATAGAATCTCGCCAGCCTTATCTTTTAAACATAGTAAAAGATGGTTTTGTTTATTTCATGACTTGCAAAGTCCCAGCAGCCTTGATGCACCTTCTCCCGGGAATACGTTCAGATAAAAAAAAATAAAAATACAATTTTTGAAAAGACATTTGAATTGCGATCAATTGACAAGTCACTGAGGGAAAACAGTAAACTGCTGTGTGTGTGTGTGTGTGTATGGTGGATATCACCAGGAGGTCCAGAGAGTGGGAGATAGCAAAATGCCACTTTCTTTTCCGTATGATACCATGTTAAGGTCATGGTGAGCTCTGGGTAACAACGCGTGAATGTAGCACACACACACACACATCCTCTCTTTCTGTCATGTCTCCTATCTCACACTTTTTTTTTTCTTTTTCCCGTTGATGTTTTATGAATGATTTTCATGTAGATAATATGTATCATTAACCTGATTTTCTATTGTTGCCTCTAATCTCCATTCCTGTCTCATCCTTACTCTGCTCCGCTCCTTCTGCCCTGACTAATCACACAGTAATCGCTCCACATCGCACACACACACACACACACACACACACACACACACACACACACACACATCCTTTACCCCTCACCCCCTACATTGTCAAATGATCATTGAGGAGCGAGCGTGTGGCTGACACTGTCTCCACAGCAACGGCAGTTAGGACCAGGAGGGGGGCTGGGGCATCTTCCAGTGTGTGAATGATGAGAGCACACACACACACACACACACACACACACACACACACACCTACATAAACACAAACAGAGCGGACAGGTGCACACAACCACACACACACAAACACACATATGAAGGTGCCAGCTATGACAAAAACCCACAGACTACACAGACATTAAGCGAGACCTGAAAAAAGAGGATGAAAGCAGGAGTGGAGGGAGGAGGAGGAGGAGGAGCGGAGGAGCGGAGGGGGGTTGTTGCTTCCTGGAGAGATTTTCTTCTTCTTCCTCTCTCGTTCACATGCACACGCTGTTAGAAAATACACACACACATACACACACACACACACACACATACACAAACATACAAACAATGACAAAGCACCACATAATCACTCTGATTCAATCATTTATGAAAGCAGATGTATAATTCAAAAACCAGCATGAAAGATTCACAAGGCAAAGAACATTGTTTAATCTGCCCTCCGCCCTCTAATTCCCCCCATCAATCCCCCCTCCCCACACACTCTCTCTCTCTCTCTCTCTCTCTCTCTCTCTCTCTCTCTCTCTCATCTCCCCCTCCCTCTCCCACTTTTCACCTTTTGCCACAGCAGTGATTTTAATCATTGACCACAGTCTGGCCCAGACAACTAAAAGGTTAGAGATCAGGGTCAGGGGTCGGGGGAAAGACACGTCGGGAAGGTCTGCCTTCGTGCAAGAGAAGTGTTCTGTTTCAAACATTATCGTTCGTATCATTTCCTTTGCTGCTTAAACACTGAACAAAATCCCAGTTTACACACCTTGTCTTTCCTCCTCATCTTGTCATTGTGATTCTCTTCTTCACGCTGCCTTTTCACTGACCTCTCCCTCCCCCCTCCTGTCTCTTTTCAGTGTCTTTCTGTCATCCTGCCATCAGACATGTTTAAGCACCTTTCTCAGGTAACCTCACACCTGTCTTCACACTGGCCGCACTCTCTTGTATGTCACACAGTTGCCTGGAAGACTACAGACAATAGATGTCCAGGCTGTTTTAATAGGAAGCAGCAAAAAGCTCCACAGCAAAGGAGGGACAAACCACGAGCAGAGAAAACCCCACTGCTACTGTCCAATCTTCATCACAACACCCTACAATTGTTTCATTTTAGGGCGCACCTAACTTTTATTTATTATTGATTAAACAGTTTATTATTTTCTTGATCAGTCAATTAACCATTTGGTCCATAAAATGTCAGAGAAAACTCAAGCTGATGTATTCAAATAGATTGTTTTGTCCGACCGACAGTCCAAAACTCAAAAATATTCAGCTTAATATCATAGAAGACTAAGAAAAACAGCAAATATTCACAAGTCAGAAGCTGGAACCAGAGAATATTTTTGCTTTAAAAATTACTTAAACGCTTAATCGATTATCAAAGCAGTTGGCAATTATTTTTTTGTGGATCGATTAATCAAGTACAGTAATCGACTAATTGTTTGAGCTCTGTTTCATTTTGTTTTAAGTTGGCCTTTTTGTCCACTGTAACTCATTCAATCAAGCCTAAAATTAACAACATAGTATAGCAACAACTTTGAGAAAATTAGCAATAAAATGAGCAATAGAAGGTCTATTAAAACAAAATTCAAGAGTGTACACAGATACTATAATCTACATTATAGAAAATATCCAAATTGTAGATGTAACTTTCACAATAATAGCAAAAAGAAAATACACAATTAAAGGCATGTAATATATATCTTTGGATCAACCCTGTGAACAAATGTTGTTTTGACTGAGAAAATAAAAATATTCCTGAAAGAAAAATTAATATGTTGCTGAGAAATCTTGGCGCATAGTCTGTCTGTTTTAAAATGATCAAAATTATGAATTTAATAACAAAAATGTTATTCCACACAGTCGCTGCAGTATCTGTGACTATAACAGAAGCACAGGGTAACTCTCCTTACCTGGCAGAAGACAGTAAATCAATGTGACATCACTCAAGGTATTAATTATGAGATTGGAAGAAAGATTGAATGAAAGGGAAATTCACTCTCTGCAGCCATGTGACCAGCCGGCAGTTTGATACAGGAGGAACACCAGCACAGAGTGTCCACAGGAGAATACATACTGAATAAAAATGGTCTTACCTGGGAGGTAGAAGTGTGGAGTCTTTAATCCAAACATGGTCCTGGATCAGTCCTCCCGCTGACTCAGAGAGGAAGAGTCTGGGTTGCAGGAGGCAGGGAGGGGGCTGTGGTCGGCCGGGTTAAGGAGCTCGTGGCTGGTGTAAGTCATCAGACGGCTCCCTGCTCCGGCTCTCTCTGGGCCCTGTGGGTGTGAGGAGGGAGGAGGGGAGAGGTCAGCCTCTGTCTACCTCCCTCCCCTCCTCTTCACCCTCTGGACTGAACCCGTGTAGAGCAAAGAGGTGGAGGGACCAGAGAGGAAGAGGAGACAGAGAGAAAGTGACAAAAAAAAAGAGAGAGAAAAAATGAGGAGAGAGAGAGAGAAAAAAAAACGCTCCACAAGCTGAGGATGGGCGACAGTGTGCTCATGCCATCTTTTACTGAGGAGATCGCCTGGGAGGGAGAGCCTCTGAGAGAGTTGGGAGGGTGACAGGAAGGATAGAAAGAGGGGGGAGGGAGTCAGAGAAAGAGAGGGTAGAGAGAGAGAGAGTCTTCAGCCGGCGTTCTCTCCTTTTTATAGTCCTGCGCTTTGTAATCCCTTCCTTGTTATTCATTCAGCGGCCTCTTGCTCGTTTGCTGTATAATGATCTGTTTTTCTGTGCCTCTGTTCTCTTTTCTGTCTCTATTCTTGCTTTATCCTCCCTCCTTTGCCTCAGTCCCACCACTGACTGCTCAGCTCAGCGAGCACAGAGGAGGAGGAGGAGGAGGAGGAGGAGGGAGGGAGAGAAAAGAGGGAGGAAGGAAAAAAGAGGGGAGGAGAATCATAAGACGGTTGAGTGAGGGAGAGATGAATGAGTTTATGTGAGTGTGGCGCGCACACGTGTCTGTGTGTGTGTGTGTGTTTGTGTGAAATATGGAGAGAGGACGAAGGATGATGTAGTTAGCGTGTGTGTGTGTGTGTGTGTGTGTGTGTGTGAGAGAGAGAGAGAGAGAGAGAGAGAGGGAGAGTAAAAAGAGATTGAGAGAAAGAGGGAGGAAGGGAGGCGAGAGGGTGTTGATGCAGTTCTCATTATCAGTAGATTGGACTGGTGCCTGAGTGACAGCTGATTCATCATGGGAGAGAGAGGAAGGGAGAGTGAAGGGGAGGAAGAAGTGTGTGTGGAGCTGGGGGGTGGGGTGGGGGGTGTGGGGGGGTTAAAACCTGCCCTTAAGCATCTGCTTCATTCAGATCTCCTCTTCCTCTTCCCTCTTTTCCTCCTCTCCTCTTTTTCAGCCTCAAGTCCTGAAAATCAACAGTCTGCTGCTTTGGATCGCAGACATGCTGGTGAATACCGTGATGTGACCAGCATAACTGTATCATCCACACACACACACATACACACACACACACACACACACACACACACATAGCCCCCAAACCGGTCACATGCTCCCATTGATTAGACAGGCCTCATATGTCTGACACATCACGTTAGCCGGGCTTTCCATCAATTACTGTCCACTCTTGGCGAGCTAACGTCCCATCTACTGTCACTGAGACCCAATTCTATCACAGCCACGCTAGAGCCGGAGCCAGAAACCACTGCCCACACACACACACACGCAGCATCAAACCAATCTGCATCACAGGGGAATGATATGCCATTAGGAGCAGTTATTTGAGGTGGTGGTTCTGTGGTGTTCTGCTCGTTGGTGGTATAAAGTCAACGGTGGCGTTTTGGAGCGTCTTCTTGCCGCTCGTGGTTTCTGTCTGTGAGTCCACGGCAGCCCGGAGGAACCTGGCCGCTCTATCACTGTCTCCATCTCCACACAGTGGCCCTCATTTCTCTCTGTCACTTCCTCTCTCGCACATATGGTGCGTGCAGCCACACAGCCTCACAGTGTCTGTTTCATTGCATGTGCGCACACACATTCGAGTATAAGAATGTAGACGGACACAGGCGTGTTTTTCAAATTGAACTCCTTTTTTCTGTCTCAGTTGTTTCACCCCTCTCTTCCCATTTCCTCTATATTTCTACTTTTCCTCATCATCTTCTTCCTCTTCATTTTTTTCTCTCTTCTTTACATTTATTCTCTCTTTTTTTTCCCTTAACCTCTCTCCCTCTTCTTTGTGAGTTGTGAGGAGGAAGTGTGCCGGAGATAAGATTGATCGCGAGGGTCTCAAAGAGCTATCTATAACCCTGTGTGTCACTGCTGAATCAATGAAGAGACTGCTGTAGGACACACTGTATACAACACACACACACACACACACACACACACACACACACACACACACGGATATAAACACCTACATTCATAAACACATGTGTAAACACAAGCAAGGACACACATTTAGAATGCATACAGGCACTCATGCACATACATGCACGCTCACACACACACACACAAACACACACACAAACACATACACACACAAACACATACACAAACACACACAGAAACACATACACACACAAACACATACACAAACACATACACACACAAACACATACACACACAAACACACACACAAACACATACAGACTGATCAACAGCTGTGGGAGAAGTTGTGAAACGTCAGCCAACCACAAACTGACAGTGGGGGCAGACTGGAGAGAAGAGATAAAGAATACTAAGGAAACAGCAAAGAGGATGGAGAGGTGGTGGTGGTGTGTGTGTGTGTGTGTGTGTGTGTGTGTGCGTGTGTGTATGTGTGTGTGTGTGCGTGTGTGTGTGTGTGTGATGGGAGAGGATAGGTGTCAGAAAAAAAAAAGTTTTTCTTGCCAGTTTCTTGCGATTGGTTCAGAATCAGATCAAACTATTATTTGTCTTCTTTTTTTTTGTACGATCAGCCCCAAGCTGTTAACACGCACACTCGTACACACACAAACACAACCCGCCAACACTCTGTAAACACCCCCGACCTCTGGGTCAAGACAGTCGAGACCCCTTGGCCCCCCTGGGGGTCACGCTCTGCTGCACGGAGCCGGGTCAGCGAGGTCAAGAGAGGAGGAGGAGGAGGGCCGGCAAACACACAGCACGATCTGTGATGATTACAGACAACAGCCAATAATGAGCGTCCACCTCTGACCTCATCGCTGTGGAAACGTGAGGGAATGCCTGTCACCGAGGGAGCAGTATAACTCAATCTATCACCGAACAGTGAAGGTTGAGAGGAGGAGGGAGAGACTTTAGAGATGTGGTCAATGAAATACCAGCCTCACCCAGCCCACAGCCCTCCTTTTCCTTATTGGAGCTCTTGTTCTGTCTTCAAAACAGACCCCCACCACCACCACCACCACCACCACCTCTCCTCTCTTCTCATCTCTTCTCCTCCTTGGCTCCTTCTCTATCATTTGCCTGTCAGATGCATGCTGTGGCAGAATAAGAGCTGTCACCCCGGTCCCAGCAGCAACCAGGGGCTGCCATCCGCACTTAAACATTTTCTGTCTTCTGCCACGTCCCCCCCTTCTCTCCCTTGCGTCCATGCAACACTCTAACTGCTGACAAGGAGCACAGAGAAGATGACAAATAAAGGGAGAGGAATGATTGGGGGGGGGGGGGGGAGTAAGCCCTCCTCCTTCATCTTGCTTTTATTCCTGCTTTCGCTTCCCCTCTTGTTTTCTCTTCATCCCCCCCTCCTCATCTCAGCCCCGGTGAGGTCACTGACCCTGAGTGAGTGAGCCTCATTTCCCAGTCACTCTGTATCCACTCACATGGGGGGGGGGGGCGTTTGTGTGTCTGTGTGTGTGTGTATACATGAGCATGTGTTGACGAGACGAACAGTAAATATATTTGTCATTCCTGAAGTCACTCGGGCAGTTTCAGAAAAGACGTTTACAGAGACGACAGAGAACGGGCGGAAGATTAAAAGATGGTGAATCGAGGATGGGTGGTAGGGAGGATGAAGTGATGGGGAGATGAGGAGGTGGAGGAGGGTGGAGTGGTAGGGGGTGGCTTGCGTTGGATCAAAGATAATTGTCAGCAGAAGTCATTATGCACATATTGTATAGAGAAACCCGAGGACGCTTCTTTCAACCGATCCTTCTCATCATTTCTCCTCTCCTCTTCATCAGCCTCTCGGTGTCTTCCGTGCCATCCGGGATGTAATTGGACACTGATGGGTTCACTGTGACCTCGAGAGAGAGAGAGAGAGAGAGAGAGAGAGAGAGAGAGAGAGAGAGAGAGAGAAACTTAAAATTACTGGGACAGGAATTGTTGGGACATGAAACCGAATCCACACCACCATCAGCATTAGTCTGTTATAGAAACACTTATAAATGATCCAAAAGGCGGCGCAATCACAGGACCTCTTCCTCTCCTCCTCCTGTCTTATGACACAGCCTCAGAGGTTCAGTAATAACACCCTAAACTGCAGTCTTATTGAGGTGTGGTTTTAGATTGGCTTGGTATGTGTGTCTTTGTGTGGTGCATACTGTATATGTGTACCAGTGTCAGTCTCCATGTGTGTGCAAAGCAAATGAGGATGAAATGGGAGGGAAGTATGCTGTGTGTCTCCAGCCCCACCACCACCACCACCCCCACCACCCAAAAAAAAACTAATTTCAGCCCCCAAGCTAAACTCTGGACTCAGGCTGTCTGGTGCCGGTCTGGCCACGAAACTATCCTAAACACGCCATTCATGCATGCACACATAGACATGTATTATCAGAGTGTGGCCTGCTGAAGCCCTGAATCAGCACGCACACACACACACACACACACACGTAGACTCAGCTGACGTTGTCCCACCACAGCATGCAGAGCAGCATAAATCAAGACTGTTAATGGGCCTGAGCCACAGGGCTCCACTGTACTTCTCCACCCCTTCAAACTCTCTCTCTCCCCCTCTCCCTCTCTCTCTCTCTCCCTCTCCTCCTCTCTCTTTCTCCTACCCTCTGCCTCCCCCCCTCTTTCTCCCTCTCCTCCTCTCTCTCTCTCTCTCTCGTGTCCATCTGTCCGTTTGCAAGTATGAGCAGAGCACAGTGACACACATACTGAGTGAGAAATTAGCCTGCTGCTGTGACATTCGGTCTGAGTGTGTTTCTGTTAGTGTTCATGTAAATGTACATAAAGCAGTGTCTGTCAGCACATGTGTATGTACACGTGCAGTATGGACATTTGATTTTCTGTGCTTGATGTTTTTCTTCAAAGGAAAAAATTCCTTCCTTTGAAATCATGCGTCCTTTTGATTGTACAACTGAATATTTTTTAAATGATATGAAGAGCATTATTTCTGAATTGATTTTTAATAAGGTCATTTTTGAAATTCAAATTATCTCTATCTATTTATGTCTGTCTGTCTGTCTGTCTGACATTAAAATTATTAGACCAATGTGATAGACAGCGCTCTCCACCACCATCATTATCTTTTGGAAGAATGGTGTTCCTGTTCTGGCGGCTTGTGGTGGCAAGTCATTTTTTCCCCCCATTTTTTTAGCTGTAATCTCTGCTGTCTAATAATGTCTACACCGTTTGGTCCTCTCTGTCCTGCTGTTATTACAGACATGTCTAAACTAGCCGCGGCCCCTCCATTCAGCCGTAGACATGTCACTTCTGTAAAGCCTTGACGTTTAACCCACACTGTTGTTTTTTAAATAACCGTTCTCATCTAGACACATGGAGTGAACAGACAATATACTGTATACAGCTGAATACGGCTCTGTTCCAAGGCTGCAGTTTTAGTCATTAGTGTTTTTACAAATGTCAATGAGCTTTTGAATGAAGTTTTCCTTTTTCTGCAACAAAAACCTGAAGTTCCAGTTTTACTTCAGCTGTCTATAACGACAACGTCCCCAGTTCAATGCCTCTGTTGTGTGTCACTCCCCTTTCTCTTCATAGGAAAGTATTTTTTTAAATATATAATAATAACTCTGATGACATCATCAGGGTCCTTCCAGAGCCACAGAAGACATTGTACCACAGTATCTATCTATCTATCTGTCTGTCTGTCTGTCTGTCTGTCTGTCCATCTATCTATCTATCTATCTATCTATCTATCTATCTGTCTGTCTGTCTGTCTGTCTGTCTGTCTGTCTGTCTGTCTGTATATCTATCTATCTATCTATCTATCTATCTATCTATCTGTCTGTCTGTCTGTCTGTCTGTCTG
>VMKM01000777.1:0-240564 GCA_008360985.2 Macquaria ambigua
GTGACAAAGGAATTACTGATATCTATAATTAAATTAAAGATATCTGTAAATCAGTGTTGACTAGTCAAAATGTAATTTCTACATGTGAAAATATATTTGTAACATGTCAAAATTGTTTTACAGATATCTTAAATTAACATTTCGACATGTCAAAATGTAATTTCCACTAGTGAAAACTAAATCGCTACTAGTCAGCCATACTGATTAAATGTTAAAAGGGCTTGCCATACCCAAGAAGTGAAAGCTGATGCCAAAATGACAGTTAGTGCCTGCATTGAATATCTTCACATTTTACTTTTTTGGATTGCCAAAAAAGTGCAAAAACTTATATATAAATGTATAAATATATAAATGTATATACACACTTAAATGTCCATCAAAGCACTTAATCTCTTAAATTTGGGTTTGATTACCTTAAACGTTGGTCAATATCTGTTTGACTTTTCAGGCACTTCCAAATTATTAAGTGCTAAATTTAACATATATACAGATGCAATTCATCCTGTAGGGAACATGATATCTGTACCAAATTTCATGACAATTTATAAATAGTTGTGGAGACATTACACTCTGAATCACAAATGTCAAAATTTTGTGGCAATCCAATTCAGTGGATGTTGAGATATTTCACTGAATAAATGAAAACTTTGACGTGCTGGTGGTGCTGGATAACAATTTAGATTCATCCTTTGGGAACCTTGAATATCTGCACCAAATTCCATGTAAATCTGTTCAATAGTTGTCAAGGTATCTCAATCAAAACCAAAAATGGTGCTCGAGGAAAAGTCAGGGGATCACCAAAATCAGTAGGCTTCATTCTCTGGTGATCTTGAATGTTTGTAAAAACTGTCATGACAATCCATTGAATGAATCCATTGAAAGTGGTGGATCGACCAAACCAACAGAATGCTGCTAGAATGGCATAAATGTCCAGTTTCATCAAAACCACAAGTGCATTGCAAATTTGTGTCAAATAGAGTGATTTGCCAGACTGTCTGCATAAAACTCCCAGTGAGAGTGGCCATGAAAAAAAATGTGAGCTGTAACTATCTATCACTAGAGAACACAGTAATTTACTAGTATGAGTATATTTACGAGTATAAAGTCGTAGGCTGTATTAAACTGTGCTTTATGGTTTCACTCAATAAAGTTGAGCTACAGCAATGAAAATGTCAACGGAAGAACCAGCAGGCGAGAATTAGCTTACAGCTGCAGGTGGAGGGTCTGGATCAATACAAATCAATAGAGGTAGCAAGAAACTGCCCCAGACACAAGAGATAGCTGCAGTCACAGATCTGGCATCTCTCTGGCTGCCATTATCCTCTTTGGCTGGAAATGAGGAACTACACCACAGGAAGAATAGGATTTCTGAGGCACACACTCATTTAATGTAACATTTAATTTAGTGTGTCGATGATGAAATGGAGAGGTCAGTGATGAAAAACAACCGTAAATTGATTTTGTAATTAAGAATATACAGTAGATAAAAAGCTACATGCTGAAAGGCTAAGTAGCCATCTGGGCTGGGATTTTCATCTATATCCAGCTCTCTAAAGAGGCCAGCATGTTTATAGCCATAAAGTATTAGCTCCCTGGCAGGCAGCATTGTCTCAGCTCCACGCAGGTGTTCACCATAATTTATGAACATGCCACTGAATGACACGGTTATCTCCAGGCCGATGGTGAGCTTAGAAACTAAAGAAGGGTGATTGTACTCACGCTGGCCTACATTGCCTGTCACCCACTGAGAAGAGCCAGGGGGCATGGAGGGCACTGTGTCAACAAGGCTGAAACTCCAGGAGGGATGTCACACGTCTAATCATACCCCACCTCCCTCCTTATACTACAAACACCCATCAGCAATGCCACTAATATACTGAAAAAATACAAAAGGAGCTAGGTTGCTATTCACTGCAAATAAATGAGTAGATAGTGTTTTTTTACGATCACAAAACTTCAAATAATTATGTCTAGCTCCATCATTGTCTTGTTTGTTTGTTTTGCCCAGTCTGGGTCTCTGTCCCTGTCTCCAGAATCTGCTCACTTTCCTCAGGCCATGTACTCTCTGTCTGCCTGCCTGCACCTTTTCCCTGCCTCATTCCGGTTTGTGTGTGGATTCTCAAGTCACTTGTGTTTCGACCCTCATCAGTAAGCCTATGTACCTTCACTTTTGTCAGTAAATCATTGAACTGTCCCTGTCTGCCTCAACTGTCTGCATTTGACTCCTCCTCCCTCTGCTGCTCAACTTGACCCCCGTGACAATCATGGAGGACAACTGTTGTGATTAATGTTGCATTCCTGTCATATCATCTGCGTTGGGCAAGTTATTGATTCATTAGTAATGGATACTTTACTAATTACTCAACAGCAAAAGTAATTATTACATTAGTCATTACATTACTTTCGTTATTCAGCCCAGCTTTGTCAAAAGTGCCTATATTTTGTATTTAACAACATTAGCTGGTGCACTCGAGTAGTCCTGTCCTCACAGTGAAGCTGTGATTCACACCCTCCAACTCTGAACAAAACCAGGTGATTCTTGAATATAGGCTTAACAGCAGCCAAATTTAGCAAGACAGCTAAGAAGACATAATCATAAGGCAACTTTGACTTCACCAGGGGACGCATTCTCTGTTACTGAGGGTCACATTTCTCCTCTTTTGATAGAGGCTTACTGCCTCCCCAGTGTCCCCACACCTCCAGTCCCTGCACCAAGCTAACACGTACTAGGCCAGTCATTCCACAGAATGTAGAGAGGACAAACTGATATCAACCGTCATTCAAACTCCCGATGAAACAAGCCAAACAAGCTGACCCCCAAATTGTCAGAGTAATGGAGCGTTACTGGTTTTAGCAATGTAATTACTGAATTTCAAGAAGCAATGCCTGACACTACTTGTAATAGGCGTAACCACGCATTCTTTGGGGAGGTCGTGTCCCCCCCAATACTGAGAAACTACCAATCTGTCCCCCCAATATACAGTAGAAAATATGTTAAATATGTCCTCCTTTTATGAACCCTGTCAACAGATCTGTTTCTTTGTATTTCATATTTATTTTCAATTTATTTTTGTTTGTTGAGGAAAACATAAGTGTGTGACCCCCCCCCTCCCAACTGTACACCTGGTTGCTCCCATGCTAGTGCACACAACGGTTGTTTGATTGACACCGTTAGCATGTTGTTGTTGCTATCAGTGTTCGCTAATGAAGCTCAGAATCAGATCTAAAGTCTTTCTGTGCTGTGATACTAATCTGACGGGTTTTTAGTTTGGTCAGTCAGTGGAGGTGAGCAAATGGAGGAAGTAACGTTACCTAAAAAGCTTAGAAAGCAATACAAGTTTTTATTCAGACAGTAAGTTATTAGCTACCAAAGTAGGTAACATTAGCTTAGTAGATAAGACAATAGCTAACGTTTCAGGTAACTGTTACTACTGTACACTGTACAGTGTACACTGTTCTTTATGCACTATATAGCTAGCTAAACAGCAGGATTACATTAAAGCAAATAAAACTAGTAATACAAGCAGAATATTCAGTGTATCAAATTAAAATGATCATCAAGGTCATCAGTCATTGTTCTTTAGGTAAAATAATGATATGTGGTCACACTGCAGGGAGGGAGAGGCATGCTGGGAGCAGACAGGGACATGCTCTGGAGATACAGATGATCAGGTGACAAAGTGGAATGTGAACTGTAATGCAGTTTAGTAGAGCACATAGACAGTAAGTGTAAGAATCCAGCTGGATAGGTAGCTTAGTAAGGCACTACAGGTAAATGCATCTTGTGTGTGAATGATTGTGGTTACATGGAGAGCAATACTCCCATCTTAATTAGATAAAGACACAGGGGGACAAGTTTGGAAGAAGTTGCTTGTTTTAGCTTGTAAAACAGTAAACAGTTAGCAACTGACTAAAACAAAATGAAGTGGAGGGGCAGCCACTATCTCAGAGAAATCAGATTATTCCTTTAAATGTGAATTCAAATGATCAATGTAGTCCTCAAATCTATGTTCTAAATGTGCACATTTTCATATATAAATATCATAGAATTGTGGGAAATGCACTTTAAAAAAAATTGGACCCCCCCAATGTCTATACCATGGTTACGCCCTTGCTACTTGTTATTATATTAAGAAAAGTAATCACATTACTCTACTGTGTTGCTGACACATCACTGCATATTGTTAGGACTATAATTACGAGCAGCCAAGTGGGAAAAAAATGTTCACATCAATCTAGTTGGAATTCCGAGTCAGAGATATCAGGATTTTCTGACAACTACAATAATTCCCTCAAAAATAACTATAGAAGTGTATCTGGTTTCACTTGGTTACGAACCACCACATACACACACAATAAAAGGAGGTTGTCCCATTCACACTACAATGGATGTTTTGCAAAATCATCATTATGGCCACTTTTACTGAGCACTTTTAACTGAAGCTGCTGACTAAACTATGACCAATTAAAAAATAAAAATCAGTGGTCAACAGTTTTTTCCAGCTCTATGTATATGTAGCAAATATGGTGACTCCAATTTTACCTATTTCACTGACAAATTAATTAACCTTTTCTGATGTTGCTGTTCCCATGACCTCTGGGTCACGAAACAGGCACCAGGACTAAAGGATGACACTAATAGAGTTTTTAAGTGACCAAACTGACCAGTTTGTGCATGGCACTGACCTAGCATTGTCCCTTTTAAGGACCAGTATCCCAGGCTCAGGATAATCCCTGGACCTAATCAAGAACTCAAACAGAGGACAAAGGAACCAAGGAACTGACTTTGCAATGCAAAATCTAATGTACACTATTTGATAAGTGATTTTTAATTGACCATATAGGAAGAATGTGAAGCTTTGGGTCAACATGCTGATTTTGATACAGGAACAATAGAAATGGAACCAACAGTTTACACAGATCAGACAGTTGATTTTGGTTTGTGTGTATGAAGTATTACGGTAACTGAACACAAGTCAAGAACTTAGTAACAACCTCCAGAGTGAGACTGAATTATTTAATTGGCTATCATTTTCCCTTTTTTAAGGGTGGTGCTCCGAGGTGAATTTAATGCAAGTTAAATTCTATTATTTAGTATAAATATTGAATATTTCTGATCACCGAAGTTGAGTGCAATCACCCTAATTCATCCTTTGTACCAATTAATATGCTCCTTTGAGGCTTATTAATTATCATTACATATTTTGGTGCTGACTCTATTAAGTGGTATTAATGTTACATATACATGTCGTGTGATATGAGGTATGAACATGACTTTAAACTCCAAATAACAAGCAGTGTTTTCATGGAAGATGAAAAGGAAGGATTAACAATAAGAATAACTGAAACGTGCCAAAAAGTGAATGAAAGAGAAAGTCTTAGACATTAACAAAGGAAGGTGGAAGGTGGATGCACTGGCTAATTTGACCAGTGAGAAGAAAAAAGATCGGTGAAAGAGGTTTGCCTCTGCTTGGCCCATAATTGGCCTTGTACCCACACTGCACTGGTCCTATGATCCTCAGTCCCAAGACTCTATTGTGAGCATGAGCAATGAGTAGACTTTCTCTCCTCCCCACATCAGCACCATTAAAGTACTAGTTGCCTCTGCTGAGACCACTGGTACAGTAAAAAGTACACACTAGCCTCGGTCACACTCTCAGCAGCCCACTTGACCCTTCGCTAAACCCCATACCTCTTAGTCACTGTTGATATCGTACACCTCTCAAGCTTTCCATTCTATCAAGGCACGTATGCAGTTTACAGTGATAACAATGGCAGGTTTACCAAGCAAAATGTTAAGTAGATTTATGTGCTTGATTTTAGACAGGGTTAGACAAAAGCAGCTTCTCATTTTTGCTGGCAGAAATGACAGCTGTTGCTAGCAGATTTTATCAGCTGTAGCTAGCTAGCTAATTAACGTCAGCTACTAGCTTCATAAGTTGGTTGTCTCTGGCTGACCAAGAAAATTCACATCATGGCTACATAGATGATATGCTAAAAGACTAGGGCTAAAGACACCCACCAGGCAAAAACTTAGCATCATCACCATTTAATTGAATAGAAAGGAGCAGCACCATTCTTGTATTGCGAGGTGACATTTATGTTTTATTGTTTATATTTTCAAATACAACACTAAACATTTGTGAGAAAAGCCTTTGAGGATGAGGACTAACAAATCTTAGTCCTTAATGCTATCACAAGTTTGGCTGGAGTTGGTAGTTAACATTCCCAAATTTGATACAGAGCAGGACAGAGCTAATGTTACTCAAAACTATAATATAGTAGCATCCAGGACCAGCGCTGACACTTGGGGGGACAGTGGATGTGTCATTCCTGAACGGGGCTTTTTCTAATGTAACCTGTAACCCCACAAAATAACATAGTTAGCTAATGACATGCTCTGCTTGTCCTTAGCGGTATCGCTAGATTACTACTGTAGGTAGTAAGCTGGTTAGCCAGGCATGCTAACGTTTGCAGGTTATGTTAGAGCAGAAAAACACATCAGTTAGTCTGTTCCTTGAACTTATTTTGTGTCTGTTTTTGGTTTCAGAAATGCTTAAAAAAAGACATGACACTCCAAACTCTTTAAATGCTAAGTATCTCTCTTACTCTTACTAGAGCCCTATATGCAAACCACTTTGGCATGTGGAGAAATCTAATGCTTGGCAGGCCTGCCGGTGTA
Source organism: Macquaria ambigua (assembly GCA_008360985.2). NCBI lineage: Eukaryota > Metazoa > Chordata > Actinopteri > Centrarchiformes > Percichthyidae > Macquaria > Macquaria ambigua. Next base: position 6,683 of record VMKM01000777.1, read on the forward strand.
TTTCAGCTATAAATATCACAAATTATCACTCCATTAACTTGCAACTACATCCATAGCTAATCTAAGACAGTTAATCTAAATTCAAATAAAAAGGCTTCGGCTTGCCCTGTACAGTTTAGTGTCACACACAATTCAAATACTGACCCCCTGACTTTCACACAAAAATGTCATTTTCTTCTTTCTAGGTTTTAATTTAATTTGAGTTACTTACTAGCAGATGGAGCAAAAAAGAGGGAAATCAAATAGAATGAAAAAGGTTGATCTTTGAAGGAAGTAAATGATGTCTTTACAGCTGCAACACACTTCTTTAATATCCACTATTCAGAGATAAGTCTACTTAATAGCCGTCAGGCCACAGGGCTGCTAACAAAGCTTTTTTTCCGTGTTGTTTCTCAACAGGCTTATCTCCTCTATAGATTGCCAGCACAAGAAAATTTGAGATCTGTGTGAAATGATTTCACCCCCCAATAAAGGGTTTGCTCTGTCTGGACGCACCCTACCCTGCAAACCCCAGACCTCCCACCTGGTCTACCTCCCGCTTTTCCCATGGTGCCAAACCGAAGATTGGCATTGGCATTTATAGGGATAATGGAAACCAGTGCGAGATGTGCATCCCACCAGTGGCTTTTGGATAGAAAGGCGAGAGAAAAGAAGGCAGCAGCAATCAATCTGTATTCATATGTTGAACACATGTCTATGATAAAGAGACTGCGAAAAGGTCATGGAAATATTGCCTCTGCATGAGGGCATCCAGTAGTTAATGGTAAATCCCTAACACAGTGAAATAAAGAATTCTTATTTCAGCTGGAAATCCAATAACAGGCCTACTGCAAAGATAAACAGCCAACATATGATTGAATCTTTTTCTTTTATGTTATAAATTTCTGGTACCAGAGACTGAAAATTGGTTTCATTTACGTACAGTGCTCCTACAATAGTCCTTGACCCACTGATGTGATTTTGGATCACACATGTAAACAGCAGCATTGAGTTACTGTCAAGCAAACTGCATGAGCTTGTTTTCCTAGAATGTAAAACATTTAACATCTTACTGTTTTCACTTTTGATTTTAGAAGAAAAAGGTTTTATTAAAATAAAGAAACAAGCATTAAAGTTTATTCTTGACCATGAAAATAGTAGTTTCACAAAACAATCCCAACTCAAGGTGCACTTACTAGCTTTTCCTGGCTTTCAACCAACTGAGCAAACTCAATTTGCCAATGAAGACCATATCTTTCAAGTGAAAGCTAGATAAATATAGCCTAAAATTAAGTTGAAATACAAAATGTTTTTCCCCCCACATATTTATGAAGTTTATTATTATATTTTATTATTTTTTATATATTATAATTATCCACCTATGCTACAATAAATGTACACCACTCATCTTCGTGCTCCCCTGAATATGTATATCAACTAACCATGCCGCTCCCTAAAAACACTAAAGCTGTGGAATGAGTATGAATAGGTCAGGTAAAGAAAAAAAAGATGAACATATTTATCAAAGTAATACATCTGTAAGATGCTGAAAATTATATTTATCAATCATTTGATAATTTTATATAATAATCAATAATAATTGATTTGAATTGTGGATAAATCTCCTGCCTCCATAGACTTACATGCATTAGGAGGCGCAGCTTCCCTGTACCAATATGGCGGCCGCGTTGACGCATCACTCCAGTGAACACAAGCAGCCAATGGGGTAGCCTATTGTCTATATAATGTTTTGCATATTTGGCAGTGTCTGCCTAAAGGGCCTGTCTTTTTTTTGGCTCACAATTTCTCTGCGCCTCTGTTGTGTTCTGTCTTATCCATTTTGGTAGCCTACTCTTTTGTTGCAGATGCTCATGTGGTATTTAATGAAGACACTGAGCTCAAAGGGGGAGGGGTTTAAAAATGTGATTGGGCCAGCAAAAAAAAAAAAACAATGGGCTGATCTACCTATTTTATGGGCCGGTCAGACAAAAAAAAAAAGACATTGTGTCGGCCCAAAAGGCACACCGGCCCACCGGGAAAGTGCCCGGTCTGCCAGATGGCCAGTCCAGCCCTGCAAGGCTCCATATTCTGCAGTGAATACCTAATACAGACTTTAAGAACTTAATGGCCCTAAATCGTCTCAGCCAGCCTGTGATGCTTCTCTGTGTGCATTACAGAGTTCTTCCTGGCAGCTTTCACAACATTAGAATTGCCAAGCCCTACAGGCTCAAGGGAAAGCAATCTGTTACTGATATCACTGCAGACTTACAAGCTAACTCACTTATCATCTCTCTCTGGCCTCTCTGTCTCTGTGTTATTCTTCACCATTCTTTCTGCCACTCTCATGCAGCCAGTATGACTTTGTTTGTGCAGCTATACCTTTCTTGCACTCTCATTTTGTTGATTTCATCATCATCGTTTCTTTGTTTTATGCTCATCATTCCACCATGCACTGCTGATCAGATTTGGATGAAACAAGGAGGATGATGCATCTCAGTGTTTGTCAGGGTTACTTTGACTAGCCATAGGAGGTGCTAAATTATTTAGTTGTCCATTGATTGATCACCACCAATTTGCACAAAACATATGGAGGAACGATGGATCTCACCACGTTAAGAAACCGCCTTTCTCTTGTCTCCGGTTCTGTACACTTGTCCGTTAGCATAGTATAGAATAGAAAGCCAAAGTGAAACTATAACTTCCAGTTAAAATTCAAGAAGAAAACTGCTCAAAATTACATTGAAATTGTAATCTATGCAAATTATTACAAATCCAGCTTTGGAACATAACCTTGCTCAACAGTATGTTGTGTGGTTCACTTCATATGTCCAGATAAGGATTGAATAAAGTTTATGTAATAGCCTTTTTTTAGCTGTCTTTAAACCAGTTGCTTATTTACACATCCAGCAGGAGCAACATTAGCATTCATTTGAAGTTGTGTTTCCTAGCAAATGTAAGTCCAATATTCACTCTCTCTTAGCTGCCAAATGCTCCAATATGTTTACCAGCTAGAAGTTAACTGTGTCTGTCCGTTGTTTGGTGATGAGTAGGTAGTGTACAGTGGGTTTATCTGAGCTTTTTCGCTGTTGGGCCAGGCTGCTAAACAATGATCTGAAACTCAATATAAAGCTCCTCAAAACCGAAGGAAGCTGTAGATTCAGGGGTTAATTCTCTGCAGTTTAATCACTACGAGTGACCCCTTTCACATTATCACATTATTTTCACATTGTCATTTGATACAAAATTATTGCTTGTGGGTTCAACTTCATTTAGACAGCAGAAATTACAGATAAAAACTGGAAAGATGACATTAGAAGAGAGCGCAGGTGAATATCATAAATAAGTTAGAAACCAACATTTACAGAGACGTATTACTCGTGCTGCCAGGCTAGTAAAACATAATTGAAGGTGTATGTTTTTTATGCTAGCAAACAAATTATTGTTTTCCTGTGTACAACTTCTAGTTGATTCTAGCTAGTGCTGTCGTAGATACTCATTTATCTTCAATGAGATTTTGTTGTGTCACACAAGCTAGTGGAAAAGTGGCCAGCCCGGAAGTGGCATAAGATGTACAGAGGCTCTCTGCTGAAGTCGCTACTTCTAGGCGTGAACGTAGTATAGTGTGATTATAAAATAATGATCTGTTTGAGGGCCTGTTAGGCAGCAGTCCATAAATTAAAGTTAGCTTTGGTTAGCATTTATGACAGAAATACAGAATAGATCATTTCCGATAGTGGTTTTAGTGCTGAGAACCCTGTTTCAACTTTATCCACATTATTGTAGACATTGCATCACTTGTGGGAGCAGTATTTCACATGATCGTATTTCACAGCAACTCACTATCTGCCTGCTCTGATCTTCACCGCCTTCCCTGTTTGTTTCAGGGCAAACTGCTTTCGGGTTAGCTGTATTTCAACTCTGGTTGAGTGCCTCTGGTCTTTGATCTACAGACAGCATGATCAAAAGAAGAGCTGGTGTGAAATGACAGGACAGTGGTCTGTGTTTGTCCCGGGGTCACCAAAGACCCCCTGCCGGCTTGATGGAAGGTATAGCATGAAAACAAATTTGTCTCTACATGATTGCACGGTATCATCCTTCCAAACACAGCTGCACAATATGACTGGATTTGGATGATTTGTAAGACCTCATATGGTGAGGGCTTTATGAAACATTACAGTACATCCACACAAGCAGTGAACACTAATCCAAAGACAATACGTGGTGTTTAAACAATGTTTAGTTTGTAACCTAAGAGCATGGTGAGAATAATAACGCAGCTACAATTTGCCGGGTTAATTAGATAAAGTTATGTAGAAGCACCAGAGGCTCAAACAAACCAGCGTTCATGCATCTTTCATAAGGCTTGTCAGAATAGCAAAGCCATCCCTTTCAGGAAGGGACATTACACGGCTCATTTGGGGTGTCGTGCTGCTACATAGAAAACAGCTTCAACAGCAGTACAGAGCAGAACGTGTTGCTTGTTAAATGCAGCGTTTGGCTCTGGATACTGTGACACAGACCTGAAGCAAAACATGAACAGATGTAGACCTGCCAACACTCCTGTTTTTCCCGGGTTTCTCCCGTATTTCAAGGCCCTCTCCCAGCACCCTCCCAGGACACTCCCATAATTTGCACGGCCCGCAACCTTTTTGGGAATAATCGTCATACACGGATCCAAAAGATTTGTATGTTTGTCTGACGTCATCCAAGTTGCCAGATTGTCTATGAAACACAATCGACACACACAATCCACACTACAATTTCAACCCATCTGTCACCGCAACCTGGCAACCCACAACCCCATTCAAGGGGCGTGTGTGCAGCTATGCTCTCTACGCAGGCAGACGGGCCAGCTAACTTAACATTAGCTGTTATCAAAATGTAAATACACATGCAAATTTAAGCAGCGTTGGACTCTATAAAAATAAATCTGGTTTGTTGGCAGGTATGCAGATGGTACTGACTTCTGGATTTTTTTTTTTGCCCAGGTCAGAATTTCTAGGACATTTTTATGACCAGCAGCCATCGGCTTTTGTATTCTTGAAAAAAAAATCCAAGCTCATATTCAGTGTTTACTTCAATTTTATGTCAGTATGGAAATACCTCCACATCATGTCACAGTTGCTGGTATCACATTTTTAGTATATGGCCTGCATTTTCCCAAGAATGTAATATAACACTTCTTGTGCAAAAGTAAATTTACACCAAGATCTTAATATATAAAAATATTTGTATAGCCAACAACCAAAAATCTGTCTTACAAAATTACAAGCCGCAAGCGTTGTAGCTCAAGGGATGGCAATCAGTCACAGTCCACCACTTTGGTTCAGACTGAAATCAGCTATTGGATGGATTGCCATAAAATTTTGTACAGACATTCATGGTCCCCAGAGGATGAATCCTACTGACTTTGGTGATTCTATTACTTTTCCTCTAGTAACACTGTGAGGTTGACAATTTTGGCTCAGAGTGAACCGTCACTCGCCATTCAATTTGCCACAAATATTTAAGGTTCCCTAGTGGATGTATGGACTTTGGTAACCCCCTGACTTTTCATCTAGCTCCATCATCAGGTCAACATTTTAATTAATCTAATACTTTAGTTTAAGACTGTGCAAAACTAATGACATCCCCATCAATCTCAGCTGTACTCTGTGTTTTGAGCTCATGTGCCCATCAGCAAATGTTAGCATACTAACACACGTAACTAAAATGAGAGACTAAACATAACCTGCTAAATATCAGCATTCATTTTGAGCATGTTAGCAAGGCAACCACTACCAAATCAACCACTAATGTTACCACTACTACTACATTTATTTCACTATGACTGCCACAGTTGAGAAACTTTTATCCATCTTTGGTTTTTTAACAAAGAGCATTAAAGCCTCAAAGAACAGCTTATGTGGCTGTGCTCTTTTAGTCTTGTTTGTAGCTAAATATAAAAATTATATTAATCTTGCTATATCCCTGCTTCTACTTAAATAACATATGATTTACTGTTAATGTCTGATTGCAAACCGATTTTATAGTTTATACAGTTGCATTCATCCCTCAGCCATTAGTCACTTCATCAACTTAGCTTTCACCTCTTGTAAGCTAGCATGTTACATTAAAGGCCTTACATTAATTGGGCAACTAGAACAACTTTGGAACAAGGCATCATTATAGCTGCTAAATCATCAAAAAGTACTATGGCTACTTTTTACTCACCAGGGTCACAAATAGGGTTTTCAGCTGTGGTTTTTAGCATAGAGAGTGACTTGTAGTTGTATGACTAACGTGACTGTATGCTAAAGTTAGCACAAGAAATTGTTCCAATCACTCTCTACACCCTGTGTGCAAACAGATCTGGACAAACACAAAACTACTAAATTCTTCCTCTGAAAATGTTAAAGCTCTTCCAGCCTCCTTCCATCTATTTTGAATGAATGACAAAGTCATTGGAGCTAATCCTACCCTTGCTACTACGTTCATTTTCACCTTTCCATTATAATCTTTGTTTGGCTTACTCTGACCTTAAAACATGTCATTGGTAAAAAAAAAAAAAAGAAAGAAAGAATAATATTAAAGAAGAGAGAAGGAGAGAATGAAGTTCAACTGTGGGAGTAATTACAACACTTTAAAGCAGAAAGCAGGTCTATGGAAACATGCAAAGGAGTGATATATCTCCTTGAAATGTACTAAGAATTAACTCCACAGCACAAACAAGACATCCACAATGTAAATCACAAGTCTAAAGTCTAGTATTTATGCAATCAAGACAGGAAGAAAAGCTGTCTTGGCATAGACCCTGAAGTAATTAGCTGAAACTCCTACTGCTACTGTGTTCCATAGTATTGGAACAATACTTAATTGGATAGATGTAGCATAGGTTCCTACACAGATGAACAAAAGATTTCTGTGAGGTTTCTGTAAATGTGTAAAGGGCAAATAATTCTGCTGTGAACAAACACATACAACCAGCTACATAAATACTGCTGTAGTGTCGCTAACAAAGGTCAGGCTCAATGCCTAATGAATATACGCCACTAAAAACATACCACTAATATGTATTTATCTTCCTGTGCAAGTAAGTCATTTTAATGAACGGATTAGAATGAAAAGGTAAAATTAATCTATTTACTGAAATACATTACATTGTAATTTTCTGGACACTAAAAAGAATTGTGGTCTCTTATTTGTATAAAATGCAACATATGGTGTTGTACAAGTTGTTATTCCTTTTTGCAGCCATCCAGTCTTGATTAATAATATTTCTCTCCATCATGCAGACATATACAGTACACAAATCACTCCTATACCTGATGAGAAAAACCCTCTCAGTGGGCTTCCAATTTTCAAACTGGACAAACTTTTTTCTGGAAATATTGTCAAATTTCTCCAAATCTATTCACGCAAATCTGCTTCTGAATGAAAATGAGGTGACAAACAGGCCATCCTGGCCGTTGTCACACTGGTTACTTACCTGTCTTGACCCCATTATGCAAGGAGAAACCAGGTCACATACAACACTTTTCAGAGATTGTTACACATAAAAATATATTTTAGTGTGACCAATATGCTATGTTTGCCTTTTAAGGTATATGCTTTTGAAATTACAAGACACAAGCCACATCTCTTAGCCGTGCAGCTAGTGTGGCTAAAGAAAATAGGGATTCAGAGATGAATTGGCTGGATGATTTGCTTTTAACTCTCCAGGCACACACAAAGTACACATGCAAGTAACAAGTGCTTCATCTCAAAAGAACAGAAATGTGCACACATATTGTGCCTGCACATATGTATGTGTGTGAATCAGTAGTTGAGCTTGTTATGTGAGGAACCACAGCTAAAGAAAGGGGTTTTGTTACTTGGCTGGTTGTTAGAAACATCCTCCATGCTGTCATGTGGAAATAATTGAAAGCCATCCCTGGAAAGAGCCTCCAGGACCATGACAGAACAGAAACACAACCAATATATAGTAATATATATTAGTATCATACAGAGGTCTCGTTGCAACATGTCATAAGTGGTAATATCGTAAACTGTCTGAGAGCTCTGAATGGGGCAAACCACCAGACTGAAGATAAGGAAAAAATGGCTGCAGCCATTCAGTAATGTTCCAATGTGTTATAAATGTTACACACAATGTGTAAAACTGAATAGTCTGAAAAGGTTTTCACTTTTTGTTTCTATTCTATTCTATTCTATTCTGAAAAAGTGTCAGAGTTGAATATTTTCCAACTGGACCCTGAAAAATGTGAAGAATGCTTGGCAAAACACAAAGTGCAAAATTGTCATTCAATTCTAAAAACTCAATAAAAATAAAAATAAAATTGTCTTGAAATGTCTGTTATCAGATAGTTCCAGTATTAGGTGCTGATGTCTTTGTAAGTGTGTTATTGTGTGTGTGTGTGCCTGCTGATATAAATCCTGGGCGACCTTAGAAGAAAAGCAGACGGCAGCATTGCCAGCTCACTGTGACTCATCAGTATGTTACCTATACAGTCACCAAAAAACAAAACACATCAGAGGAGGGGCGCACACATATATAGACTCACAGGAGTCTGTTTCATGCTACTGCACTACTCAAGCAGAAAACAGATGCTAGTTATCTGACTAAATGTGCCAGAGTGACAGGAAATAGATAAGAGCACATTTATCTTTAGTGTTTTCAAAAGGATTAATCACACTCTGCTACCCACTCACAGCAGTCCCAGCCACACAGGAAAACACACATGTACCACTGTTATGATTACTAATTGATATTCATGCAGCAAGCAATCAAATATACTACTACCTTATTTTACAGACTGGGTTTTTACAGAGCTGGTGTGGTCTACAGAGGGAAGGCCTCTCTATGCCATGTTAACCATGCAGCTGCTGCTGCTACATTACCATTCATGAAACACAAACCAGCTGGAAACAGGCAAATACCTGCCCTGCTTGTCTCTGCCATTAAATGTTTCAACCAATATTGATCTACAGTAGATATTTTTGAACTGGCTCTGCTCCCAGTCAATATTTTGTATTGCACTGAAAATTTTGTTTCCTGCCAAAATTCTGTTGCTGTCATGCAGGAAAAGCATATGAAGCAGCAAACAGAGCAACACTACAACTGTGCATTGCAAGTCATAACAGTTATATATAAATATGCATACATATAACTGCTTATTGTGCAAGTATGGTCTCATGTTAAGAGAAGCAATCTGGAATACTGTGGAGGGGCCGCTACAATGTGCAAGGAGACGATCATGTGACAGACAGAGGTAGCCAAAATGATTTACAATCACTGGCTTTTCCGTCGGCAGCTTGGCTACCAGCTGACTAATAGTACATCACAGCCATTACACTTTAACTGACACTTCTCACTATTGCTCCACTTATACCACGCCTGCACCATTTGGTGCAACAGCTCCTTCACCCGCCCCAACCTGCATGTTTTTTGTCAAGCTTTTGGTATTGTTGCATTAATGAAGATTTCAAGTTCATATATATGTGTTTATTAAGGGGAGATTAGTTCTAACAGCAGAGTCTAACTGTAAATGCTTATTGCTATAAATGATCAATTCCTTGGTTACAGGAAAATGCTGCTGATCATACCACAAGATGAAATGTCAAGTGGTTCAGGTTAGATCAAGACATACATCAGCAAACATAGCTACACGGTTCTAAGTACATGTAATAACATCCCATTACAGGCTCCAACTATCACTAACCCTACACTGCAGGCCTGCTTATTACCACACCAACTGACCATGCCTGCTATGACAGCTTGAGCTCCACTGGAAACAATCACTCCCTGTTTGTTTCCCCTAATGATAGCAACTGCCAACCCACTCCCATCCAACCACCTCTCCCCCCACACCCTCACCCTAAAAAATGGCAGCCCCCAGATGTTAACAATGTCTCCTTTGTTCTTTACTTCGGCGATCGTCGACTGCGACTCAGGCAGGCAGGGGCTGTTTGTCCTGTTTTCTGTTAACAGAAAACACCGGCACTGTAACCAAAGAGATATGTCGTGAATAAAAAGCACCCATTAGGTTTGGAAATGTATCAGTGTTCCTCTTTTGAAATGAAATGAGCCTACATTTTTCACCTGCCACTTTAACCGGCAGTTGCAGAAATAAATGATATGAAGCAACACTAAGGACCAGTGAAATATTAATTAGTCTACCTGCTGTAGGAATCTTAAAAAATAATAATAGCTGGTGATAAAAATGTCCTCAAGGTGAATGCAGGCTGGTCTCCCCTCCCCAATGTAAAGCTTTTTTTAGGTATATTTGGACAAAAAAAGGGAAGAATACAGTAGCATTTGGTGTTGCAGTGCTGATGGATGATCTCCGAGCAGCAAGGAAATATAAAGACCTGTCATACTTTGAGTGGCTGCTGACGTTATCAAGACACCTGGGGGCCTGGCTGTGCTGAGGTTGATCTGAAAAGAAACAGCAGGCCCAAGGGAGGAAGAGGTGGAGGAGTACAAGACACATAGCGAGTAGGTGGAGAGGGAGAGGACGAATGGCATCAGAGAGGAGATAGCCGGGTGACTCTTTCGCGAAATCTGCCCTTTAGATGAAAAGGCATTAGTCAGCCAGGACCAGGGAGTGGAGAGACTAACATGATTGGATTTGGCTGGGAAACATTGGGAAGTACACTCCCTGAGGGATTGGGGGGGCCACGAAAGAAAAATGATGGAGAGAAGAAGAGAGTTTGAGCCAGGGGGTGTTTATGTAGGAGAAGCTTCGTGGCTGGCTAAGGCTGTAGTCACCAGCTTGTAGTCTGGACTGGCACTAATCCACTTGTCCTGATCTGATTATGAAACTCTGTCTGGCAACATGGGAAATGCCAATGGTGGCTTCAGTCCATGCCCTGCTCTACCTGCTCTCTCCCACCCGTCATTCTAACATAATCATACAAACTGCATGCAAAAAGCCACAGTGCAGCTCAATATAAAATGGAGGTCAAATATGACCCCCAGCAAGGGGTTGTGAGGCGGTTTTGGTATATAGGGGCACCGTCTGAATTGAAAGCAATGTGACAGCCATCAACCCTATCATCACACTAGAACGTCGATATTTGATGATTCTGATTCAAAAACCCCAGATTACATTCACTACCAACAATATTCTTTTTAAAATATGTGCGCATGGCAATTACAGTAAGGTCGTGCTAAAACAATTAGTTCGGGTTAGAAGTTAGTTAGAAGCAAAAACAGACCCAAGGACCATCAGTTTGTGGTTATGATTCTGACTCCCTACATAAAGGACACCCCACTTCCTGCACTGGCACTGAACGTTGACCTTGATGTGCAGAATCATCCAAAATCAACATAATTCTTAGGGATATTATGCTTAACCCTCTGGGCTCCCGTACACAGTTAACAATGAACATGAACAATCAACAAAACATTTTTCGGAGCAATACAAACGAATATACTATATGCAATATCGCAATTTGATCCATTGAGTCACATGATGTCTCAAAGGACCGTATCAGTATTACTTTTGTGCCATTCATGTGTAGAGTATGAGGAGCTGGTTGGCTCAGCCAGAGGGCTGTAATGGGTATGTTCTATGTGTCTATGTGTCCAAAAACACAGAAAAAAGGAATTTCTTCACTTATGTGGCTTAAAAAGTAACATTGTACTCAAGTATTTATTGAGATCTGGGAACTGAATGACATCACTACAACAAAGTCTGACGAAGGAAGAAACATGATTATAAGACAGGATTATCTAACCTTTATCTGGAGGTAAAACTGAAAGTGAGCACAACTGAATAATCCTTCATTGTGTGCACACAACATCAATAAGTACGGATAGTCAAAATTGAACCAGGAAGTGGGTCTGTAAACCATAATGAATGTCTACAACAAACAGTTTAGGTAATAATTTTACTGTCTGCCTTTGGTTTCTTTTTCAAATAAATTTGATAAAGCAAAGAGGGCAAAATAATTATATATTTTTTTCTATAACCTTTTCCATTTCTTTAGCCATTCTCATATGATAATCACCATAAGTCAGTAGTGGGGGCCAGGTTATTAAAATATTAATATCAGGGTCCAGTGAATGGAGGTCAGTGCCATGGCATATTATGAAATCAGTAGTTTATTAAATCCAGTTTTAAATGTTCGAGCAGGTGACATGATGAAAAGGGAATTTAAAGCTGCATGTGAGAGGGTGCAGGGTGGAGACAGACATGTGAAATGTAAAAAAGAGAGACCTTCTGCAGACTGGAGGGGAACAAAGGGTGGCAGGGATGACAGTGGGGGGTGGGGTGGGGGGTGGTTTGGGGGAAAAATGTCACTGGGAGTGAGGTGAGATGAGACAAAGGATAGAAGGAGGGTGGATTTGGCAGGTGGATGGGGGGAGTCTGCTTACTAAGAGACACAAAACGCATCACTGGAAAGCAGGAACTTCCTTTTATCCAATCAGAATGTCAATATTCATTTTACAAAAATGCCCACATTTGATTATTTGTATGGCTCACAAGGCCATTCTGATCTAGATAACAATTTAGAGATAAAAAAAAAAAGAAAGAAAGCTACATTCATAATTTCTTCATGGAAATTACAGTACATGACAGAGTCATCATTATTGGTGGCTAATCCAACCAAAATTGCCATTTTCAAGAATCCATTTAAAGGACTAGTTCAACATTTTGGGAAATGTGGTTATTTTCTTTCTTTACGAGAGTGAGATTGATTGATAACATGCAGATATGAGTATCATGAGACATGGTATGTACGGAGCTGGAGTCAGGACATGGTTAGGCTAGCTTAGCCAGGCTGGAAACAGGGGGAAACAGCTAGCCTGACTCTGCCCAAAGTTAAAAAAACACACCTCTAAAGCTTGCTAATTACTGTAACATAATGTGTCTCATTTGTTTAATATGTACAGAAAGAGAAATGTAAAAACAAAGGTTTTGGTGATAAATTCTTTAGGAATACCTCAGTTCATCTATATTCTCATGTCCTTACCTTCTCCAGTAGAAGAGTTGTTTGAAAAATATGAACAGAATGTATTCCATTTTTTATGGGGGGGTGGTAGGCCTGACGATTAAAAGAGCTTTTCTATATAATGATTACAAACATGGTGGTCTCAAATAGTTAACCCTTAAGGCACTCAGCCTTGCATTGAAAGCATCTCTTATACCTAAATACATATTAGATCTGCACTGGTTCTCAGCAAAGTTATTGATGCCTGTTCCATCCTGTGTCCCATAAATAATATTAATATGTTAAGTTAAAGAGAAAGTTATTTCCATACTTAGCAGGTTTTTGGGGGGAATGTCATAGTCAGCTGGTTTTAATACCAATATCATCAACCAGAAGTTATGAACTCCAAAGCCAAGTCTTGTGGTACGATAAAAATATAATAAATAAGGATCAGACTTTGTTTATTGAACCGATGTTTGAAAAAGGAATATTATTTATAAATTATCTCTTGAACAGTGGAGGTGAAATCATGTCTTATGATGGTACTATACGGTAATGTTTGTGACCTTTTTGCATATAATCAACTCTGTGCCGCCATACCACAGTCCTGGAAAAAAAAACATTGTAAGTACGTTGCTATGTACAAAACAAATGGCATTCTGGCTCTACATTAGGGATACAACATGGATGAACAGGAGAAAAATAAACAAGAAAATATATCATTATACATGCATCTCCATAAAATATCTGCTGCACTGGTAGCCTTTCTGTCAAAATGGGAGGATTTTACACAACTACCTGTGACATTCCTGTGTCTCCATTAGAATTTTACAACTAAAACTAATTAACAAATACTTGCCTACTAGGAAAATGCTTCTAAAAATGGGGGTTTCAGCAGTTTGGCTTATGTAGATTTTGAGGAGGAAGAAGAGTCAGATGTTCATCTATTTTGGTGTTGTAAGGAAGAAGCATTATTCTGGATTAAAGCTGAAAAGTGGATCTCTGTTTACAACTCAGTTTTTTATAGTTGTCCTTTAACCACAATGTTTGATGATTTAAGGGATGATGAAGAAGGAAAAATACCTGAACATCATCATTATGATTGAACACTGAACAGTTAATATTGGGATGTCGATAAAGGTCAACCAGAGGGATGTAGATACATACATTTTTTGGATGTATAATCAAACAAATAATTAAGTACGGGAGTGTGTGTATGTGGATAGGTATACATATGTGTGGACCTATATATATTACATTCTTTAATTTAACAATAACGCCTAAATTATTATTACATTTTTTTGTTTTGCTTTCAATTCATTTCTTTTACTTTCTCTTCTCTAATTTGTTGTTGTTTGAAGCTGGTGGCATTGTTATTTTGTTCCTGTATTTGTGTGTATGTGTATGTATCCCTTTGACCTTGTGTAATAAAATTTGGAAAAAAAGAAAACAATTTGACTCCTCTTCAATTTCATTCCTCACAGGTTACATTACCCAGGAAATACCTACTGCTCCCTGTCAGGATCCATGAAGATAATAACACACAGATGCATTTACCCTATCAGCACCAGCCAACAGTAAGGATAATAAACTGTTGACTCTGGGGATAGCACAGACGGTGTTACAGCAAAGCACAAACAGATGAGATGAAATCTAGGAAAATCTGTTTGGATACGGAAGCCATGGGGATGATCAGGTCCACAAAGACATCCTAATACATCAGTTTAAATCAGACCTGGGAGTTGACTAATCTGTTGTAGACAATTAGTTGACCTTACTATGGTTCTTTAAAAGTGGGGTGAAAATGTCTCTTTTAGGCTTGATTATAACCCAAGAACAAGTTGATACAGAATACATTTATATAAAAATGCAGATTCATAGCAATGGCAAGACTAAAATTTGGACAGTAGGATCAGCAGCTGATTAAGAATAAGCGTCTCTACATCGGAGGTGAATAAGGATTAAATGTTAAGATCGGGATTAAGTCATCATGAAGCTTCATGTAAAGAGGGCATATAGTGCCTTTTAGACAAAAAATATTATAGTAGCTTCTGTCTGCAGCAGCCAGGCAAAGGTTTTCCAGTATAGATGAAACTCATTGGATAATTTTAAAATAACCCTAAAGATGCTGTGCCTCCAGCCTCTAGCCTCAAGCAGAGATGAGAAGCGGGCTACAGAGGTCTGGAAGGCTCACTTCTTTGTAACTCCACATCAACAGATGTCTTTCATTTTCAAACTTATAGTCTTCAGCCCCAGCCAACTGTGACTCAAGTGACATCACTTGAGGACATTTATCAGACTTAACACAGCTCGCTCTGGGAACAAAAGGCTTTATGGTACTTTTTTGACGTGTGCAGTAGTACTCCTCAACACCTGAAGCAGCATAAAATTGTCATACCACCTACAAAACCTTTTAGGGACAGGGTTGGGTTGGATGGTCGGGAGCACAAAACAGAGACTGCAGTTTGCCTTGTGTCTCCTCCCATAATTCAAAACTATGTCATGGTCTTCCCCTAACCTTAACCAAGTGCTTACTTAATCACAACATAAAGGTGGCAGATTATAGAACGTTTGTACAAAACATGTAATTTCTGGCAGGCAATGTCAAACAGCCTAGTTTGTTGATTAGGTATGAGCCAGATTTGAGCACAAATTATTTGGTCATGTTCGTCACTTAGATTCATGGCATCGCTAAGAAGTAGCTGTTGAACTCTAAGGTCATAAATTCTAAAACTCTTAAAGGTCTGAGAGAGATCAGGAATAGAGATCTCGTTAAAGCTCTCTACAATATAAGAACGGGATCAGGGATTCCCTGGGATTGAGAAAATCTCTGGAATGTTGCCTGTAATGGCAATTCTTGGAAGGAAATATGAAATTCCTAATCCTTTTCTGTGTTACGTTTGGCGTCTGTTGCTTGTTAGTTAACAGTTTAGTCTGTACAGTTGGTACATTGGCAGTTTGAGGCAAATAAACACAAATGGTTCAGCAGTCACATTTGTGCAAATGACGTGAGGTGAAAATTTGCTTTGCTTTCAGTCTGAATTTACTTGAATGAATGAATGAATTAGTGTAATATAGACCCAGGTCACTCAAGACCTGAGGTATGCATTTAAGGGTTAACAGGTAAACATGTATGAAGTGAAGAATTAACAGCTAACAGCACTGACAGCAGATTAAAATAGGAACATATCAGAAAACTGGGAGTTTCCTAACTAAAATATGATTTAAGATAAGAATATACTTATAAAACTTTTTCGAATATAAGCCTTTTTTAAATAAAGGCCTCTCTCTGCTCTGCCCCAATTTGAGAATTTACTGTAAAATCATGTTGTCTGAAGTTAGGCTTCCAAAAACAATTTCAATCTCCATTCCATCCCTGTCTTCATTTTGCTAATATGAAGTCAAACACCCCTTTAATTTGATGCAGTACACTCTAAACACATGATGACTTTCTATGAGTGGATGAATTGCCACTACTTTGATTATAAATAGAAGCAAAGTCAACTTTGTCTGGAAGGAAATCATCTACGCTTGATTAATGAGAAATAGTAGAAAAAAAGGTTAGAAGAGTCAACTCTCTTTTGGTAGAAATATTTGAATTCATTTCACATTGTTTGGCAAAGGAGCGATCAGTAAGATATTACAGGTTTGGTTAAGGGTATAAAAGAAGTGATAACTGACAACAATGAGGCAGATAGAACTGACCATCCTCTGTGCTTTGAATACTAATGATCAGTAACTGTACGACAAGGTCACAAAATGTGCATGCTGTGCATAAGTTGCTCTGAATCAACATTAACCCCTCCCAAAAAGCTCTGAATATTCATCAGAGCAGCTTCATCTGCCTGCGAGGTGGAGGTACGGGCTGCTCGGCTCAGTGAGCACAGCAGGGTGGAGTTAGTGATACGAGGGGATTCCCTGCATGGGTGGAGACCCAGGGGCTTGGTTATGACACACAGAACAGCAATTTCTTCAGTGTGGAGTGTCTCTGAATGGAAATCTGCTTTGACATTGTTTAAAATTCAATGACTTTCCAGGCCTAAATCAGAGTTCTTCAATGCTAAAAATGAGAAAGGATTTGTGAGGCTGGAACCTTTAACTCTCTTTGAACTGTAGTGATTAGTGAAAGCGTGAAAAGGTGAATGCTGAGAGGGCCTGAAGGATGAATATTTCATTGTTTATGTTTGACAAGCGCTCAGTTATTGCCTAACAAGAGAGGAGGCAATCATTTTTTTGCGTTTCCACTCTGTTTAAGTGGAGTTCTCCCTCAGGCTGTTTTTGCTCTACTGTATGTGTAATTTGATTGAAAAAATTATTCTTTCCTCTTTTGAATTGCAGAGACTTTAGTATAATATGAACCCGTATCTCTCCTGGTCACAGTCTCCTGCAGAGTCAATTATTTTTAGATATTGTCTTCTGTATGTTCAGCAGACACTAACATTGGATCAGTACATAATTATGCAGTTTTCTTGCTTTGAGTCAATGGTTTTACTCACTTTTCTCCTCCGCCGGCATCTGTGAATGGGCTGCAGTGGCTGCAACGTAATCCTTGCTGGCAATTGCACTCGTGAAAGGTATGTCCACTAAAAGTGCTTGTTTTTGCCATTGACAGGTTCAGACTGTTATTCTAAGTGTCTGACAACATTATGGAAAGGATCCCTACAGAGACAGACCGTCTGTTAAAGAATAAGATCCGTCTGACTTTTCCTTGAGCGAGACTTCTGTGACCAATTCCAAAACTAATGGTAAGTATTAGTCATTCTGACCCCAAAATGTGAAAAAAAAAAACAAAACAAATAGGGCCCAGGTTTAAAAATACCAGAGTTTCCCTTTAAACACAAGTCATGTATGTGTTATATTACTGTTGATTGTCATTTTTAGATCAATTTTCTAGTTTACAGGCGACCATTGGCTTCCACTTATTTCACTACAATATGTATATGAACTTGCAGAGGAATTTACTCAAGATAGATAAATAATCATGATGAACAGTCAGTTACATTACCATCATTTGGTGCTACTGCTGAAGTTCATTTTAAAAACTCCTTGGTTGACATAGACATTCTATCCCTAAGCTACTGGATGTTGTCAGAAAACCAAATTCAGTTGCCAAACAATCAGTGTTGAGCACATTACTTGCAATATGTAATTAATTACTGAGTACCTATTTCTCATTGAAAATAATCACATTATTTTACTTATTATCCTGGAATTATGCTTCTCTGAAGATACATGTAAATTTCTCCACAGACATAGGCAGAGAAGGGTGTTATGGGTAACGTTAAGTCACAGAGGCTTGCATGGGAGCTCCTAAATCTCAACTACGTGTTGTGTCAAGCTAGTTGATTGGTTGATTCAACCTATAATGGGAGGCGGGTTCAAAATGGAGACTAAAACAAACTTAAACTTACAACATACAAGTATAAAAGAAACAGCCATGCGTACATATCTGAGTGACCCCCATGCACGTTCGCCTACGTGCAGCCCAGAGAAGCATAATTCCAGCTTTACTCAACAGAAAAAAAGTTACATTACTTACTGCAGCTCTGTCAAAGGTGTCCAGTACCAATAACTCCAAAGTCTCCACACCCATACAATTCATCTATTGTATTTAATATGTAAAAGTAGAAAACCTGCCAAGCAGCCAGCCTGCTGTTTAGGGGTATTTAGTGGCCATCATCAGCTAGCTATACGTTAGCCCCAGTGACTGCACTCAGCCTTTGAACAAAAAAAACAAAAAATCGGATTCTTGAAAGTATATATGTAATGTATAATGCTGCACCTCATATGTCCAGTGCCAACATTCAGTGACAGGAAGTAGTGTGTCTTTAATGAAGAGAGGTCACGAGTAAGGGTGTGGATGCCGGGGTGGTGGACTTGAATGCAGGAGACCTGAGTTTACCTTTCCATCACAGACCTGCAGTTAACGTTCGCTTTTTTACTAAACATGACCACGATCTTTAGCTAACCTTAACAATACAGTAGCTCCCATGTGCAGATATTGTAGAAAACAAGAATGTTAAAGTTCCCCTCCACTCAAACAGAACAATGTCTGTACAGAGTTTGACACTAGAAGGATGTTTTCACATTGATCTACTGAAAGTGGAAAGTTTCTATGTGCTCATTGAAAATCTCATTTTCAGGGGCAGGGCCTACAAGCATGATTTGTGACATCACAAATAGTTCAGAAGCCAATCCTGGTCCAGTATTCAAGTCATACAAGTGTGATGTAGAATCTTGAAGCTGCCAGTGCACACACACTGAGAATGGACTTCACAGTGAAGCAGGAAACATCTTGTGTCCAGCAGGGAAACTTTAGAAATGAACAGCATTTGCATATTCATAGATTCTGGAATTATTTATGAGCTAGAAGGAGTAGATGCCTTTTTAATGATTTTAATGTGGAATTATACTTTTTATGTGGAAAAAACATATTAGACACACATAATTGTTCCAAGCACTATTTGCATATACTGTATCTTTTAACACATGTCTGGAGGGGATCTTTAAGATTGAGTTTTACTGTCCAATTTTGATATTATCTGGTAGGTAGGGCTAAAGTAATCATATAACTGGAACATGTTACTCACTTATGTGTTATTGCCCAACATTGCAAACAATTAGTAAATACGATGTAATGAAAAAGACAATCTGAATTTGGTAACTTCATGCATTTAAAAGTCTGCTGTTCATGTGCTGACTTTGACATCTCAGTTATATCAGTGTCAGTATGTGTGCATGATCAAATCATGATAACATATCTTTGACAGAAACCTATGCTAAGAAAGTGCTGGTTTTGGATTTTCATACCAGAGTGAAATGAAGTGAAACCAGTGGCTGCCTGACAGATAGTAAACAATGATGATGAACAATGCAAAGCTGATTAATATTATACATTTACTTGAAGTGACACTTTAACCGGATGAATGAATATGTTTTAGTAGTTGTTGTAATAATATCCATATCAATGGCAGCAGTAATGTAGCATTAGTATTATAAGCAGTATTATTATCCAGGGTTTAAGTGGAGAGTTACAGTGTCATTTGGGTCAAATTCTGTTTCAGAGGCTTTTCCACTCTAACTGGACTAAAATTAGCACAGTGTGCACAGACACAGTCTTGCCTCGTAGCATTAGCTCACGAGGCCACTGTGTCAGTGAGCACACACAAATTCACTGGCCATGTAAATTAGTCAGTCTACCAGTGAGAGTTGCAGTATCATTTCATAGTTGACAAACCACCAACACAGATTATACAGTTGTACAAAGAGGTTAATTTTGGCAGCTTTTACAACATTCACTATCATTTCTACTGTACAAGTTAAATATAATTGTATAACCTTGTGGAAGATTTTCAAACACAACAATAGTCAACAGCCTTGATAGGAGTGAATAGCATGGTTTTCACAGTTTTTGTTGGAATTCAAAGCCACTGATGATATCTCTTCTGTGTGTTGCTATAGTAGGAGAGTGGCTACCTTGAAGGCGCCTTGAAGTATAATGTGACAGAAATGAAACCTCATTGCCACTTCTACCCAGCCACTGCCAGCACGGTCCTCCTGCTCTAAAATTGTCTCCTGTTCCAGTCAATGTCTGGCAGCATACTGTAACTGATGAATTATTCAAAGCAGGGATCAGGCTGTGTTGTTCCTGGATGGTGGCAAACACAAATGAAATGCAATATGACACTTGATGTTTCAGTTATCAGTTGAAAGAGTCTGGAAATCATTTAAACCACTGTGTGCTGTGTGGAAATGGAAGTGGGATTATGTGTGGCATGTTTAAAGCACGCAGCATGCATATGCATATGCATGGTAATATGCATGCTAAGAAATGCAAGCTTAGGCTATATTGACTTGGCTTAGTGATGACCCCTTCCCCCAGCTGCATGGTACTGTATGGCCCTGGGGAGAGGAGGGCTTGAATTTCCATCAATAAATACATTAATCGTCTAAAGAGATGCAGAAGCTGCACTTAATTCATCACAATGCAGCATCTTTGTCTGTCTCTCTCTGTGTATATGAACCACAAAAATATAACTAATGCAGTCTAATCCAACAGCCCTGCAATAAATCCTACATTCATAAAGGAATGAATGCCCCCATTAAAGCAAAAATATCCTGAGGGATGCTGAGATCGAAAAGTGGCTGATGGTATACCACTCTAGTTCTCGTGGCATGTGTTGATTCTGAGTAGTATGTCACTGTTCCTCTGTCATTTACCCCTTCTCATCGGCATATACGATTCTTATTCACATATGCCACGGCTTATTATGATATGCCGATGCTGTGTGTGACTTATATATGGCTTATCACTCCAATTTCACAAGCAGATACCACTGTCCCCCGCCGTACTGGAAGTGTTTCATTCTTGTTTCAGTGTTGTATGTCGATTCTTAGTGGTATTCCACTTTGACTAGTGATATGTCGCTGCTGTTTGACCGGCTAATGGCACAAGAAAACAGCCACTTTTCGATCTTGGCACTGCTGAATATCCCGTCACTGCCACCACTTCTCAAGTGCGAGAAGCAATGCTGCTAGCAGGTTTCTAATTTCTAGCTGTAGTAGATTAATGTTAATCCCCTGAGTCAGCCAAACTGTTGGCTGTTATCTGGTAAAAAGAATTCATCGCAAGTGAATGGAGTGGATTGTGTCTTTTTGAGGTTTGTGTGCTTGGCAGCTACAGTGAGCCTGAGAGCAGGCAACAGGAACATTTAGATGATATCTGCACCAGCTATATGTAAGTTCTCTCTTAAGTTAGGGTTCAAAGTCCACACTAAACCAAACGTTGAAACTAGTTAGCTTGATACTAAAGCTGTGTTGATGTTTGGTTGCACCACGGAGACGTAAGGTTCATCTTAGCTACTCTGGCGTAAAGTCCACACTAACCAAAATACGTTTTCACTTCCTGTGGCCAGTAACATTACTGTGTTGTCTCTTGTGCCCAATTGTCTTTGAACACATTGCTACACGATAGCGAAGAGGCTAACGGCTAAAAACAGCTAACGTTAATCACCAAACAACAACAAAAAAGTACGTAAACTAGGACAAAGCATTATGACTAGGTGATAACTATACAACCTTACAGCTAGTGCAAAATAACAACAGTGACATTGAGTGATGAAACTGTCAACTACAACACAACACAGAGTAATATAACGGTACTTTATTATTGGGCAGATGAAATTGTAACGTTATAACAAACACATAATGATAGCGTACACTGAAAACAAAAAACAGCCGGTAGTTATCCCACCTTTCAAAATCATGCGCCATGCCAACCGTTATTTTATGGAGGACTTTACACCAACTAAAGGCTAGGTGTAAGATTTAAGTTGTAATTTATGCCTACGTTGGAACTATTTCAGATGGTGCAACCCTTAAAATGTTAGTAGCGCGTAAACTCCAACCTAAGTTAGAAATTACGTTCAAACTAGGCTACGTTTGAATTTACGCATAGCTGTTGCAATCCAGTGCTGATATCTTAACTGTCAGATGTGACTGATCTGCAGTTTGTCATAAAAGTGGAAAACTACATAGCAGTCATAACTAAATATAATGCCTCTTTTGAATGGAATGATTTTTTTTAGAATAATAAAGTAATCTTTATTGTCCCAATTATCACTAACTGTGAGCTACAACTGGTCCAATTTTCTAGATACAGATGAACTTTGAAGTTGACTAATGAAGTAAAATACTAAGTAAATATATTAAAAATATATTTGTGAGTGGCAGAGTTATGCTATGGGGAAACAAATGTACTCTTTTAATCACCCTTTTTTTGTTCAAATCATTTTATAATTTCCTACTGTATACACACAACAGTCACATATTGTATTGTGTATATACACATATTGTATAAATATATATGTACACAATACAGTATATGACTAAAGACACAAACAAACATTGGTCACCATGTGTCACCATCTATGGGAAGAGCTGTCATCTCCTGTCTGTGTCTGCCAGCCAGCCAGCCTGTGGGGCATGTTCCTCAATAGAAGTTACATACAGGCACATGGGGGATGGGAGTCCATGCACACATACACCAATCGCTCAGTCTGAATACAAGTGCAGCAGAATTCAGCAGTGCATAACATGCCTTCTATGAACTGTAAACAACACCAGACTGTTAAAGCCACTTGAGTAACCAGGGTTGGTTTGCAGAATTAGAGTTTAATACCATTTTTAAAGCTGCATAAAACAATATTTTTGATATAATCGCTGAATCAAATCACTCTTTGTAATTTGAAAAGCCCCTTACTACTTTAGGTGGTAGCATGCCATCATTTCGAAAAATGATGAATACATTTTAGAAAACTATAAGTAGTATGAGCAAAAGCAAAAAAAGCTCCATAGCAACACAGAGAACAGCTTCAATCTTCACACATGGACTCTTTACACATAAATAATTCCCTGGCATTTACTCTACATACGTTAGCCAGCAGCTCAGAAGAATCTGATCTGAATACAGAAGAATTAATAACCATAACCATACCAAAAGAGATTTACCCTCTAGAATGGTTAAGCCTCAGCATGTGTGTTTTTGTGTGATATGACCTAAGTATTATTTATTGCAGAAGTGTATGAAAAAGACAGAGAGTGTCATTTTTGGTTTATTTATTTATTGTGTTTGGTTACTTTTCAGTCAATATCAAGGGATGGGATGGCAGAAATGGAAGGAAGATTTCCTTGAGTAGAGGCATTATGAACCTGTAAGAATCTGTATGCTCGAGTTCAATTTCCGTTCCGTTAACAAAATGTACCATAACTGCAAAGACAACCTGACCTTTATTTGAACCAGGCTCATACTGGAGACAGGTCTTTATTTACAACTTCCCCTGTTTTATAAGTATCTCATCATATTTTAGCAGAAAGCCTCCTGATACACTCTTGATAAATTCATGATAATGTACATTTCCACAGCACTACATTCCATCAGTACAAACACAGAACCAGGTCATACTCACTATTCTGCTGGTCTAAATGTTTCTCCTCTCACAGAAATATTCTTTTCATTCACTATTTAGTGAATGAATACTTCCAGTTGCTTCTACTTTGCTAATTTTTTTTTATTGCTGTTAAGCTACCGTCACTAAAATGTGACATATCCTGCACATTGTCTCAAATTAAAAGTCTTTCAGCAGGTCAAATGGCACAGTCCCTCTCATTATTGGTGGGCTTTTAGTTTTAATAAAATTATAATAACAAAATGTGACCTGCTTGGTCAGTATGACATGACTCTGCTGTTGCACTGATGGAATTACTGCTGAAATGTGCATTATGCTGAATTTACCATGTAAGCCATTGGAGTACATTCCACCTTGAATAATTCCACCCCACCTCAATAAAAAATAATCACCCAGCCCTTATTAGCAACTGACCTTTCTTTGTGTATTATTTAAGGCTTGGTCATTATTTTAATGCCTGGTTTTATTATTAATATATTAGTATGAACACCTGATGTTATGAGGTGAACACCTGAAATTAAAAAAATGGAAAATTAATTGGTTTTGCACTTTATAAATTGATTAGAATTGAACATGATATGAATGTATGAACCATATATGAACTATACACTTCTCGTTGCCATGCAACTGTTAAGCTAAGCTGAATACAAATTTGTCCAACCACAACAAAACAAAACAGGTCAGGGCAGCCTGTGAACTACTCAACATATACATGAATGTCACGTTTAG
This sequence comes from Macquaria ambigua, assembly GCA_008360985.2. Taxonomy (NCBI): domain Eukaryota; kingdom Metazoa; phylum Chordata; class Actinopteri; order Centrarchiformes; family Percichthyidae; genus Macquaria; species Macquaria ambigua. Next base: position 31,276 of record VMKM01000777.1, read on the forward strand.
AATCCATGTGCATGTGTAGACTGATGCTGGTGAGGTATATAAAAGATAATATGAAAGAGAATGAGAAAGGCACCCTGGGAAAATAACTGAGTGACCCCCTGCTTCTGCACCATCTCCTCCTGCTCAGGCTAATTTCAGTAAACAGAGCAGATGGGGTACAGGAGGATGGAGGGGTGGGGGGTTGATGGATGGATATGGAAGAGGTGTTGATTAGCCCACCATAGACTCACCGAGCTCTCGGATGCAACGGGTTGCCAATGATATATTTAGCTCCAGCACTCCCAGTCAGGAGCGTTTCTCACATATAGAAACAGGGTGGGGTGTGTGTGGTGGGGTTGTGGATGATTTCTAGTCTCAGTGGGTTTAATGCATTCACTTGGCATAAACCTGCTGCCACACTCTTTGGCAATCCACAGACTTGATGCTTAATCCATTTTTCTCCCTTTTTAAGAAATGTATTAATACACAACATGTGATTTATTTTCCTGTGTTCTCCATGCAACCAGTTACCAAGCACGAAAGCTTTCAGAGGATACCATCTTTGCTGATGCCACTGAGAACAGGGATTTCAATTAAATCTTACAGTCTTGAACTCTTTAAGTACTGTGATGAAAGCATCATTGTGAATTTGTTTGAATGGGACCTGCAGATAAGATAATGTTCTGCTTCAAACCAGAGAGATATGAGATCTATCTTTCCATAAGTGGGGGATGTAGATATACAGATGACTTCTACGCAGTACAATCACATACTTTCTCTAATTGATTTTGCTCCCTTATATCCACTCCTTCATCTCCTGCGCAGCTTGTGAACGTCTTTAAATAAGCCATGCTGACCATTGTATATTAATATATTCAAATTAACATATGGCTTCATTGAAATATTAATGTGCAGAGTTGTGTGTGGCCTAATGAAGGTGGAAAATTAGCAGGGATGTGTGCAGGGCTGCAGCTATGCAGGGGGATGTGCTGAGCAGGGAGCAGGTGATGCTAACAGACAGATAGCAGTAAGGCTCCCAGAACCTCATGGTAATCACATGGACTGCTTTCCATAGTCAAGAACCTCATTGCAATCTGCAATCTACTTGTTAAACTGTAACCACAATCTTTCCCTAACCTTAACCATACTGTAGTTGCCATATTATCAGTGGCATGTGGTCCATTAAGAGCGCTGGGGCGCCGCCCCCTCCTGCAATTCCAACTGTGAAATACATATTTTAATGTAAAATCGTTTTTATCGTCATTTATAATCTAATTTATAATCTCCACAGCTTACACAACAATATTCCACCAGGTTTTCCACTCAAAATTCCACTTCGTTAAACTCTGACCACCGAACACTACATGTTATGTCTAAGGCGTGTCCAGTGGCATTATAGTACGGAAATTAGGGCTGTAACCAATGACTACTTTATTTACTGATTGTCACTTTTTTTGATTAATCAGTTATTTGTTTGGTTTATCAAATGTTAGAATGAAATGAAAAATCACACATTTCCCAGATGTGACATTAAAATTATTGTTTATTTTGTCCTTAGATATTCAATTTACAATGGTGTAAAAGAGAAAAGCCACAAACTTTCAATCAGAAGTTGGGAATGTTTGGTATTTTTACTTGATAAATGACTTACCAAAATTAATTCGTTTTCTGTTGATCGACTAATTGATTAATGGACTATATGTTTTAGCACTGCTTGAAAGGAGGCTGATTTTTTGTAGACTACACATTCAACTGCGTACAACGATGGAGAGGTTTATTTTGAGTATGCTGATGTCCCAGAGGATATATGTGTGTGACGCCAAATGAAACAAAAACAAAAGTATAGAGAAGAAAATTGTGTGCATCTCTAAATACACGAATAAAACATCACTTCATGTAAGAAAATGTGAAAATGAGCATGATGTTCCATGTACCATTTAAAGAAATAAATAATCACATCAGATCACAATAATGGGCACAAAGATGAAGAGAAAATAGTACAAATCAACAAGGTTCTTATATATTGTTACAGGTCCTCACCTCTGTAGTACCTACATGTTAGACAGACTTAAGTTTAGGAAACAGACAAACGTGGCTGACGCTCAACAGCCACGGCTGTCAATAACCACGACGCTCAAGCTGGGTGTAAATAGCCGAATAGCTGCCGTGGGACTATTCTCACCCAGGTGCAAATAGACACTCCGTTAAAAATAATTGGGGATTTCAGTGGTTGGTTCTGCCCTGAACACTCTGTGTTTTCATGTCGTGGCTGCTGCTGACACCCAGAATGTAAAATGACAAATCTGGGCTCCATGAGTACATCAGTCTTATGGAGGGCACCATTGTCAGACAATAGCTGGCATTAATATTTAATGTTAAAGTATCATTTCATGCGCTGGCTGGAGAATGATTGCCTTGCCCTGCAGTGATATTCACCTGGCTGTGCATAATGGAAAGCCAAAGACTCCCACAGGACCTGCGTAAAAAGCTAAGAAGAGTGCACATTTTAATCCATACTGAACCTGCTACTCTAAAAACTACATACACACACACTAATCACTGGTTAACACAAAGACAATGCACAAGAAGCACATATCTGCAGAATTATACATAAACCCATGGCATAATTCAGTGACTCAGTCAGCCACAATCACATTGAAGCCCCACTAAGCCAATCGTTTTTCACAGCAAGAGACTGTCACTCTCTGTTTTGCTGCCCTTTAGTTTTTTGTGAGAGGTATAATGCCATTGCAACCCGTTTTTCTTCAGCAGAAAGCAAAATGTTTGATTCAAATGGTATATTATTGTATCACTTATTACAGCTGTATGACTGAACTGTTTTACCTGCACAGCATGAGAGCCTATTAAAACAATTAACAGCATTATCTGCATGGTTAAAAATCCACAGCACACAATGCTATGAGTAGACACCCCACACGGCATTAAAATATTCAGCCTTGTTTAGCCTTGTTGCATTGTGCGAACTCAGCCTCCCTCTTTCATTCGTTCAACCACCTTCTTGAAAAGGTCGGTGTTGCGAGATTTACGCATCTCCAAAAACCTGTTGATATCCAAGTCTTTCATCATGTTTAAAAGTAGGTGTGTTTCTCCTTCCCACCAGAAGTGTGGGTTTGTCTTTTGTGCATGCATTTCTACCCCAGCCTTGCAAACTGTTGGCTAGTTTTGTTTACAATGCACAGAGCTGACCGTAAACAGGCAAGAGGTTGTGTGTCGCAAACTGCAGTAAAAACCCTAATTGAGACTCATATTCCGAATGTGCTGTATACATGTCCAAAGAATGCTCCTAAAACCCCAATAATATCGGCATATCTCACATGTCTTAATTGGAATATGCTACATTCAGAATAAGGCCTAATTCAGAATATCCAAACAGAATATGCTGTTTATATGACCCGTGTTAAATTCCGAATATTGTCATATTCGGAATAATAGTGAAAAATTAGTGTGCATGTAAATGAAGTCAATGTAAACAAACTTATTTTTAACTGTAGTATAGTTTGTTAGCAGTCGTATTGCTCCTACTCCAATCCTGTGTTCCTGTGCTCATTTTTGAGTATTCCATGAAAATCCCTCTATTTTCTCTTTGTGTAAAACATTACATATAAATACATTATAAACATTATTACTGACGTATTTTATGTCATAGAACAAAAAGTGAAAAACTCTTCAGCTTGTGTTAACCATAGACCTTTTTTCAGGCATCTAATCAAAAGCCCATTCAAGAAACCCATTGACTTCCAGACGCGGGAACCAGAAGTGCAAAAATGCTAACACATTTTAGGACTCATCTTAGGGGGAATCTTAGCCACTTTTTAATTTGCTGAAGAAGGCTGCGGGATACAGCGGGGAGCTCCAGAGAAAGCTGGTTAAGTGAACCTTTAGTTTAGAGTTTAGAATATTTTATCATCATTTTATATTTGGTAGTCCTTTAGAAACTAAATCCTGCATGCTGCTTTTGTTGGAAGACAAAAAGACACACTTACTGCTGCAGCCTATTTCATGAATGTATTTCATTTGTGTAACTTGTAGTTGTGTCCGACATTTAGAGAGATTGGAGAAAACATGAGAATGTGAAATGAATATTATAAAGTGAAATAATAAAAAAGACAAGGTGAGCCAGAGAAGGAACAACCCCTGAAACCTCTCTAACACAGAGTAGGTCTACAGGTAATATCATTACACATGGCCTTCGTTCAGTAATAAATGCATTTGTGCAGTATCTGTGCGCATCAGCGGTTTTATTCTCTTTCGCCTATGCAGTTTAAACACACTATAGTTACCATTAAAACAAGCCATCATGCTGTAAAGTGGCTTGTAAAGAACCAATGCTCCCAGTGCTGCTGCTGTTTGTAGATGGACTTTCTCTGATGGAATATTCATTGAACCCCTGGGCAATACACAGTCTACCTGGACAGGAACTGATTAATGCTGCTCATACGTAAGTTACATAAGTTATTTATACAAGCTCGAAACACAGAACAGAAGAATAGTTTTTGGCTTTGGTAGCAAGCTAACCAGGCAACCACAAGACAATTTAAAAAAGTAACTAAAGTTAATATATTGTAAACACATAATCTCGTCTGAAAGCCTTTGATACCTGCAGGATTTTTGACAATACTGCCACTAATTGAAATGTTAAACCCATTAAGATGGTAATGTGGAATTACTGTGACCTCAATGGGTTTTTGTGTTACTATCTCAAGATAAACTCCAAGATATGAAACAAAAAGAGAAAATAAAACTCATACAATATTGACTCGTGCTTTGAGGAAGTCTCCCCTGAATGGTCATTGTATGAAAGCATGCATTGTATGAGCATGTCCTTGATAGAGGTGAAGGGGAAGGGCAGGTCAGCCACCTGCTTTTGGAACAGAGCACAGCAATAAATGGAAACAGAACAAGTTCCCAAAGACGTTACTTGGACTTTAGCAGAATCTGATGTTAGCTGTGCAGTTCTCAGACAGAGGAAAATGTTTACTATGAAGTGTTCATCCCAGTTTGACAATCAGTAACTTGGTGCATTACTTGGTGCATGCACAAAGTAGTTGCGGTCAGTGGAAAATGTGAACTTAACATAACCTTTCCCTGTGCTGCTAGTTTCAGGCTTCTGTCTCCTCACTGCCCTCTCTGACTCCCTGCAGCTACTGACCTTTACAGCTCCTCTCTAAAATAACTAAAACTCTTCGAATAATAACGTAAAACCATGTGCCGGGGTGAGTCCAGTGAGATGAGAGTCTAAAGGTGTGGTCTTGGTGGTGGGTGGCTCCTTCGTACCCACAGGGAGACTATATCAAAATGGCAAATGAAGTCTCTGGAAGGAATAAGCTGTATAGAGCAGATCTGTGCCAAAGCGGCCAGTGTGGTCAAAACAGCCTGAGGCCAGCCAGCTGCAGAGAACAATGAAAGGAAGCCAGGGTCAAGGTGTTACCACTTACATAATACTGGCTGTATGGGAGTGAGAAGCCAACATTAGATGGTTAGAAATGTTTGATTTACTCCCTGTGGGGGATAGCCCTCAAACTGATCATTTTCTTATCACCTCGTTATTTACTCTGACATCATGTTCATGTTTGTTGTTTTCTTCATTTGGGAGTGGTTGTTATTTGCTCAAACCAGGCAGTAGTGACTGACATATCCATCCGACATCATTAACGTTTGTCACTTCTGTCCATTGTAATGTCCTCCAAGCTAAATGTTGTATATGTCTTTTGTAACTGCCTTCCAAAATTACTCAAATTAGCATTTTCCTGATCTGACGCCCATATCAGCAGGACATTACTGTTTGTCAGTGCCTTTCAAAACTGTTGCAAAAGATTCATATTAGCGTTTTCTGATCTACCACTGCTAGAGTTAAGGTTTGGTTAGGTTTAGGCATCAAAATGACTTGGTTAGGTTTATGGAAACATTGTGGTTTGAGTTGAAATCTAATTTGTTAAGATTAGGGAATCTTCGTCATCATGGTTAAAAGAACTACTTGGTTAAGTTTGGTTAAGACAAAACAATCCCAACTAAAGGTCAACTAACTGCATTTTTATGGAGCTTTCAACCATATAGATAAATAGTCTTTCTTGTTCCAGGGCAATATTTGTTTCCAAAACGTGTTTGTATCACACAGTCGTAACCAGTGGACGGAGATCACTCACTTGTAGTGGAAACTGATCTGTTGACATGTGAGTTAAGGAGCTGTTCGGCATGTTTAGGACTTTTCATCAATTTTGTCATAAGGGTAATGGTAAGGATCATAGTCATGGTTTAGAGAAACCAACATGATGTCAGTGTCATCTGCGCATATCCTGTACAAAGAGATCTGTGACGTTTTTAACCTAGCTTGGCCAAAAGACTGGCAACAGGGCTGCTAGCCTAGCTCCATCACAAACAACTCCAGTGCTGTCTTACACTACACAAGAGCCTGACCAATACATGGGTAGCAGCCGATATTATCAACCAACACCACGTTATCATAGATACCTATATCAATATTGGCGTGTACGTTGGCAGATATGCAAAAAGAAATTGCACAGTAAACTTCAGTAATAACTGTTTATTGGCAGCATTTAATATTTTTTACAGTTTTTAAGTTGAGTGAGTTGGTGTTTCCAGCTCTTCAGACACACTGAAGTGTATGTATAGTAGACCATCAAAAAGAGTAATTTTGGCAGTAAGCTTCCCCTTCTGTGAAACTGAGAACTCCCTGCCAGTTCTGCTTTAACTGTCAGTCAATCAGTGGGATTCTGCATTTAAAGCCTGGTCTTTATCAGCAGGGGAAAGATCAAAAGTAACCACTGACCCACCCGAGCTCCTCGCTTCTCCCTCTTATCTCCCTCTCTCTGCAGCCACTGGGGATTTAGCATAAATGCTGCAGCACCTCTCCCTCCACCCTGGTAAAAACACAGCAGAATATGCAGGGATGTGAGTGTCCCGGGGAGGCCGACCCCGACCGCTCCCAACCAGCGGCTTTCTGCTGATGCTCGGATTTTTCCTTAATGAGACTGAGCCGAGTGGCACAGTGGGAGAAGCCAGAGGAAGAAATGAAGAGACCCTGTCTGAGATAATGGCACATTGCAGCAAGCTAATTACAATGAGGCCGTTTGCTCTTCATTTGCTGAAACCACATTGTGTTGTGATGTCTGATCTCGAGCGCCCTGATCTCAGCTCTTACTAAAGTGAGAATGTGTATGGTTAAAAGAAAGGTTTAAAGCCTAACCGGACCAAGATGACATACAAAAGCAGGAAATAGACATGTTTGTTTAGACATGAATATTGTGATGCTTCATACTACAGGTAATGTAACATTGGTTCTTACACAAGAACTTTTTATTTCGTATTCCTTAATGCCATCCAGACAAAAATTTAATGTGAGTCACAAAGTTAATTTCAACCTGGGATCTAAAACAACATTTAACATGGAGGCGCTTTTCGGCGCTGTCCCGTCGGTGGTGGTGAAAGGCTTCACCAATGATTTAAGGTGATTAGTCCAAAGCCATAATATTCTGGTTTTGCAGAATTTAATCCCATATACTGTAATTGTATAGACATTTTCACAAATGTGCACACACAATAGGCTAAATACAACGCAAAAGCAAATAATTTCCCTGCTGTAAGTGTGCACCTTACTTAATGGTTCATTTTGAATTGAATTGTTGGCAATTGATTGTTGTGTGGTGTCATCATGTTGGCCAACAGTAAATATTGTTCTAATATGCATTTGGTACAAACCATGACCAATGTGCTGTGGTATAAAAAACAGTATATACTGTACGTATGTTCACGTTTAATTCTAAATTGATTTTTATACGTTATGTCGACATTATTGTCTAAGCTTTTAACCTCTAAGCCTAAAGGCTTCTTTCAAATTATATGAACCTAACTCTAACTATCTAACTCTGCTCCCTAGTCATAACTCATTTGGACTGATGTATGAATAAAAGCACAGTTTTACAAAGATAACTGTTAATGTTTGTGCTTTGTTTAACATCAGAAATGCATCATACATCTGTTCAAGGGATGGAAGAACAGAAGTATCCAGTACTCCACCAACTCTCAACCCTTTGCTCCTGCGATGTAGCTTCGTTCACCAGATCTACTGTGACGGAGGTAGGCCTGGATGTCTCGGACAACCACATTCTTCGTTCCTAGATCTGTCTTGATGATTCAGGGACAACCATCAAACTGCTCCACGGGCTCCATAAAGTAGCCTTCTATGACGTGTGGGTCGCTGCTTGTGTGTGCAGCTTTCAACCAAATTATTTTGCAGGAAAAGCCATTGATCCATTCCATATGGTTTTAACTTATAATATACATGCCAGATATAGTTAGAGCAAAATACTGCCTGCGGTTTAGTCGCCTGGAACGATGCATGGCTGAGGATTTAGTGTCCAGAGCTGCAAGAATCAAACAAACATCTTTCCTTTTTGCATGAATGCCATTTTCCAAGCATTTGTTGTACATCCACATGTAGCCATTTAGTCTTCCAGGTCCTTCTAGCTACTGCATGATGAAATCTACAACTTCCCAGAGTTCAGCATATTGTCTGCGTTTGAGAAGATGGTTATCAATCACATATCTGTGTGTTAAAGGTAGACAACTAGCAAGTTGTGCAGAAATAGATCCCTATTCAGTTAGCTATTATAACATTTATTATGAAAAATACTGGAGTTGTCCTTTAAGTACCAAGCTGGAGTCAGGATGGGGTCAGCCTAGCTCAGCATAAAGATTGGAGACAGGGGGAAACGGTACCAACTCCTCTAAAGCTCACTGATTAACATGTTGTATCTTTCTTGTTTATTTTGTATATGACCAGAGACATAAAAATGACAGTTTGTGACTTTGGGGGGAGTTACATGCTGGAACTATTTCTTATATAACAGGTTATCCCTCTGCCCAGCCCTTCTGTGCAGTGTTTATATGTGTTTATATATACATGTATTTTATTTTATGTTCATTTGATGTCATCACTACAGGTATATCATTATGTATCAATAAGTATCATAAATAAGTACAAACTGACATCATTATTTGAGAATATTTCACACCTTATGAAAAGGTTGCAGCACCTTTTCACTCTTCTCACCTGTTACGACTGTTAGATTGATATGACAACAGCAGCAGTGCAAGTAAAGCAGAAAGGAAGAGAGGAGAGATGTTATTGTGTCTCACTGCAATAAGACATCCTGACATCTCATTACTCAATTTCTTGACTGACATCCTAACACACAGCAGCTCTCTCTCTCTCACACACACACACACATGCACACACACACACACACACACACACACACACACACACACACACACACACACAACCCTGATGTGAGTTGATATTGCCCTCCTCATTGCACCTCCTTATAAATCTATCCTAGCTCTGTCTTTATCTAATTTCTTACACTCATTCTCTTTCACTGCCTGTCCTTAGCCTAACCTTTTCATCAATCTCCTTTTCTAACTTTGAAATTTAACTGATTCAACTGATATGCATCCTTGAAATCTGATATTGTTACAGATACTTTATTTTTAGGTCAGCAACAGCTGATATTTTCTGCTAATTTCTAATATTTTACATTTTGACCATTTCCATACTAGAATTTGGTAATTTCCCCATCACACTGTGAATATTAGGGTTGAACAGCATTTGAACTACACCTTACCTTTTTTAAAAACTAAAATGTCAGTAAGTTTAAATTAATTCACTTGCAAAAACAACAAGACTGAAAGTCTGATGCCAAATTCACGTCATGTGGGATACATGATAGAGATGGGAAAGATTACAAAGTTTACAACATGTGAGAGTTTACATCATCACACAAATCAAGGCGCTTGTGGGATTATAGAGTTGGTTATGTGAGGGTAAAAAATACACGGATAAGGACAGACTTTGGCTGACATGAGGCATCCATATTTGTTTGACTTTCAGGCACCTCCATATTATTAAATATATCGAAGCCTTCAGACAAATCCCAGTTGTAATTATGACAAGGATGTTGACAATAACACTGTTTGCAGTGAAACTGATTTGTGGTAACTCCCTTATGACATGAACGTGGTATGAAGCCTGCAAAGTAAATTACACCCAATTGTACAAAAGTGTGGAAAATAATAAAACACATACATTAAATACAAGGAAGAATTTCACTGTTGTTAGTGGGAATAAAATATAAGCATGAATGTACTCAGCAAGTTTCATGGCAGTCTGCCTATTACCTTATTGTATGAGATGTCATGCGTCCAAACAGTGTAGAAAGGGGTGTTCCTCTTGGGAGCATGAAATTGATGAGTAAATGTCTAGCTGCCCTGCCCTGTTCTGTGTCACTGTAAGCTGCTCCACTGCCTCTACTTGGCTTTTTTACTCTCTGGTCTCAATGGCCAGTAGCCAGTGGCCACCATACGCATCATGCAGACAGGTGCTGTAGGTGGAATGTGTCGGTCTGGGGAGTGAATATGATGTAATTGCTGTGTTTTTGAACAGGTGACGCATGCCGATGATGTAAAATAAGAAAGTGGCTCATCCCAACACAGTCCTGTCTCCTAAAAATTACTTTTATAGATTACTACCAAAAACATAAAAATGTCCAGAAAATGTCCTGAATTACCTGTATGTTTTTATCAACATACTGAGGAAACATTTATAATGAACGTATCTGCCAAGTCGCTAAATGTTCATACAGAACAGAATATTTGCTAAATTTTCACTGACAACTTATTATATATGTAATACAATATTCAAATGTAGTAACTAAAGCATAATTAATGTTTCTTTTGGGTCTGTTTAGACACTTGGTTAAGGTTAGGTCTTGGTGAAATATTTAAAAGGTCAACAGTGACTTAAAAAATAAGACAGGGCGTGTTTCCTTCGTTATCATTTAACCAAAACCACAATATTTTTCTAACCTTAACCAAAGTGTTTTGCTCACCTAACCATAACCGACCACAAATGAAACTAAGGATATGAACCGCAGCCTCTGGTGTCACATATGAGCGGTGTGTGGTACAAGAACACAGCACTTCCTTGAAGGGAAAAGAATGTTGCCAGGCAGCATTTATATTTCCCTCAAAACACATTTGGCAAAACAGACAGGGTTTCCCAATAAGTTAACGTCATCAACCCATGATTGATGCCGGCTTTCCATAGAAAACAATGGGCATTTTTCCACTGGTGTGTTCTGCTCTTTAAGAAGAAGGTCAGGGTGGGTGGTTGGTTGTGTTGTTTGAAGTGTCTGACTGTGACACTGAAGACTGCGGTTTGCATCGCTTCTCCTAACAACAGTCAACATTGTTTTTGTTTTTTTTAACAAGGACCACCATTTTTCCCTAACCTTACCTTACCTAACCTTAACCAAGTAGTTTTAGTTGCCTGGACTTGGACTTGCCTGGACAGGTCAACAGACAGACACCTAAAGAATCTTGTGAAAATTTCAATTTTGGATCGGATTTTGTTGGCAGCTGCGGCAAGTATCTACCCCATTTATTTCCCTTCTTGCAGTGCCCCTCTGTGTGTACCTACAGTGTTAACTATGTGGAGCACAGCCAAATGACCAGACTAAATGCACTATTTATAGCAGTCCTCTCAAGCTGCAAACACCAATAGAAAGACAGTTTATGCAGCGTAACAAAAACACTGAACTGTGCCTTCTTCTCATGTTCACGTTTGGGCATTACCTGATGACTACACATTCAGAAAAAAAAAAAAGCTTCAGCTCGACCTGTTGCCCTTTTGTTTAGTGCCAGCCAGACACCAACACTTACCAATTCCAACTGTCATGTTTGCTTGCCATTAGCCCCTCAATTGGCGAGCAAATTACAGCTGTTGAGGAGGTGGAGCACTTGTCGGTCTGTGACATTTTGTTTAAACGCACTGGCAGCAAATGATGAAGTGGAAAGAAAGATTTTCTGGTTATGATGGGCCAGACTGAATCAAGCAGTCCACAGAAATAGAGCCTTAATGATGCCAAGTGTGTGTGTGTGTGTGTGTATTACAGAGAGAGAAACAGGCAGAGTTTGGCGATGTGTGTGTAGGGTGTGATACATTTGTACTTGTGTGAATGCGTGTGTCAATGTGTCAGCGCAGCATGCAGACCATCTAATTTTGCTGGCCAGTGGTGCAAAACAGACGCACCAGGGAATGTCACTCCAGACGCACAAACACACACACACCTCAGAGATCCAACACATTGTAGTGAAGTCAAATAGGCAGGAAGGCTTGGCAGAGTGTGCAGACACAATGTTGGCTCTCTGACATGAGCAGACAAGCTGAGGCAGTGCACGAAAACAGCAATGTGGCCACATGAGGACCATGAGGCTAGAATGAAACCTCGTTAAAGTGTAAAAGAGCAGCAATGATACAGGAGTTTGTTGCTAATGACAGGGTTCGTAAAAAGTCTTGGAAGTTTGGAAAATGCTTATTTTTAACCTTTATGTTTTCAAGGTTAGGAATATGCTTGAATTTGAATATATTCCTTAAAAAATGTTTGTTTTTCAACATAATCTGGTGTTTCATTTAAACAATCACTTGTTCAATCAAATGTTTGAAATGAAAGAATCCCGTCGTCTTATTTGTTTGTTGTCTCCTGGCATTTATAGTAACAATTAAAAGGCTTTGAGAGTCTGGAAAGTTTTGGTTTAGGTACCTTGAAAGTGCTTTGAAAAGTGCTTGAATTTTACTCTTAAAAAGCTGTACGAACGCTGTAATGATAATACACACAACTTTTTCTGAGCTTTCTACATTAAGGTTTTGAACCCACATGCAGACAAAAATGTGAACCAACCAATCAGCTTGTTTGATGCATAGGGTCGCATAACATGTCGAAATTTGGGAGGTCTGTGCATCAGTTAAGACACTTCTCTGTGTGAATCTGTTTGCATGTATCTTTGCAGAACTTTGCCTTACTGAGAACTCTGACTTGATGGCGCACAGTGTAACATGCAATGTAGAGGCCAGAGGACGCTCTGTGGAAAGCCAAACAGGGCAAAATCTGTTTTATTTATTTATTTAGCTTTCCAAAAAAATGTCTTTCTTTGTCAGAAGAAAACAAAACATTTGAAATAATCACATTTGTGTCCTCATTAGCCTTCCATCACTACATTACTTTAATGTCTGAAAACAAGTATAGGCAATGATTTTTGTGGAAAAATTACACATTTAACACAATTTCAGGGTATAGACACCACCTGAAATAAAAAAGCAGTGTTAAGTGACAGAACTGGAAATGGTTGAGTGGAGCTGACTGGTAGTAATTTAGCTTAGAGCTGTATTTGGGCTTTCATTATGAATTCCACTGAATATCTATAGTACCAATAAAACTTTTCTGATGTCAGTGTTAATAATATCATGAAAGGCCTTATTCATGGAGCCATAGAAAAAGGTATTGGGACATGTTGTAATCAGGACAGCCAAACAGAGTCAGCATGAGCTCCACACACATGCACACACTGAGGAGAAACAGTAGGCATGAGAAAATGGGTTAAACAGGATAAAATGGGAGCCATCCTAGAAATATCTTCTCTGGCAGGGATTGCAGACTATTTGTAAAAAGACTGTCAGTTTATGAGTAATTCAAATGACTGTACACCTTTCATCAGAGCTCTAAAGCAGACCAGAAAAGCTTGTAAATCAGAAGTAGAAGTGCATGTTACCTAGTCCTCAAATCCTCTTAAACAAGTTTTTGTAAGCAACATTTAATAATCTGTAATCCATCCATGCATATTTATATCAGCAGTGTCTGGGAAGCATGGTCATTAGATTGATAGACACTCCTGTGACTGTGACAGCTTATTATTTTGCCTCATTTTCCAAAATATCATTAGGTCTGTGTCTGGCTGAAATGAAAGGTTGTAACCTTTATAGATTAGCTGCTGCTCCTGCTGATGCTGCTGTTCACTGCAGTTGCACTGCAACATTTTCCATTTCACAATTCACTACAACTGGCTAGCTTATGAAAGATTATTTTCAGCTTTCCTGGTTAAATAGGCTGTTATTTGGACAGTATGGCCAAAAGTATGTGGACACTTGACAATGTTTTTCCTGTGTACCTTTGGGATTAATTGGACCACCGACTCCAAGGCAGGCAATATCGCCAGAAATCGGTGTCTAACCTCACTGATGCTCTTGGCTGAATGGGAGCAGGTTTTAAAATATTCCCAGTAATAACAGATTAATGCCCATGGTTATGGGAGTAGATGTACACACATGGGTGTATTGTTCTTGTGTCCACATACTTTTGACACACACATTTATTTTGACTTCTTCACTGTAGGTGTGCTTAATCCTTTGTTTTATTGTAGGCTATTAGTGCTGATTTGATTAGTGATGCCTGCTAGGGGCCTAAGAATATTATTGCCATCTCAACAACTATTGGCCAAATTTGTGTTCCCCTGAGAACTAATCCTGAGTTGTTTTGTGGCTTCCTAACCTTACCTCTTATATCACCATCTGGCCAATTCTTTCACTTGTACTTAAGAAATATCAAAATGTAATACACATATTGCCATGAAATTTACTGAGCACATTCATGCTCCCTAGAGGATGAACCCTTTTCCATGGACAGCTCATTAGCATAATACGCCTTGTAGCATTGCGTTGTAGCAGTAGCCTTGTAGCCTTTGCTGTAAATATTCATATTCAGCAAAGAATTAATCTTAATGAGTTTTGCAACCTCCTGAACCTTCCTCTGGTGTCACTATCAAGCCAATTTTTTAACTTGTACACAGGAAATATCAAAATGTAATGAGCAGATTGCCATGAAATTAATTGAGCACTTTCATGCTCCCCAGAGGATGAACCCTTTCCATGAACTATCCACGATCTTTCTTATAGCGCCGCTATTAGGCCAAAATGTCATTTTTATCTACAAGTTATCTCATTACTCAAACAGTAGACTGACGTGAATTTTGCCAAGCAGAGATTCGTGCTCCAGAGAGGATTAATCCTTTCTTCCGATGTATGCTTTTGAATTGAGATTTTTTGTCAAAATGTTATTTCCAAGGTCAGCAATGACCTTTTGGCCCCTTCTTTTCTCCATTTTACTATCTATATCATATGATAGGCCAGCAGATGAAACAGTAGAAATTGGTTGCATATTGAACAACAGAAAACAGAAATCCAGCAAACCAAACAGTTCATTGTCTACACAGTTAAGAGGCCAACAGGTCCACACAGAGCCATCAGATGGTGAATCCCATACTGCATTGTGGGAAAGAAAGAAGAGGATGATTTGAAGGAGCATTTCTTCTGGGAGCTCAGACTGCCATAAGTATGATGAATCGACCGGTGCCTGTAACTCACTTAACTCCAGGCCCTGTAGACACCCACAGATGAAACACGACACGAATGAAACCAACCTCTTTATCCACAAAGTTTGTCTTTTTTTGCCACTTAACGTCTTTTTCCATGTGCTCTGAAGGAACTCGTTCAGTCTCAGCGAATGTGAGCATGTAGTGGCACTATAAGTGAAGAATGGACATAGAAGAAGTAGTACAGTAGCGACCCTTGTAGCTGAATAGGTCAGTTATCTCATCCAGTATTGAAGAAATAAAGTGTTGTTCTCAGCAGGGGACAAGACAGCAATTTCAAGGTCATGAACTAAGTTAGGTCACAGAGAAAGACTGTACAAAGACATAAAGTAAAAACCACCAATATCAACACTCCTCATATGCTATGGTGAGATTTTGGAGCTACATGTTGTACATACACTGTGCTCTCCACTGCCATCATCAAACCACCAAATGAGGGAATTTGGAAAATTGCTGTTCATCCCTCCAGTAGAGTTTCACAGACTTGGAGAACCCATGACGAGGAGCACTGAAGCGGTTCTGGAACAACACCTTACTAAAGGCTGGGACACACCTTACAAATTTTTTGCCAATTACAATTATGAGTTCTTTTCTTACTGTCAAGATAAAAAAAATCTGTGTATTTTGATAAAAGTATAGTCATTGTGTGTGGTCTTTGTAAGTTTCAATAATCCATCCATCCATCCATTATCTATACCGCTTATCCTCAGAGGGTCACGGGGGGGGCTGGCGCCAATCCCAGCTGACATTGGGCGAGAAACAGGGTACACTCTGGACTGGTCGCCAGTCAATCACAGGGCTAGTTTCAGTAATCATATGACTATTTGTAATGTGAAAGATGTATGTAGTGACGACTCCACAGAGAATTATACAGACTTTCCAGTTCCCTTCATCTCTACGGATCTTTTTAGCCTCTTTTAGTTCATTATTTTGGTTTTACAGCCCGCAAATTTACTGTTTTGGTTAATTCTCACCACTCATCAACCTTGTTTCCCGCAGAAGCAGGCAGCTTTCGGTAAAAAAACCCACTGTACACTACCTATCCAGCACCAAACAGCAGACAGACACAGTTAAAGACTAGCTGGTGAACATAGCGGAGCATTTAGCAGCTAAAGAGCCAGATATTTTTCTCAGGAGTTGGTGGAGACCAAAACAGAGCTAAAAGAGTGTGGATTTTGGGCATCAGACTCCAAATACTGTAAATGCTGATGTTGCTCTGTGTCTGCAGTGTGTAAATAGGCAACTGTTTGCTAGCATGTTCACCATATGAACTTTATAATGTGATAATATATCAATGTTGTGTTTGTTCTGCTGCCTCCAAGTCACCAAAACAATAAATTAATGCTGCAGCTTTCAGGTCTGATCCCAACTTAAGACACACTGATTTTTCCTATAATTTGAGGACATGTCTCTTCCTTGGGCTTTAATCTGACTTGTCAAGTTCAAGTTATTTTATTGTCATATACACAACAATTACAGTGAAGCAGTTGTTGGCAAATAAATTCTTAGATCTCAGACTCTCTCCAACTGTACTCTTACATATATATGTATAAAAAATAAATGAAAGATAATCTCATTCTCAGTCTCATTCTAACATAAGACTGAGAAATAAAGAAAAAACCTAATTTTCCTCAGAGCTTTGTTCCCACTGAAATTAACACTTTATTCACTTTTCCATTCTGCACATGCTGTTCCTGTTAATATTCCTTTATAGATGAAGTTATGATAGCTTCATTTTCTCAGTCTGCATACATTAACATATGCCTTGTGTGTTCTGTACACAATTCACATTCAAGTGTTTATTATTAAACAGGACTTACAGTTTCAGGAAGCGGCATCCTCTCATCTCAATTAGTTGATTTGATGGGCGGTCAGTGAATGGTGAGATTAAGAAAGATATGGAGTGGCACTTCTGTGACACAGTGCCAGCAAATATTTTATGTGCTGACTTGGGACCTGAATTTAACCTCTCATTCAGAAGAGAGTGTGTCTCTTCCTTTCACTACTGGTGGATCATTTATTAAAGGAATGAGAAACAGAAAGCTCACTTTCTGGGTCTGGTTGTGTTTTGACTTCAGTTGTCTCCTCAGGGCCTCATTAGGTCGAAAATGACTGGTGTAACTGTGTTTGTGTCTTCCAGGGAGCCGCTGCCTCCAGGACCTGATGAATAATACAGTGATGACTGCAAAGTGCGGCTATTTAAGGGAGTTTCTATGGTGTTTGCTGGTATGAAAAAGAAATATTTCACGTCATATCTTTCCATCTGTCTCGCTCTCAACTGAATTAAATTTAATTCAATTCAAAATAAGACAAGAAATCTGAATGGCCCTAGTGGCTGCAATACAATATTCATGACACGTCTAAGCGATGGATAGTACGAGTAATATACTGTACTGAGAATTTTGCTCTTCTCGGAGAATGTACAGTACAGAAATATATGGTTTATACTGATGACAATGGAGGAAAGGTCATGGGTTAATTATCAGAAGGGTTCATCCCCTTGGGAGTATGAACATGCTCAGCAAATTAATAGCAATCTGGTAATCATATTATTAGACTGTCATGTGTACAAAGTTGTGACGGAAAGACTTAATCCTCCGGGAGCATGAATGTGCTCAGAAAACTTGCCAATCTGCCCATTAGATATTTTCTTGTTTACAAGTAGAAATTTTCACCTGATGGAGCTCCTATATGAGTGGTCAGGGGGATCTCTAAAAACATTGGGACTCATCCACTGTGGACCATGAATATCCATGGCAAAGTTAAATTGAATGAAGGTATAAGTTTCCAAAATGCCTCATCATTATCAAAGTGTAGTTAAACAACAGTTTTACCTGACCATGACATTAGAGAAAAGGTCAAGGAGTCAAAAAATCAGAAGGTTCATCCCCTTGGGAGCATGAACATTCTCACCAAAATGTGTCAATTATTTTTTCAGGCATTTTGCCTTTATTGGATAGTGACAGCTGCAGAGACGGGAAAGGTAGGAGAGAGAGAGGGGGGATGACATGAATCAAAGGGCCTGAGCTGAGGTAAGGTACGCGTTCTACCAGATGAGCTACTGGGGTGCCAAAGATGCACAATTGCTCACAAAAATGAATTGCAATGTGAATATTAGACTTTAATATTTATTGAGTACTGTACTGGAATGTTTGGCTAATGGGGGATCAAGAATATCCAAAGTAAATTTCATGGAAATCCAGCAAATAGTTTTCGAGATATCTTGTCATAGACAGGGAACATGAATGAGCTCAATGTCATTTAAATCTGTTCATTACATTTTGATATTTCTTGAGTACGAGTGAAAACTTTGGCCTGATGGTGGTGCTAGAGGAAAGGTAAGATGGTCACAATAGGGAGTCATCCTCTGGATACTGTGTGAAAATCCTTTGTCCATTCCAAATTTTATGGAAATCCAGTCCATGACAAGGTTTCTGAGACAAAAGTCTTTGTCAAGGTGAAATGCCCATCTGAAGGTAGTGCTTTGCTTAAGGTCTGGGGTTCAGCAAATTCATTAGGAACCATCCTCTGGGGAGCATGAATGAGCTCAATAAATGTCATGGGAACCATGCATGTCCATACCAAATTTTATTGCAATCAGGCCAGTAGTTTTTACGATATGCTATGGAGTGTTGGACAGACATGGCAATCCTTCAGAACTGCCGCAAACCAGGCAAAGTCTTCATTGGTTTTGTAAGATATAATGTAATATATGTTATGCATAGCCATAGTAATTAACAAAATACTAGAAACATATGTCGTCCTGCTGTATCTGAGGTAGGATAAAACATATTTTTCTAAATAACTTTCTAAATTTAGATGTCCTCCCCATGGAAACGGGATCTTTTGTTCATTACTGTGGGCATCAAAATCATTATGTTTGTTTTATTTCTCTCTCACTCTCTTTGTGTGTGTGTGGGTGTGTGTCCATGCATGTGCGCTCCATCTTATTTGTCTAGCTGCACAGAGACTGCCAGAGGTGAATCTCTGCTTGTGTCAGCACCTTGACTATTTATAACACATCACACAGAACTAAAATAGTACTTTCCACCATATCAGTATGTGTGTTTGTGTGTGTGTCATTGAGGTTCTGCCAGCACAGCCTCATAGTGTAGAGATACTATTCAGAGTAACACTTACTTGTCTAAGTCTGATGGCCCACTGCATGACTCCATCATTAAAGCCATTATATCATGTGGCTGAGCACCATTACCACTAACTAAGATGCTGTTGATTTCCCCTATTAACCCAAATGAAATTATGGTGATAAGACACTTCTCTACACATGAGAGGTGACTACTGGAAACTTAAAAGTACAATTCTTAACTGTCTAACAGAGAAAGCTGGCCCATACATCTTCTCCCACCTCTTTTTGGTGTATGGTTGGATATAGGAAGTCTTGACACTGGAGACAGTCAACATCAGTTTCTTTTAACCATGACTACCATCTTCCTCTAACCTTAGCTCAGTAGTTTTAATTGCATTAAACGTAACTATTGTGGTGACATGTAAGAAAAGGCTCATATGATAATTTTAGTAAAGCTCATATTGGTTGTTTTGGAAAGCACTAACAACAATGCGATTTGTCGCTAAGGTATGAGAACTTGTTGGTCGTGGATTCGTGATCTTTATGGATCTGCAGCCATTTAAAATTAAACACAAAGGTGAACACACCTGAATTGTCCATTATAATCATTGTAAACTTGCTATGCTTTAGTTTAACATACCTGGAATTAAACTGATAAACATTATTGTAACCAATATGAATGATTGCCAGAGTTTTTTCTTTAAGGTTAGATATGGTTACATTAACATGAGTACATTTAGACTATAAACATTGCCTCCATACATGGAATAAGGATGCAATTGCAAATTGAATTATACTTAAAACGTCAATTGTGGGGTCCCTTATAAACAGTATGAAACAATAGGAAATATTAAAATAGTAATAGTAAACTAATAAATAAAAACAACCCTCTAAATATCAATTAACCTCTCACATTTATTTGGAAAAATTTGACTGCTGAGTGTTTTTACAGGCTGTGTTTATTCCTTGCAACATTCAGTGTACCAACTGTACAGACATCTGTGGCTCTAATTAGCAACATATGCACTGATCATTGATCACTTGACTTGACTTTGTATCCAGTCAGCTCACCTCTAAATTTTGCATGCAGTCTGAACCACAACCCCAGCCAGCATTTTAGAAATACTGAGGTCCGTGTGCCACTGATGCAGCCACATGCACAACCAGCATGTGTTCATTTTTAATTGTAGAATGTTAACACCCTCCAGTTTGGGAAAAAAAACAAATTCCCAGAAGAAAATGGGAATATAAGGACACAACCTCTGTGTCCTCAATGGTAGCTTGTGTTTGTGTCTTCCAGGGAGCCGCTGCCTCCAGGACCTGATGAATAATACAGTGATGACTGCAAAGTGCGGCTATTTAAGGGAGTTTCTATGGTGTTTGCTGGTATGAAAAAGAAATATTTCACGTCATATCTTTCCATCTGTCTCGCTCTCAACTGAATTAAATTTAATTCAATTCAAAATAAGACAAGAAATCTGAATGGCCCTAGTGGCTGCAATACAATATTCATGACACGTCTAAGCGATGGATAGTACGAGTAATATACTGTACTGAGAATTTTGCTCTTCTCGGAGAATGTACAGTACAGAAATATATGGTTTATACTGATGACAATGGAGGAAAGGTCATGGGTTAATTATCAGAAGGGTTCATCCCCTTGGGAGTATGAACATGCTCAGCAAATTAATAGCAATCTGGTAATCATATTATTAGACTGTCATGTGTACAAAGTTGTGACGGAAAGACTTAATCCTCCGGGAGCATGAATGTGCTCAGAAAACTTGCCAATCTGCCCATTAGATATTTTCTTGTTTACAAGTAGAAATTTTCACCTGATGGAGCTCCTATATGAGTGGTCAGGGGGATCTCTAAAAACATTGGGACTCATCCACTGTGGACCATGAATATCCATGGCAAAGTTAAATTGAATGAAGGTATAAGTTTCCAAAATGCCTCATCATTATCAAAGTGTAGTTAAACAACAGTTTTACCTGACCATGACATTAGAGAAAAGGTCAAGGAGTCAAAAAATCAGAAGGTTCATCCCCTTGGGAGCATGAACATTCTCACCAAAATGTGTCAATTATTTTTTCAGGCATTTTGCCTTTATTGGATAGTGACAGCTGCAGAGATGGGAAAGGTAGGAGAGAGAGAGGGGGGATGACATGAATCAAAGGGCCTGAGCTGAGGTAAGGTACGCGTTCTACCAGATGAGCTACTGGGGTGCCAAAGATGCACAATTGCTCACAAAAATGAATTGCAATGTGAATATTAGACTTTAATATTTATTGAGTACTGTACTGGAATGTTTGGCTAATGGGGGATCAAGAATATCCAAAGTAAATTTCATGGAAATCCAGCAAATAGTTTTCGAGATATCTTGTCATAGACAGGGAACATGAATGAGCTCAATGTCATTTAAATCTGTTCATTACATTTTGATATTTCTTGAGTACGAGTGAAAACTTTGGCCTGATGGTGGTGCTAGAGGAAAGGTAAGATGGTCACAATAGGGAGTCATCCTCTGGATACTGTGTGAAAATCCTTTGTCCATTCCAAATTTTATGGAAATCCAGTCCATGACAAGGTTTCTGAGACAAAAGTCTTTGTCAAGGTGAAATGCCCATCTGAAGGTAGTGCTTTGCTTAAGGTCTGGGGTTCAGCAAATTCATTAGGAACCATCCTCTGGGGAGCATGAATGAGCTCAATAAATGTCATGGGAACCATGCATGTCCATACCAAATTTTATTGCAATCAGGCCAGTAGTTTTTACGATATGCTATGGAGTGTTGGACAGACATGGCAATCCTTCAGAACTGCCGCAAACCAGGCAAAGTCTTCATTGGTTTTGTAAGATATAATGTAATATATGTTATGCATAGCCATAGTAATTAACAAAATACTAGAAACATATGTCGTCCTGCTGTATCTGAGGTAGGATAAAACATATTTTTCTAAATAACTTTCTAAATTTAGATGTCCTCCCCATGGAAACGGGATCTTTTGTTCATTACTGTGGGCATCAAAATCATTATGTTTGTTTTATTTCTCTCTCACTCTCTTTGTGTGTGTGTGGGTGTGTGTCCATGCATGTGCGCTCCATCTTATTTGTCTAGCTGCACAGAGACTGCCAGAGGTGAATCTCTGCTTGTGTCAGCACCTTGACTATTTATAACACATCACACAGAACTAAAATAGTACTTTCCACCATATCAGTATGTGTGTTTGTGTGTGTGTCATTGAGGTTCTGCCAGCACAGCCTCATAGTGTAGAGATACTATTCAGAGTAACACTTACTTGTCTAAGTCTGATGGCCCACTGCATGACTCCATCATTAAAGCCATTATATCATGTGGCTGAGCACCATTACCACTAACTAAGATGCTGTTGATTTCCCCTATTAACCCAAATGAAATTATGGTGATAAGACACTTCTCTACACATGAGAGGTGACTACTGGAAACTTAAAAGTACAATTCTTAACTGTCTAACAGAGAAAGCTGGCCCATACATCTTCTCCCACCTCTTTTTGGTGTATGGTTGGATATAGGAAGTCTTGACACTGGAGACAGTCAACATCAGTTTCTTTTAACCATGACTACCATCTTCCTCTAACCTTAGCTCAGTAGTTTTAATTGCATTAAACGTAACTATTGTGGTGACATGTAAGAAAAGGCTCATATGATAATTTTAGTAAAGCTCATATTGGTTGTTTTGGAAAGCACTAACAACAATGCGATTTGTCGCTAAGGTATGAGAACTTGTTGGTCGTGGATTCGTGATCTTTATGGATCTGCAGCCATTTAAAATTAAACACAAAGGTGAACACACCTGAATTGTCCATTATAATCATTGTAAACTTGCTATGCTTTAGTTTAACATACCTGGAATTAAACTGATAAACATTATTGTAACCAATATGAATGATTGCCAGAGTTTTTTCTTTAAGGTTAGATATGGTTACATTAACATGAGTACATTTAGACTATAAACATTGCCTCCATACATGGAATAAGGATGCAATTGCAAATTGAATTATACTTAAAACGTCAATTGTGGGGTCCCTTATAAACAGTATGAAACAATAGGAAATATTAAAATAGTAATAGTAAACTAATAAATAAAAACAACCCTCTAAATATCAATTAACCTCTCACATTTATTTGGAAAAATTTGACTGCTGAGTGTTTTTACAGGCTGTGTTTATTCCTTGCAACATTCAGTGTACCAACTGTACAGACATCTGTGGCTCTAATTAGCAACATATGCACTGATCATTGATCACTTGACTTGACTTTGTATCCAGTCAGCTCACCTCTAAATTTTGCATGCAGTCTGAACCACAACCCCAGCCAGCATTTTAGAAATACTGAGGTCCGTGTGCCACTGATGCAGCCACATGCACAACCAGCATGTGTTCATTTTTAATTGTAGAATGTTAACACCCTCCAGTTTGGGAAAAAAAACAAATTCCCAGAAGAAAATGGGAATATAAGGACACAACCTCTGTGTCCTCAATGGTAGCTATGGTACTGGTCTGAACACATTTTATGGGCTAGGATTTAAGGTCAATGTTGTAGTTGGGATTAGGTTTTTGTTAAGAAATACTGCAACTAACAGAAGGTCAGCACAAGCGCAGAAAACCCCATGTGAACATGAATGTATGACAGATGCATTTTGTATGAGCAAATGCACTCTGCGTTTGTAGGTCTGTTTACTATCTAAAGTTAAGAATTGAAGATACCCAACACTGAGTGAAGTGGCTGGGTTTTTACATCATTTGTCAGGTGAGGGTTAGCTGGAGATGAACACTAATAGAGGATGACATGGAGAGGAGGAAGCAGGCTGATGAAAAGCTCTTTATGCTGCTTAGGCCAATCCTCCGGCACGTTTCCCAGGGCTAATCAAGCCACACGGGGAGCATGAGTTAGCCAGAGGGAAACAAGGGTTTATCTCAGAGCAGGAAGACATTGCTAATCACTGTAATGTGGTTAGTCGGACTGGTATTGTTCTGGACCACTGGCTGCACCCACACACAAACAGTTGCTTGGCATTCAACAGCGCTTCCTCTTGGCCATCACCACTTGCTTCACATGCCTCCATTCTTATCTCTCTGTCTTTTCATAAGTAGGTCTGCTTGTTAGTGAGCAGCCATTTTATGGTGGAGACACTGTGATACTGGGTTTTGACGGGTGATACATGATAGATTTGGATAGGTTTGGAGACTAATGATTCTGAAGACAAATTACAGTGATTGAAATCAAAGAAAGAGAAGGCCAGACTGGACCTATAGATGACATTACTTGTAGTTGGAAATTCAGTTCAGACCATTATTTACTCAGCCCTGTACTCAGTGGACTTTCACACTCCAAATACATCTCCATAATTGCTGACTGCAACGAGCAGGGATAGCAGCATAGCTACATTATATTGGATGCTCTAAATCCTGGGCAGGTTTATCAGCCACAGTGTACACACAGTACAAGTCAAACCAGTAACCTTGCAGCTGCAGCTCATCAGTTAGTATGTCTCATAAGAATATTCCTGTCATCTTTTTGGCACAGTTTGTTCATCCAAAACAAAATTAGTTAAATAACTGTTAATGGGTTTTTTTCCCCTTCTCCTATGGTTAATTTGCCATGCTAGCGATGTGGCTCAAGGGATGGCAATGTTGGTCTATCAGTCTACCACTTTGGTACAGACTGAATTAAATTGAAATTTATTGATATTATTGAAATTTGGTACAGAGGTTCGTGGTCCCCAGAGAATGAAACTTAATGTCTCTAGTGATGTCCCTGACGTTTAATCTAGCACCACCAGCAGGTCATAGTTTTCACTTATCCTGGGAAATATCTCAAAATCTACTTGATGGATTGGCACATCATGGTTTCCAGAGGAATTATCCTAATGACTTTGGTGATCCCCTGAATCTTCATTTAGTGCCAACAGCAAATTGATATTTATGGTTCAGATTGAAATGTCTCAACAACTAGATGGATTACCATAAACTTTGGGATAGATATTCATGTTCCCCACAGGATGAATTGACTTTGATCATCCCCTGACATCTAGCAACATCATTAAAGCGGCTATAATTGACATTTTTATAATAACAATGTATCAAATGACAAAATGAAAACAATGCGACAATGTGAAAGGGGTTGCTCGTCATGATGAACCTCCATAGAATTATCACAGAAGCTCCCCACAGCTTTACGGAGCTTTATAGCAAGTTTCAGCTCATTGTTTAGCCCACAGCTTTACTGTTTTTTCATAACTTTAAAAGCTCCAAGAATAGCCGATTTAGCTATGAGTTTGTTGTTGGTCCTGCCTAACATACTGTGGATGTAATGCACACTGCAGCCTCTAGGGGCCTTCAGCCTTTCTTTACTCGTTAATAATTGGCCAGTGTCAGCCCCATACATCTGTAAACCCATTTATCAGTCAAACCTGAGTGTGTATTTTGTCTGTGCTGGCCTCTTGTCAGTTAACAGACAAGGTGGTGGCCATGCAGTGGAGTCGCATGTAATTACTCAGCCTCCCCATGTCCACTGCCTGTAGGTGGGATACTGACAGAAACACTCCTCCCCCATTGTCAACCCTCTCACTGGGAGTAATGAGGCACGCCACACACACATGCATACACTCAGCACAAAGCCCATCCCTGTGTGTGTGTGTGTGTGTGTGTGTGTGAGTGAATGGGTGTTGCTGTTTGTGTGAGTGAGAAATAAAAGAAATAGCATAAAATAGCTAGGAGGTGGGTGCGAGACGAATTGCACTGCCACTCAGCTTTTGTGAGGGTGTTGAGATTCTAAACTACCTGATTATAAATTCTTTTTTACTTGTCAAGTAAGAAAAAGGAGGAATAAGAGTGTGTTAATGTTAATGGGGATTACAGGGACGATTAGAGACAGCAGACGGCTAAGAGAGACAAAGACACAGTACTGAGTTCTATGGAGTGGTGGTGTGCACATGCACCTGATGTGTGTGTGTGTCGTATAAACACTCACACACACACATCTCTCCTCCACCTGGGGTGGCCCGCCAGGCAGAAATGAACAGCTGGATGCAGCTTCTTCAAACCCACACAGAATAATGGCTGCAATTTGGCACTTGATGAATCCCAGGGAAAACAGAAATAATTTCACCCGCCTCCATTATGCCTTGATAGCACTCCTCCAGCTCCGTCTGCACAGGCCAATTTGACGCTCAACAAATGCCTTTTAATCACTTGTGAACATCCATATGTTTTCATTGAATAGGGTGCTCGACATCAGCAACACTCAAAAAAGGAGAAAACAGGTTTTCATCCCCCAAAGCTGCACATGCTGCTACACACACAAGTTCCATCAATACAGTCGGACATTTTAGGAAACAGGCTTGTTTGGTGTCACAGTGAAATGAGAAGATCGATAGGCTATCAGTTTTATCATTGTGAGCCACATAAATAGATAGGTCCGACAGGACAGAAAGCAGAGAAAAACTGTAAATGTATCTCTGTCAAAAGTGAGAAATGCACCTTCCAACAACACTATCTTTTTTATAAGTTGTACGACATTATCTAAAGTGGCAAGCTAGTCACTGAAACATCCAAGAGTCATGGGTTTTGATCAGCATTAGGAAAACGCTCTCTGTAGGGACAACTGATGCTGCAAGCTGCACTGAAACAGCAGTGGAGGAAGAAGAATTCAGACCTTTAGCTGAAAAGAAACTCATACTGCACTGGAAAAAAAACACACCTTTATTGTAGTTTTAAACCAAAGTAACCGCTGCGGACTGTTGGTAGGAGATGGGATGTGAACAGTGGTCTCTGGTGTCAAAGTTATGCCCAGCCATCCAACTCAGCCTCCTCCATTTGAGGTTTTGTGGTGTAATAACAACTGCACACTACTTCAGCCTTTGCTGCTGAGAGACAACAGTCATTATTTGAACAACAACAAGAGGTACTTGTCAAGAAAATGTAAACATTGGTCATTTTAAAGAGGTACTCCAGCAATTAAGCATTGTACTGACATAAAATTGGGAGACTCATAAATGCCCCTTTATGCTTTTTTTAAAAAAAGCTTTCAGTTGCTATCAAATGCTATCAGTTTTCTGGTGATCTCCCCTGAAAAGCTGATAAGATTTTACCTGACAATAGCTACAGTATATTTATCTCATGTTCACTGTCAAATCTAATTAAACCAAGTACCTGTTACAGGCTAAAAAGCTTCAGAGAGTTGGTGTTAATTATCAAACAAATTACTGGCATCTTTAATCAAAAGATTATTGGTAAGAGTATTGGTATTACTGTATCATCTTTAAAAACCTAAATAGTCGACCTCCACTTCACCCGGAGCTTATTAAATTTTCTGGTGTAAATGGCTGAATTAAGCACTTGACACTTGATCTAGAGAAGCTGCTGTATTTCCCCCTCAACCCCTGCCCCCTTGTCACTGTTGATACCCTCACGAGACCCCACTCAGCTCTGAGGTTAAAGGTCACCTTGAGAGGGTGGTGGTGGTGGTGGCTTGTGTGTTGGGGGGGGGGGATTCTATGGGGACATCAGAGGGAGAACAAAGAGCGGGCCATGTGACTGGAGGTGAAACCTCTTTTTTCTTTTGTGCACCACATGGACGAGCATCTGCGGCAGAGGGCCTGAACAGAGCTGTGCGCTGCATGAGGGCAATACAGAGACACTGTGTTGTTTTCTGTGTGTGTGTGTGTGGTTTATACAGGCCTAAATAGCTTCCATTCATTGGGTCCTACTGAAGCTGACTTGGTCTGGACAGGGGAACTGCCCCACTAATTACCATCAGTCATTGCTCCAGTTTGTTCGGCTCTGGAGAGACCTTTGTTTTCCTGCAGTGTACCAGGAAGTGTCCAGCCCCATGGTGTATGATAGTGGTGGTGTTGATGGGTAGAGGATTGCGTTGAAAAGACCAACAAGTGCACCCTGGAAGTATACAGCACCAAAAACTGTTTTTCAGGACTGCTTTTTTAAATTTGTGTATATAGTCTGAATGCCATTCATCCAAAACCTTAGAAATCTTGACTACAGTGCAGCAAGAGAGGATTGGTCCGGGGAACTGACTACCTTTGTCTATTTTTACATGACATCAATGTGAAAGACAAAACACTCACAAATTAGATGTTGTGGTTCAAATCTACAACTCTACTCAAACTCTGTTCTCTCACAACTGGTTCAAGACATTGTTTTTGAAACAAGTTGATTTGTATTGGAAAACAGGTTAAAATTATTTCACCACACTAGCAGATTTTTTTCACTTGTTTTAAGAAAACTTAACTCAACAACTTTTACCTCAGGCACACGCCTATAGTGCTAAATCAGCAAGGCTGGATATGTTACTTTGTTGCATCTGTATGCAAAAAATCTGATGCTGCCTTGGATGATTCAGTCCTTGAACTGTTTAAAGTGGATTTTAAAGAATGATTCCAGTTTATTACAACTTGGATCTTACTTCTGTAGGTTTGGCCATTGTCCCTTTTGGTTATGATGAAATTGTACTCAGCAAAGTAATTGTGGAAATCAGGAAACACAGTGATATCGCTGCAATAAAGTCCAGCAGGGCAAGAAACTCAAGCATCATAATGGCGGTAACATCACAAAAACACTGCGCTAATGGAGGAACCTTACTTTTGGAGTAGAATTAAATGATTGGACCTATTTTTAACTTATTTTATGGATGTACTTATTATTTTGATAACTTATCTTGATACCTTTTCACACACACTTACCCTGGCCAACCCCTGCTCTACACGACCGAAAGTACATTCAACACAAATAGCTTACACCAAAGCCTCACATTTGATTGACCAGGCTTCTTGAGGCTGAAAATTTGATTTGTTGGCTGAAATTTACTTGGAGATCACTTTGGTTAAGCAAGAATCAAATGAAACCAGACCTTTGGTGGTCAAACCTACACCCGACCTAAGTTGTAATAAACCGTATTTATCCATTAACTGCAAAACTGAACAAACATAGATACTCTGTTCAATTAGAGTTGCCAGTCCGGCTGACTGTGAGGAGAAGCCCAACAGAACAACATGCAAACTCCACTTAGGGAGGAACAGCAATCTAATCCCCAACCTTCTGTCTGTGGCTTCTGTGCTCCAAACACTGAGACAATACAAGCAAGTCATCTGCCAAAAAGACATTACACACAGTGCCAGATTACAAATTGCGACAAAATTCTATACATATGCAGGTAGTGTAGGGGAGTAATGTGACACAGATGACTCATCTGTTTGTTTCATTTAGCATTTTTGGCCTGGTTACACATCAGCCTTGGTAGTAGCCCACAGGGGATGATTAAATGGATTAAATACTAATATTTCCATAGAGCATTTAGTGAAAACGTACTCTTTCGCTTGGCACTTCCGCACATATTGCTGGGAACAGTAGTCTCTGGAGAACCCCTCCCCCACATTACTCCTGTGGCTAATTTCAGCCGCCCATCTGCACCAGAGGTATGGATTTAGCCAATTTGTCACTGCAAAAATATATATTACACTCCCCTTTTCCAAGATATCAACAGTCAGCCTCTTTTCTCCAGCCCCTCCCTCCCAGACAAGAGGTGCTGATGTGTAGAAAAAGCCTCCTGCATTGTTGTGTTGAGCACGTGGGGAAGGATCAGAGCTCTGAGAGGAAGGCAGGATCTCACCAAAAATGTCACATTAAAAGCGATGTGAAAGACAAAACACACCAACATGCAAAACTGATTCACTGTCATTCATCTCAGCATCTGTGCCACGGTCCTGTCAGCAGGCCAAACTAGCATCAGGGAGCCAAGGGCCCATGCACTTAAGCCAAGGAGACACACACATAAACATGTCTATACCGTATCTAGGTTAACTTTGTCTGGCCAATCTGCTCTGGTTTCTCTACCCTTAATCTCCACCCTTGCCTTAACACGGTGGGAGGTACAGCACATAAGAGTGTGAACAATGAAGCCTGTAAACAATAATACATGTGAGGACAAGAAAACAAAAATCACTATTTAAGGTACAACAACAAAGAATGTAAATAGAGTTTGACCTATTTGTATTTCTGAAGTTTTTTGGATTGAGGGGCCTGGTATTTTGTGCCAACATTTTAAATTAATTATAAATTTAGGTTTTGGCACTCAATACTTCCAGAGCTAAAAAGCTCCCGGTTTCCCTCCTCTGCTAAATTTTGCTCCCACAAGACTGAAAATGGGGAAACAGCAATTGAATTTTTTTTAATTTTGCCATTTTTCTGCCAAAAAACTACAAGCATGTTTCTGCTTTTAAATGAAAAATAATTGACTTAACCATTGCTGGACCAGGTGGTCAGGGTGGAACCCCTATAATATATATATATGTATATATGATACTCAATAAAAGACCATTAAGCTGGTAACAGCCTAGAGTTTGGTTTGAACTCTTTTGAAACCAGTTTGAAACAAATATAATTTCTGATATTTTTCAGTTAATTCTTAAGCTTTAAAGTCAAACCAAATTTAAATTCTCCTCACTTTTTGCACATGGAATAAGCTATAATCATTATTTTCAAAAGCAGATAAAACTGTTTCAGAACATATTTGTGTAAGCCTCTGAGTGGGCGTTTCCAAGGCAGTAGTTGAGTGACAGCATTGCTAGGTGACGTGCTGTCAACTTCCTGGTGTCCTGCTGTAAAACATTATACTGTACAGTATAGCTTATGAAGGTTAATACAAGTCTACATAGTTTGGCTTTCCGTCTTTAGCAATTTAAGCTTTCTGTCCATTTGCAACTTTCAACATTCAGGTTTGTATTGCACTTGGAAAGAGAAAGCCAGTAAGCCTAGTTTGCTAATGTTAGCACTGATTTGTACAGGACATGTTATTTCTACACCTACTGAGTCATTGGCAGTACTTAACACTCCAGCTAGTGTTATCTGACTTTCTTTCATGATGATGTGGTGATGGCAAATGACCAGACTGTCAAAAAATGATAGCAACGAGTAGTCTTGTGACCCCCCCCCCCAGGTGCACAATGCAATGCACACCCCATCTGGCTAGGCAACGGGTAACAACATCTGTCCCCTTTAAAATTTACTGAAATTAGCTGAAACTAGACTGTAATAACATACTTATTTCACACACCCTGGACAACACCAAGCAAACATTACTTTTCATTTCAGTTGGACTATAAAAACATTAAGGTAATTGCATCCTGCACATTCTGGATATTACAAACACAGATTATTAACAAGTACAGATTACATTTTAGACTCCACCCAAAGGGGATTGCAGGATCCCAGTGAAACCAGTACATTGATCCAGCGAAACAGAGAGATTAGACAGTAGTGAAAGAGAACATTGATCTCCAGCTGCATCCAAAGGGCACTCCTGTCCCGATGGGTCGGGGGGGATCCATCCCCCTACTCCTGCTCCCATCACTCCTCCTCCACCCTTATCCCCTCCTTCTCCCACTCCTTCCCTCTGCTTGCTGGACCATGCATCAGTATTGTGTCCTTCTGACCATGTGCTGCTCTCTCACAGTGAATGAGTCTCAACTGGTGAGAGGCACCACCCAAAACAGCAGCAGCAGGGAGCCTTGTATTGTACTGCACAGCTGCCTACACTGTATAGGTACTGTACTCACAGCACTCGTCAACATCCACTGCTGGGTTACTTTTTCACAAATCAAACACCTGCATCAGCACTAAAATACTACGGAGTGCTTTTGCCCTCTCCTTTGCAGTGTGTTTGTATTTCCCCTGCTCAGAAAAGAGCCACATGCAGCTACAGTGTGCACACAATTTCTCATCAATTGCACACATGTCAAACTGTGATAAATGAGTCCAATAGCAGCGCAGGGCAGCCGAGGAGTCCCAGCTGCCTCAGCCCAGAACGGGGGAAGTGCAGCCAAAAGACAGCCAGCACAGCCCGCTCCTCTAACACTGGGGGCACAGGCACATTCACCTCAGGGACAGCAGTAAATATGTTACCACACTATACAGTAGCAAGATGGCTCCAATGCATCAACCTCTGCCACATGCATGTCTGCAAGAAAAGAGGCTCAGGGAAGAAACTTTTGCTTTAAATGTAGGTTCTCCTAATTTGGGAGAAGATTTGATGAAATGAATAGGCAACAATTCAATAAATGCAATTAATCAATCAAAAACCACGAAGAACTCTTTGAGCAAGTTCACCAGCTTTCCTGCACCCTTCTATGTACACAAATATTTACATATTAATATTTCATCAAGACTGCAAGAGTAGTAGTGGATGGGACATCCATACAGCCACTACAGCATCTCCAGGAACCCCCCTCCGAACCCCAGGAGGGAGGCAGTAAAAGAGTAGAGAGGGTGGACCGTACCTGTTTGCCAGATGTATAGGGGTTTAGTTTCCACTGCGGTTTGCGCATCCAGCTCCCAGATAGAGAGAAAGAGCAGTGCTATCCTCCAGAGAGAGGGACGCGGTGCCCCTCTCGAGATCCCCAGCATCCCCACGGTTCTGCTGGCCAGCCCCATGGCACAGCAAGTACTGTAGTTCCCAATGCAGTGAAGAGGAAAAAAAAGCAAGCCTGGCCACGAGGTAGAGAGCTGGACTCAAGTGTGTGTGTTTTCTGCTTCTGCTTTGTCCACACCAGTGCATCCAAGAAGAAGTAATCCCGGCGAACGGGGCTGAGGTCTCCTCTTGCTCTCCTCGTCCTCCCTGTTTCTCTTTCTCTCTTGGAACCTTAATGAGAGAGAACAAGGTCTGGCAGTAATAAAACAGGGAACAATAGATCCCTAAACCCAGCCTGCTGCTGTATGTCGGGTTGATGCAGCGCCTCCCTCTCTCTGTCCTCTGTCTCTCTCTCTCTCTCTTACACACACAGACACATGCACACACGCCCACCCTCTCTACCCTCCCTCCCTCCCTCTCACTTGTCTCTCATCCCGTTTTCAAAGGGCTCAGTGAAGCTGTTTTGCACTCCGATCGAAATAGGCAGCTGGATGGGGCAGGTGGAGGTGTGTTTGTGTGTTTGTTGGTAAAATGAACAACACTAGTGGCTTAAAATAGACAAAAACTTAAATCCTCAATTGATAAAGATGATGCTGGGGGGCAGTTTTTCTGCATCTTTAAAAGACGTTTTACAGAATGCCAGAACATTCTCCTTCAAATTTACCTTCTCTGACAAAACTCTTCAATGGTTCAAATCTTAGGTTTGCAACTGTAAACAGTTTTGTAATTAACAATAAACATATTTCTTAGGGAGGGATTCCACAGGGTTCTGTCCTT
Source organism: Macquaria ambigua (assembly GCA_008360985.2). Lineage (NCBI taxonomy): Eukaryota > Metazoa > Chordata > Actinopteri > Centrarchiformes > Percichthyidae > Macquaria > Macquaria ambigua. The sequence goes on from VMKM01000777.1 coordinate 64,885, forward strand.
GGTCCGCTGCTCTTCAGTTTAAATTGTACGTAAAGGATTTACCAGAATCATGACATAAAACACTACATTTCACAAAACACAACGACATTTCACAAAACACAACAACATTTCAGATTACGGAAAGGGTAGGACAGCGCTTCTTATTTGTAATTGGACAGAGTCAACAAAACACGACTTCCGGTCAGGGCGCTACGCAATGGTACAATTTATAGTCACTGCTACTACGAACTCTGAACAGCACGTTTTCTCCCGGTCTCTCCTTTCTCTGCCAAAAATTAGAATTGCAGATGTTGTCCATCTTGTTGACAAATTTTAAGGCGATGTGAAAAGGTCAAAGTTAGACAAGCAATTCATTTTTGATTATCAAGGTATGTAGCCTGCTATGCTAATTAACATGTAAAATACTTTCTAGTTCAGCACTTACCTGTTAAGAGTTAGATGATCTTCAAAGTATGCTTAAATAGAAAACTTTTGTCAACTATGTGTTTGTACCTGTGTCTAGTCTCAAATATTATTGCAGGAGAAGTTGTAATTAGGGCCAGATGCTATAGATCACTAATGAAGTGTGAGGAACCACAACAGCTCAAGGTAAATACGTGTAAATATTTAATGTTAAATGGTACATTGTTCCTGTTAAACAGTCAGATGGTTCTCCTTTCCTACCTGTGCTCAAAAGCTGTTGTCTCAGTGTCCATAGAAACAGTAGTTATACAGTTGAATAACTAAAACACATAAAAAGGACTGATAAAAGGACTGTAACACATTCATAAATTCAAGGCTTCCTTAATTTACAGATGCCAATTTAATGTGATGCTTACTACACACTCACTACATAGCATGTGATCATGAAACTGACATAACAGATTTTATAATTTTTTTAAATATAAAATGATTAATATTTAAATAAGTTGTTAAATATATTAAAGTCTTGACATCACTTTCTTCATATCACCTTTGAAACCATACCACCTGAGATGACAGCATATTCATGCTTTTGAGCTGCTGGAAGAAGTTTGTGCAACCATTTGGTTGCATTACTTTTCCAGACAGCTCATTTTAGTACACTGGGAACCAAAAATGTTCCCGCTGCCCTTGCTTGCACAAGCAAACAGCAGGCCTGGCAAAGGCCCTGCACCCAGGTAAAAAAAATAAATAAATAAATAAATCATTTTTTTATACAGTTTTAATTTGATAACTGTAACCTCGAAATTCATTTAAAAGTGCATGTCATTTAGGAAATACATGACAACCTAGTGCAAAATGTAGAACATGAACAAAAGCCATGAAAAGAGGAGCCACGGGTTCTTCAACAGTATGCGGAGACCTTCGATGTTAATGTTCTCCCATGTGGTCTCATCATCCACGTCGATTCTTCACACGTTGGAGCCAGTCCGGATGGCAAAGTGGTTGACCCAAGTGAGTACCTTCCATATGGCCTGGTTGAGGTCAAGTGCCCTGACGTGAAAGACATTAGAGAGGCATCACACACCAAGTTTGTTGAGGGTCAAATGAAACTAAGGAAAACACACACCTACCACTGGCAAGTCCAGGGTCAGCTGATGGTCACTCGCTTAGCTTGGTGTGATCTAGTGACAGATACCAGGAGTGATTTCACGGTGAAGAGGGTGTGGAGAGATGAGCAGTTTATGAATTCTACTTTGGCACATACATTCATGTTTTCCTGGGGAGAAAATAGACAAGAAAAAGTGACATACTAAGTATTAAGATATTTTATTGAAATAAAACTACAAATACAACAATCTAAAAGTACTCCACTACAACTATAGGTCTTTCGTTCAAAATCCTACTTAAGTAAATGTACAGAAGCATTATTAGCCAAATGTACTTAGAGAATCAAAATTACTTGTGCTGCAGAAAAAATGGCTCGTGACTGATATATTATTATATATTTTCTCATTAGGTTGTTATTACTAATGCATCATTGCTTAAGCAGCATGTTACTGTTGTCTCTACTCGAGATGGAGCTAGCTTTATCTACCTAATATTCTATAAAGTAGTTTCATCCAGTGGTTCCCAACCTAGGTGTCAGGCTCCTTCCCAAGGGTCAAAAGATAAATTTGACTGTTCTTGACATTATTTATGGGGTAGAAAAGAAGAATAAAATTAGTTCTGCTACACAAATATTCTTCTTTTGGACTTTTCTCACGTTTCTCTTTTTGTGAAATATTGGATAAGTTTACCTTTTGAGTCTTAAGCAGTTATTTAAATACCCCCAAAGTGTACTTAATTACAGTACTTGAGTAAATGTACTTATTTACTTTCCACCACTGCATACTGATGAGTGAAAAAGCTTTGTCTTTGTCTGGCCTCCTTGAAGTGCAAGGCACACACAGAGACAAGGGGAGCAGGATTTACTGAGGCAAGTACTGCCTCTCCTCACGGTAAATCCTGCTCCCTCGTCTCTTCTTATGGACAAAATCCATTTCCTTGTTAAATGTTCGTCAGTTGAAAAGCCGTGAAACTATCAATACAGCTGTTTGTTTAGAGTTAGAACAATAAACTCTGCCATTGTTTTGACCGTGAGATAAGCTAGCGCTCAGACCGGAAGAGAGTTCTCCCGACATCCGGTTTACGCTCGCTATATTGTGAAATAGGCCAAATGATTGACTTGAGTTCTGTACTATCACAAATAAGACGCGTTGTCCTACCCTTTCCGTAATCTGAAATGTTGTTGTGTTTTGTGAAATGTTGTTGTGTTTTGTGAAATGTTGTTGTGTTTTGTGAAATGTCGTTGTGTTTTGTGAAATGTTGTTGTGTTTTGTGAAATGTCGTTGTGTTTTGTGTAATGTTATTGTGTTTTGTGTAATGTCGTGTTTTGTGTTATGTCATTGTGTCGAAAACAAACAGAGGTTTGTGTGTTTGCTGAGCAGAGTTGAAGGTGAGCAGAGGCCTGTACTACGAAGCGGGATTTGCGGTTAGCGAGATAACTTCAGGTTCAACTCTGGGTTTTCAGTACTACGACGGTGGTTCACTTCTTACCGGGGTAAATCGCCATGGTAACTTATGCTGCACGGCAAACTTGCTCCGGAGCAGGTTATGTTCGAGATAACAGATCAACACGGCCTACTGACCAATCAATTCTCTTGGAAAATGACATCACCAATAGAAAAGAAGTGGAGCTCGGTACGTGGATCGTGAAGATCGTGAGAGGAACTCTTATATGAGAGATAGTTTCTCGTCGGATTGACCGACGTATCTGTGTCATCCTACAACAGAGACTGACTGAAGCACTAAAGCTTTGTACTTAAAAGAGATGAATGTAAGCCTATTTACCGCTAAATTATGTTTTTATATTTATTTATTTTTTGTCTGTTTGACACCACCGGGGTTGCAGCTGAAAGAATCAGGCTAAAATTGTCATACACTCCATAAGAACATCTAAGCAACACATTAATTTAATGGAATACTGCTGACGGGGCAGTGATATTATAAGCCTCTTAATTTACACATTCACACAGTCGGGTTTTTTTGCCAGCTGTCCTTCCTGCATTCAGCAGCTGCAGTTGTGTTGCTTTTAGCCTGGAGTATGAATTCTTCGTATTTCTCTAATATTACAGTTTGCTCTTCCTTTGTAAAGTATGCCGCTCTGCTGCCAGTACACCTGTCATGTTTGTGATTGGTCATATGCTGCAAACCCCGCCCCTTTCATGTGAACGCGCTCATGGCTTGATTGGGAAACCCTGGGTTGACTTACCGAGTTGATAACCAGCGTCGTGTGACCGCTTAGCGGGATCGCGATTGTTAGGCTCAGTGAAGCCAGATAACAAAAAGAGATCCTGGGTATGTTGAACTTGCTTCGTAGTACAGGCCTCTGGTATGCACGATATCATCGAGCTGCAGGCGAGCGGTGGAGGGGTGGGTGGAGATTTGAATAGAGGCGGGGACTATTTGCATATTCATAGGCCTGCGCATACTAAATGAAGGCAAAGGTGTAGAGTTACATCAATGCTATTTTAAGGCACGAGGGGATTTTTTTTCTCTTACTAAATATGTAATTTTGATGATCTGAGTGAGGGTTTAATCAATGCCAGGAATGGATATTTAATCTTTTGTGTGTATCTGCTTGTGGTAATGAGAATTAATGGTTAAAAAGGATATCCAAAAATACAAAAATGTGTGAAAAAAGGATAAATTATTGGTGCGGCTCAGTTTGACCTTGTATGATATTCAAGCCCAAGATTCACCATTCAGTTAGAAGAGGTACTTATTATTCATGAGAGGTGACCACTGCACTCAGTGAAAGCTGTTCATAAATTTGATCAGCAGCAGGTGGTTCAGTAAATCAAATGGACCCTGTCAGTCATCACACTCCTGCAAGCCAGCCATGGGAATATTATATACTTTACAGTATCTATATACCTTTGGAGCTAGTAGTTCATTGCTGTTCTTTCACTTTGCCTTAATTTGTTTTCAAAGTCTGACTTTAATTGGGTGGCACCCCTTTGTCTTTTTAACCATGGTCATTATTAATTAATTAATTAATTAATTACATGCTCACTGCCCAGTTGTATGTTTCAACCTGGGATCTCCATTTCTTTCTCTTATTTTCCACCAGACCTTTTCTTCTCGTTTCTGTACGTTCAGATGAGTCATGTACAGCCTTGGGATGCGCGTAATTTTTTTGCTCTAGTTAAAACATTTTCAATTTGTGCAGACACGTCTTCACCTCGGTCGGTGCTAAGAGATTTTGTGTCTGTTCACCTTGACTTACATCTTTGCATTGACTACAGAAAACCCAGTGTCCTAATAACTATGTTAATAAACTGTAAAATGGTTTTGCTAAATGCATTTTGGGAGGAAACATATTTCCTGTCTGGATTGTGTTCACTGGCAATCTTCTTTCCAGTCAAGGAAGTGTTATGTTCTTGTACTGCAAGTCACAGGGAGGTGGTCACAGTGGATGGTGGATGTACACAGCATAGGACCAGGATCCACATCATGTGTGCCATGTATTGTAATACTTTGGTTAGAGGTCACATATTATTTATACTGCACTTTTTCATGGCTAGCTAGGTGACTATCTCTGTCCACAGAATATCTAGTGAATCTACCTCGCTGTCCACCATTGTTATTCCTCACCGTCGCCGACTCTGGTAACACAATAATGTCGAAGGTACGAGCAAAGCACGCAAATTGTTCTGTTGTTGGCTGCAAGAACCAACGCAAAAGTCTTCATGTAGTCCCATCATCTAAGGATGTGAAGACCCAGTGGACTAAATTTATTTTTGTCAGAAATGTAACCACAACAATTGGAAAACTCTTATGTGTGTGTGTAACCATTTTACTTTGGACTGCTTTCTCAACGAGCGCCAGTACAGAGAAGGATTCGCTTCTAAACTGAAGCTCAAGGATTGATCAATACTGACTGTCCATGATCTAAGTTTAAACTTGGAAGCTAATAGTATTGCTTTTTTTATGTTGTTTTACTGTTAATTTTGCAGGTTATCAGTTCAAACTTTGTGACAGTATCGACAGATCACAATATTTATTGTACAATATTAGTACACTATGGGAACATTTTATTTGACGTGTACTTTGATTTTTCAGTTTGGCCCATGTCCCATCCGCTAACATGGAGGGGGTGGGGTTTATGACCTATACTGCAGCCAGATCCAGATGTTTTGGCTTCACTTTGGGGGAGCTGTCATGTCGTCCATCTTTATATACAGTCTATGGTGGCTCATCCCGTACTGGCAGAGGGCCCACAGCATGAGTACACCCCTCCTGCTGCCAGTCCTGCCCACCTCAACACCCCAGACCCTCCCTGCACTCCGCACAGCCTCCCCAATCCCCCCAGGCCCCTTCAGTCATTTCACAGCTATTAGCTTAATAAAGGAACATTTCACCCGTTGCTCAATGTGGACCCCACGACAAATTAGCCCAGCATCCACCATGCTGGGCCCCCTCTATCCCAAACTACCCAGCTGGCGTGATGCTTCAGTTAAGACACCCATGCTAGCCAAAATCAAATACACACACACAAACTGTGAATGGCCTTAACTGCATGCATGTTCTAAAATCACAAGATAACATAATAGCTACAAAATTTAAGACTGTATTTGAAATGAATTTATTTTTAATCGAAAAATGTTGTAGTGTAATGAATCACTTTTCTGATGAGTAGCATCATGACGTGAGTTGTGCTTTGTTGAAACTTAGAGTATGAATCCCATGCTCATTTCCAGATAATGAGACAACCAGACTTGATCCTCACCAGAGTAGATCCTCACCAGAGGTTTAATGATCCTCTGTGCTCCTGCATGACTCTGTGCGGAACCTCTTCTGGCAGACAGCCACTTCCCACAATCCCCTCTGCCATTCAGGACCAGGTGCACATTTGGTAAGACAGCCTGTGCAGCATGGACAAGTGGTCAAATGGGTCACCGGGGCATCTCAAGGAGGAAGGAGATAGAGCTGGGAGAAAGCGAGTTGGAATGAGAGCGAGGCTGAAAGAGGGCTTATCAGGGCTCTAAGGGGCTTGAATCTGACCCTGATTAGTGGGAATCTGCTGGGCGGGATTACGGTCTCTGCTGCATTTAAGACGACAGATACTGGTAATGAGAAGGAGTGAGAGAGCAGATACCGTGGAGGAGCTGCACAGCAAGTCAAGGACAGCTCTGTGTAATGACATACAGTATACCAGATTATAACGTTACAATCTATAATAATAATAATAGATAACATGAGACTTAAATGAGCCATGTGAGGAAGTAGAGTTTGATATAGTATTGTATAGTGAATGGTATAGTATAGTATTGTATACTACAACATAGTATAGTTTAGTATATTATACAAGTGTAATGCAAGGATACTCAGATTCATGCTGGAAGTGGGTGGGGTTTATACCAGAATTTCATTTCCTGTCTTCTATTGTTTTTACTGCTGTTTATGTTATGTATATGTCTAAGTTTTGTAGCCCACAAAATACATTTATAATATTTTACACCATGTTCCTAGATTAAGCAAATAAAAAGCATGATTTGTATTTTAACCCCACCTCCAAAAAAAGAAAAAAGAAAGTCAGCTGTGTAATTGTTAAAGAGCATCTTGCAGGTTGGTGACCCCAGTGAATCAATGTGTAGGAAAGTGATGTAGCAACTAGATATAAAGAAAAAATAAATCTACTGTATATACACTAAAGTAACATCTGGAGTCGTTTTTTGAAGACGTGCTAAGTCCACCTCAAAAAAGACTAATTTTCTTTGCCAGGTCAAGTTTAACAACTATGGATCCCAATGCTAGTTTTGTCACTGCAGAGGTTGTAAATGTCTATTCATACGCATATGACAGACCACAGCCTTATAATTATGAGCCTGCTAGGTGTCCAATAGACCAATAACAAACAAGGATTAGAAGAAAACGGCCATCTGTGAGAAATTGAGCTGTGGTGTGAGGAGAACCAGTGGAGAACTGGGCAGGTGTCTTGGTGAGTTAGCTAACAATAGCAAACGCTGTGTTCTACAGTACAGTATAAAATATAATATAGTGCAACTATAGTAAACAACTACAGTAAACCACTTATACTACAATAGTAGGTGACAGAATAGCACAGTATAGTATAGTACAGGAAAGTATAATATAGTATAGAATAGTATAGTATAGTACAGTATAGTAGAGTATAGTAAACTAAAGTATACTTAAATATAGTATAAATATATTATAATCTTTTTGTCCTTTAAGAACGGAGGAGAACTCTAAAATAATTCAAGATGGCGTACCCATTTTAAAACCAAATATCATCTTGATTGAGCAGTGATTTTTCAAACTAGTCCCCAAGGCGCACATGTGAAATTAGCAATTGCATAAGAAAATGCTATGTCCTATTAATCAAATATTTCGTCATTCTTTATTCTTGAACCAAGAGCTACTACATGTAGCTCACAAGAGTTACTACCACAGCCACTGAATGAGCACACTGGGTATTTAAAGTGGCTTTCACACAGCCGTGCGGTAACTCACCACCTCCAGTCATTTCAATGAGGGGAAGACGGCAGAGGGGAAGTGGTTTCGATCACGGCAGTAGGTTTATGTTGCCGCCCACGTCAACATGCACAGTTCATCGTGCTGAACTTCTAGTGTTAACTGCCTGGCTTTGGCCAATCAAATAGAAGGAGGCGGGCATCAAGAGTCAGAAAGAAGAGCAATGGAGAAGCTGAATGCCTGGAGTAGGCACTAGCTACTCATAAGGACAACCAACCAGAACACATAAATTCAATGCATTTTGATTTGATTAGTTAAATCTAGCAGGGGCTGACATTTTATTTAAAAAAAAAACAAAAAACAATACATTCCACTTGCATATCAAATTGTGGAACCAATGATTGAAGCCTATTTTCTTGGGGAATTATTTGCACGGCACCAAGCTAGCTTGCACAGCCACAGCTACTACTATGGCAAATGCGTGGTTTTCGATTTGATTTGCAAGCTAGTGTACGTGTTGTGGACTTTTGGTTGGGTTGTACCAATGCTATGATGTTCACCGAAGCACCTGCCTGTCATTGCAGCCTTGGACCATAGCAGCCACTTTTAAAACTTTTTTGGGGAATACTCTTGGAGGTAGATGGTTGTCAGGGCGGTTGCCACCCGGCCGTGTGAAATGGCCTTAAGGCACACTTTTTTAAGGATCCACAGGAGCCATGAGTACCTCATTACATTGTAGAGTATAAGGGAATAGAATGTGTGTGTGTGTGTGTGTGTGTGTGTGTGTGTGTGTGTGTGTGTGTGTGTGTGTGTGTGTGCGTAAGAGAGATATCACAGGTCTCCATGGAGACATATCAGGTGAGATGATGATGAGGGAGAGAGAGAGAGAGAGAGAGAGAGAGAGATGGAGGCCATCCAGGGCAAAGATATATGTGTAGAAAGGCGAGGGAGGGGGGTTGTGTATTTGAATAATAGGGCTGCATAAGTAGAGCAGATCCAAGCAGAGGCAGAATAATGAAGACACCAGTACATGCTCACACACAGCAACAGCCTCCTCTCTGATGGTTTCTGATCAACAGGCACAGAAATGCATATCACAGCTAATGCAAATCTAGCACAACACATTAATTCCATTGTTTGAAATACTCAGCCTACCAGCTATGTGTATTGTGCTAGTAACTGAACATATCACAGTGAGCCATGTAATAAAACCCTCCAGGCACTCAAAGGCTGGCGGCAGCACATATAAGAGTTATTACTGTCTCCATTAGTAGAGCATCATCATAACTCAGAGCTGCTGCCATAACATGAGGCTACAAATGATAAGAGGAGGGTTTTCTACTTACTTTACAATCTTAATTGTTTTCTCTCTCTCTCCCTCTTCAGTTATGATATTATGGAGTCATTTTGAAACAAACCCGTGGGAACTACTCAAACCCAATGCGCATAAATTAATTTTCAAAATTAGAGAGACCTGATCTGAAAGCACCTGAGGACAGTATCGCCAGATTAGCCCACTACAGGCAGGGCAAAAATGAGCTGTGTGCCCCTTAGTAATTAGTTTGTGGTGGCTTAACTGGAAAAATGTACTGTATATCGTGAAATAAAGGCTAGACTAGATTTTAGCTCAGGGTCCTTCGACAAGACAGGGCCTCAAGATTAGCTCATAATGCAAGTTTTCCGTTATGGCCCCAATCCTTTCAGTTTATAATGTGCTTTAGTGATGCGTACAGTATTAACAAATTTGCACAAAATTACCATAAACTCCTCACAACACTCATAACCTGGAGACACAGGAGAATCTGAGGCCAGGCAGTTGCCATCTTTGCCCAGTTGGTAATTCAGCCTTGGAGGACAGTCAGACCTGGTCCAAATAGACCTGTGGATAATTAGACCCGATCCAAATATGAGTGGACCTGAACAGACACAAACAGAGAAAGAATACCAACACTGGCAGCAGCATAATGCCCCACAAATTAACAAGCAGAAATACGTCATTGTTGCTGCACTTCACACTTCAAAAAACACTTTTTTCTGCTGTGATGATGATGACGCACCACCTGATCAGGACTGATTAACTCAGGTCTCGCTGTGTATTAGAGATATTGGCAAACACACCTGAGGCAATACAACGGTACCCTATCAGGGATAGACGCTAATATTTTTAAGCAGCCCCTAAATTTGGTGGCCAAAGTACATTTTTGGTGGCCCAAATATAAAGTTATGTAAAAACAATACAGAAAAGGCAATTTAATGCAACTTAACACAGCCTTCCTTAACTGTGACACTTCAATAAATGAAAAGACATTAACAGAATGAAAATATATTTTTTATAAAAATGTATTTAAATTGAAATTGAAAACTCAGGTTCTTTGTATGTACATAAATTCTCTCACAGTCTCTTAGTTCAATCTTTTTCACACACACACCCCCCCATGCCTCACACATGCTCTCTCTCTCTCGCTCATTTCCTCACGCAGATAGAATGATATAATTTTGAACTAAGAGGTGCAGATCTTTGTGGAAAAGTAACATTGCTTTGGCGAAGGCTCGCAGTATAGGTATAAAACTTGGTGGCCACAGGGGGCAACCTACATGGAGTATTTGGTGGCCACAAAGTAACTTTTTGTGGCCATGGGCCATAGGGCCATGGTTAATGTTGAACCCTGCCTATAGTTATATAATTAGGTTATACTGAATATGATTTGGACCCTGTCTGAGTTGGGTCCTAGGTCAGGTGTTTAATAACAGACAAAAATTGGACCTATGTAGACTTCTATTCTACAGGATGAATTCTTGTTTTGGTGACCCCTGACCTTTCCTCTTGCACCACCATCAGGTCAATATGTGCACTTGAAATATCTACACACAAGGAATATCAAAAGCTAACGTGCAGATTGCGTGCAGGCAACCAATGTAGTAAACAGAATCCTCCATTTTGGACTAGATCTGGTCCATAGAGAATGGTAGCATGTTGTTTGTTCCATCCAACACCCTTGTATTGAGGGGTGCACTGTACATTGCAAAAGGAATGGTGAAAACACATTGATCAAAAAAAATTGGGCAGTAGGTCTGTCATCATTCTGTTTGATGCTCTGTATTGTTTTGGCCCTCTCCAACACATTTCCAGTGGCTCTTTAGCTTTTAGCTGGAGGAGGGTGTGGAAAGAGGGGATAGGGGTGAGGATGAGAAGTGTGTGGTAGTGGTGGGGGGTTACCGATGCAGTGCGGTGGGGGGGTGTAGGGTGCTGCAGGGCCAAGCCAAGCACATCCAATTTAAATATGCAAATGTTATTACAGTGAGCAGGATGGAGAAACAAGGTGGCAATGAGGGAGAACAGAGAACAAAACATTAAATGTTTGCTATTGTTGGCTTGCACAACCGAGAAATCAATTATCGCATTTAGAAGTTGTGGAAAACAGGAACATTGTCTCTTGTCAAGTCTCCAGGGGGAAAGGAATCAGAGATTAAGTCTATGGTAAAATGTGAATTGACACGTGTGCTATGAAAAGGCTCATTTATTCATGTCAAATAAGAAAAATAAGCAGTCTCAAACAACAAGCTCCATGTACAGCAGCTTATGTTATGTCTGCTGAGAAGAAATGTGCATTCACAAGAGGGATTTTCCTGTTTGAGTTAAAGAAAGCAGATCTATCTCTGCTTCTCCTCTGAAGTCAAGCAGATCCATGAAATAGTGCGCAGAGCACAGATATGAGCAACAGCACTGGTGTTAATATTTAAATCTGTCAGAGGGCATGTTATGTGGAACTGCTAAGCTCTCAGGAGCTTGTTTTGACCCCTTCCTTCAGGAACAAAGAGACCCAACAGTAATCCAAGTAGCTAATATCAGTCAAAGTAAATCATCCCTGAAATGAGTTGAGCCAGACGGAGGCCACAACTGCAACCGGCCTTTAGCCTCATCCCCAGCTCTCCATTGTCTTCTGCTTCGTTGGCTCTGAGCTGGTAACCAGACTGGGGAAACAAAGCAGAGGGGACCCTGCTTTTAGCCCCAAAACAGTCCCACTTTAGGCTGTCTGCTAGTACACCCCAAAAAAGAGGATTTAACTGGGTTCCTATCAGCAACATAAGAGCAACCTCTGGGGAATCACACAAACAAACACAAGTCCATTGTGTAATAGCTGGGCCTAACTATCTGTCAACCTGTTTTCCTGTCATTACTCACCCAGCCCCCACTGACTGCAGCCACAGAAAGGGATTTCCCTCTGGACTCATGACACACTGATGTGGATTTTTAAAGGAGTGATTCAGTTTATTATGTATAAGTTACTATTTACATGCCAAACACTCAATGTTTCCCCCAGAAATCTGTCTTGTCATTGGTGAAGAACATCAAGGTGTACTGAAACTCTCCACTGACAATCAGGACTGATAACAAATAAACAAACAGGATTTTAGAAATACTGTCACAAGTCCCCCCCCCGATGCACCCCCTGTCCACTCATCATTTTTAAATTATTCAGATCTTCCATATTTTATTAATTCAGTTAACCATTCAATTGAACCCAGAATGTTTAAATTATTCTTCTACAGTTACTGGATTTTTGATGCAGATACAGATATAGCAACATTTGAGAGTTTGAAAAATCCGATAATGATATACTCTACATCAGACAATATTCATTTTATACATAAATACATAACCTGAGCAAACATTATTGATAAGGGTCACTTAACTGTGTGTTTTATATGTGGTGTTAGGGCCATTTTACAGTGTAAACATAAACCTATCATCCAACATATACAGCGATAAGATATATCTGCAATAAGCTAATATCTGAGCTGATTTATCAGTCTGACTGGTTTAAATGTTGTTGAAAAGCATTCTCATTGAGAAATTCTGAAGCCTATATTTTAATTAATTATTTTTTATTTTTGTTATTTTGTTTGTCTTAAAACTTTTTTAATTTAAACACACTGCATCTACAAATACTGGAATCAGTTTATAAAATATGCCATGTACATTTTTTATTGTAAAATGTATACTCTCTACAGGTAAAATGAACAAATTCACTAAAAGTAAATAAATTAATAAATTAAATTTAAAAAAAGCTAAAACCCTGTAGATAAATAAATATCCCCATTGCCATTAACTCTTTTAATGTGAAATAACTTGCAGGAAGTTCTGGGTTTCATTCATGGTAGCTTAACATTGATTGGGAAAAACTGCAAACTTGAATTAATTAGTGAGTGAAAACAGTTTTTTGGGTTTTTTTTTTAAATTGTTGTGTAATTAGCTGATGCAGTTTCAAAGTCAGGCTACATCACCACTACTACGTTTTTGTTTTAAAATGCATAACTTTTGCTACTTTAACACCTAGCGTCCACACTACTCCGGCGTTTTATAACCCCTAAAACGGAGACCTTTTAAAACACTGCTGGCCCTGTTTTTGTTTGAAAACTCCAGGATTGCCTTTTAGTGAGGACGGGCAAAAACGGAGACGTTCTAAAACGATGACGCAGACACCCACATTCGCTTTCTGATTGGGTCTAATTAGCCACGACATCTCCTTCCCTGATTCGTCACGCCCGAATCATGTGACCCCTTCACAGACGAAAACAAACGACATCAGCCTTGACTACTAGCGGTTAATTCAACATTAACAACGAATTACAACACTTGCTTGCAAATCCAAAAGTTTTGCTTGCGAATCCAAAAGTTTTGCTTCTGGTTCAGCTGAATTCCGTGGGCGGGACTTACACTGAAAGATGCAAGACATGTTTCTATTGGCCAGTCTCGATCGGAGTGACAGCTTGGCAACATCCGCAGTCAGTTAACAAGAGAGGGTGTTTTGAACTCATGGAGTAGAAGACCGGAGAAACTCAATACGCATTTATGTTTCTTTACACAATTTACAATGGTGGGAAAAATTTGGACCCCCCTCAATGTCTATACCATGGTTACGCCCTTGAAGATTTGCCCTAGTGTTGAAGAGATGTAACTGTTGCTGAAATAAAATATTATGATTACTAATATTTCAATAAGATCAACAACATACGACAATACCAGAAATGCATGATTCCTGAAAAAATACAGGGAACTGTGTTTGCAGAAAAAAGGAAAATAAATATTCTTTCTGGTATTTACAATTTTGACCAAATCATTTCACTGTCAAGCCAAAATGCATTTTAATTTGGTTGGAAACTATAGGGTTTTTGTCAGGGTCTTACTTTAATGTAAACTCTTCCCTGATCCCTGATTCCCACACACTGCGCAAAAAGATGGCATTGATATAATATAAATACTCAATTTCATGAGTGATCAGACTCAACAAATATTTAGTCCACTTAAGTGTCTGGATTCAATACAAGTGTAACACAGATCAGATAGTTCAATAGTGATCTGACCTTACCATGGAGATTCTTGAATTATCATTCTAACATAGTTATCTTCTATGTGCCAGATGCCTTCAAATTCAATTTTCAGCTGGAATGACATTAACATGCAAATAGGAGGTCAGTTGAGGCGATTCATTGACCATCTGAGATGTGGAGTACCTTTTACCACTCATTGAATTTAGTTGAAAACCTTGTAACTTTAAATTACAAAGTCAGTAATTGTTTTTCTAGAAGTTAGGGTCTTCTTCTGAGCTTTTTTAGTGACAATTTTGAGAAACATTGTTAAGGCTTAAAGAAAGCTATATGGTTGCTGTGTGACAATCCCTCTTCTGCTCCTCCCAAAAAAGCTTTTTCTTCAGTAGTTGACAAAGATGGCTGGTTTCCTCGCACTCAAATCAAAGCCTTAAAACAGCTAATTATAAAACCTAATAGGTGGCATCACTGATGCTACAGTTTATGGCAGTGCAGTCCTCAAGCAACTGGCATCTTCAATAATCTCAGTGTCAGACTGTGTGTTCAATTGATTCCTCCTGCAGTGACCTTGTTTACATGATAGTGAAGATGGATGGATAGCAAACTCCTGGGGTGGTAGTATGAATAAGTATGAACTGACACAGTAACCTGAGGTCAACTGACTGGGTACAGGGGATAAGTGCATACCTGTTTATCACACACAGACCAGTCAACTTTTCCTCTGAAATACAAGCAACTCGTAGAGAGAAGACAGTTTTAGGTTTGTGTTGTTGTAGAACATAAGGTTTGAAAGAGGGTGAATTAGCTGGATAGCTAGTGAAACCACAACTGAAGAGTGACATTTACTACACAAACCTTCTGAACATGTTAGTAGACCATGTTTGTTCACTCTAAACATTTTAGTATTTTACCACTGTCAGGCTAAAACTTCCACTTGTACATAAGCACTATGAAACCATAATGAGCAGACTGGCATGAAATTTACTGAGCACATTCATGCTCCCAGATGATCAATCCTTTCCAGTTCTGATACTTTAAACTTTCCTCTTGCACTACCTTCAGGCCAAAATGTCAACTTTGCATACTATCAACATTAGCCCCTTTAATCCTCAGAAGGCAAAGCAAATTGAAGATGCAGTGTGATTGCATAGAAAGTGCCAAGAGTTTTATCACTTTCTATTAAATAGCTTCTATGTATACATTTTTATTTAGTTAGAAAATGTTCTGATGTTTTAATCATTTTTTGATTTAAAGTATCCAGAAATAGAAACAAAGACAATATGTGCCTGTGTGTGTGTGTGTGTGTGTGTGTGTGTGTACCTGTGTGTGTGTGTGTGTGTGTCTCTGGTGAAGCTCCAACTGTGCTGTCAGGATCTTCTCTGACATGACTGGACCTCAACATCTGCTCCATTTATCCAATAACCCTCCCACTGCGCATGTTTCCTTCACCTGCTTGTGATTTCAAATGTTTCTGCCACACGTCTGTTGAGGCAGGGCCAAATTCACAGAGTAGTCTTAAGCTGTTCACAAATCCTCCAGAAGCTGAACTTATATGGTGATGGGGCTGACTTCCCTGTCATCGTCTGACAGGTGTGTCGTGGCTGGCTGTATACGATAGGACTGACCCTGCTGTCATCCACCGCACACAGGGCCTGGTGACATAGACAATAACATGTTGTCCTTTGGCAGATGAGAAAGGTCCATCAGCACCTTGAGCACAAGGACGTGTCCACTGCAAAGAGCTGCTGGAGAGGGAATTCAGAAACACAAAGTGCTGTCAGCTCTCATTCACATTAAGAGTGGTTGCTCGCTTCACGTCGTGTTCCTTCACTCTGTGTAGGGCTAAGGTTAAAGAAGAATTTATGCACGGACCACATAAATCAGCTTTGATCCCGGAAAGGGGCACCCATCACCAAGCATGACCCTGATCCAGAATGGGGGCTGATTTTAGAGTCCTTTATTTCCCATACCCATGTTATATCCAATGAATTTATTCCATATCATTAAATCCACCAAATGAAAATTCCTAAGTGGCAATAGCTCCCACCTACAGTATCTATCCCCTAGTTGGTTGGTTGGGGTTAGGTATGGAAAGATTTGAGGTTAGAATGCCTCCATCATTTACTCTTCATGCTGCGGGTTTGAAACTAGCATCAGGCACCCCAATCCAACCCCAATTCACTTACATGAAGCAGGTATGACACAGGCACTGGCCTGTTGGGACAAAAGAAGAATGGAGAAATGGCAATAGCTCCCCTAGCTGATCCAGAATGGGGGCTTGCCTCCCCCAGAAATTGGGCTCTCACATCTCTGCATTCAGTGCCAAAAACTGGTCTCTATATCCTTGATTAATAACTCATGCCCATGTTCCAGTGTTTTGGAGGATGTTTCTCCTTCTTCAGGACAGCCTTGTCTTGTTCACCTCAGTAGGATTAGGGTTAGGATTAAAGTCTAGGGTTAGGAGGTTTGTTGTCAGATGTAAACACAGACAACTATGCTTCTCTGTTACATTTTGTAAGTTTTATGGGGTTCATGTTGTATCCCACTGTGACATCTCCTTCACTGAAAATCATATTTGCTCTGACGATACAGAAACATGTTTATTCACCAAAATAACCTCCAATAACAAAGTGAGCCCCACTGCCAATGTTCATTCTAGTGTCATTGAAAGCACACGAGGCAGTGTACACTAATTCATTTTCCTTATCTCATCTTCCACATGCTGGGGTTGATTGATTGATTTGTAATTGCACAAACAGCCCCGTCACAGCAGCGTGGGTGAAGAGACCTTTCATCGTGGCCTGCTGCTTGTCGCCTCGACTGCAGCCTCCGCTGAGACACTAATTCAATTCTTCCCAAGTAAATTAATACCATTAGCAGGATGGTTTGCAACTAAACACGTAGCGCAGGCGTCCGGTCTCGGATCCCCAGTGGAATTTAGAGAGGTGCTGATGTTGTAAAGGCAAAGCTGGGCATGTCTGTGACTCACCAGCTGTCGGCTCTCTGGGACCCACAGTACAGGATCTGACTGTATTTATATCTGATACATCCCAACACTCCATAAAAGGGGGAAGTGTAAACGAATTAGGCAACAAAACAATAAAGCTTTGCTTTACACAGACGTTTAGTGAAAGGCCATATCAAATCAGCACTCTTTGGAAAAGTCTATAGTCAATTTGTTTACCTGTTTGTGATTTACTTTCTGTATCCTACTAACAATGTGTTATGATGCATTCAGATACAACAGGCACAGAAATGCCCCCGCTGGGAACCAGGCACCCTCCAGCAGGGCCATTTCCTGCCTTGTACAAGATGGTGGAAGACATTTTTTTGGCTGCACTGTGGTCTTCCACTGCCACAGTAGTGCAGTCATATGTCTAGGATCTGACATCTACCTCTGTGACTAATGGTGCTTAGTGCTACTGAACCTCACTGCTTATTTATGGGGTACGCTACCACCTGATTGGGTGATGAGTACATTAATCTGTCTCAGGGTGCATCAGGGTCAGTTGGGGCACCTAATACGTATGCTTTTCAGTCTTCAAAACTCCATATCAGACCAACCCTTTACAGTTTCAGATGGTGGGCATACAGTAACATTTTCAACAGTGAAATTGAGAAATGAAGCTGTATTATGAATATTTTTCTGGCTGTGGGAATATTTATAAAATGCATGTTTTGAGCTGAGACGAGGATTTAACGTACTTTGCAGCGGTGCAGTAATGAGACCGCGTCTGTGGAGACCCCAGTGACAGAACTTTAAAGAAACGCTACAAAGCGGCAGCGTTAATTACAGTTGACGGAATATTAGCTGTAACGAGGTTGGAGGAACCACGCAGGCTTGTTTTTCATCTTTCCCCCATGCTTTCCCTACCCCCCCCTTTCCCCATCCCCCAACACCAGAACCCCCCGCTGCACTCCCCGCGACCCCCCAGGATCTTTAGGGCTCTACCAATGAGAGAGCTCTACAGCGGCATTCCTTCCCAGAGACAAGAACCTCCAGGTCTGGTGCAATCCTTCCCTCTGCCTGTCATGCTGCTTAACACCAATCACATGCTCGGCGCCGAATGATTCCGCATCACAGAGTTACCGCATTGGCAAAGTGCACAATATGTGGGTTTTCATGGTTGCTACCCCTGGGCATGACAACTGCCTGCCTGGTGAGGCCATACACAAAGAAAAACATAAGCATGTTTATTTCTCATTCTACAGAGCTGAAATTTAAAATCCTGCATCATCAGACATTTGATTCCAATTCAAAGTCAAACCAAGGACGCCTGTGGTCAACACTGACTTGTCTCACATTTCCAGTGTTGGAAAGCATTCTTGTGCATCATAAAGAGGCTGGGGTGGATATGCAGAGCAACTTGCTTTAGATTGAATGAAATCATCTCAGCAAAATGTCAATACCAGTGTCACAATATGTCAGCTGGGGGAGCTGAGATTACATTATATTTATAGCCTCATTCAATCCAATTTTTCCAAATGATGTTTGTGTAAACCCAGAGCAAATCTGCTGATGAAAAAAATTCCAGGGGCTTTACGCTATAAATATATTTCCATGTCCTCTTTCCAAAGCATAATAGTGACATGGATATCTATATAGGAAACACAGCTGTTCTTTCATGACCTATTACTAGCTGAACAATAACGTAAGGACTCGTCTATAAATAAATGGGTCAACAGATTCTGTGGGGTGTTATATGGGCTCTTAAGACCCATTGGACCTGACAGTAAAATGAAAAATCCAGGTCATGAAAAGGAAGAAATGGCCCAAGTTGTTCATTTCTGGAATTGTACCACACCAGAGACTGCAGGGGGGAGTGTGATGAAAGAAGATGGGGGGGACAAAATGGGGGCAACCAAACCATCTTCCTCACTTGAAGTTTGAGGAGTAAAAAGGTTCAGTTGTTTTGATATGAAGGATAAAAGGATTTAATTATATTCACTGAAATTTGTGCTGTATTTATTTTTGTAAAAAAAAAAAAAAAGGTACGGACATGGCAGATGCATAGAGAATCAAAATCCAAGTCAAACTGGAATCACAAGAGTCAACTCTTTTGCAGTTGAAAATCCATGTCAATGTGATTTTCAAATTTAGCATTGAAATTATTTGTAACTGAAAAGAAGTAAAAAGTTTTTTGGAGATAAATCAGAAATGCTACCGTTGCCTCTCAACCTCTGAATGGGCTGGCCAGTGTGCGTGTGTGATTGACAAGTGAGATCATGATAACAGCCCTATTTCTATTGTAGGAACTTAATGACCTATAACTTCCCATAACCTGAACCTTAAAGAAGAAATTAAATTAACCTATTACTTTTACTCTTTCTAGTGCACATGGCCATATTTCCCTATCATTCTCCTCTCTTCTTATGTGTCAATCACATAGTTTAGCTGTAAAACTTTAAAAACTGTCAAACTGAGTGAGGCGCTTTCCACAGTGACTTCACGAGTCAAACAAGCTTCGGAGCTTCAGTATCATCCGCCCATCTCTACAACAAACCAAACGATGGCACTTCAGTGACTGTATTAACTCTTTTATTTGCCTTTTGTTGACGTGTTGACGTTTTGATGACATGTTGCACATTAACTGAATTTATTGAACAATATCTGGGCGGAACTTTGAGGTGGAGGAGGTGGTCATTGTAACATTGCATTGCATGCTATAACTTATATCATTAATTTGTGCATGTAATGGGTAAAGAGTGAGAGTACAGAGGTTTATGGAAGCAAATCTGTCTCACATGTATCCATGTTTCTAGATAAGATGGAAACATTATCTAATGTGGGTTGTAATTTAAAGTTTGTGGCTGTTTTCGTTGCTGTCTGGCGGTTAGCCGGTGTCTCAGTCAGCCAATGACTGGACTGGTACATGCACAGACATGTGACACTCATAAAACCAAAAACTATACATATCCAATTTGATTTACTACTTTTTTTCTTACAGAGAGCACAAGACATGTTGATAATAGATGTACTTCAATAGTGGATGGAGAAACTGATATCCAGTTCTCCAGTCATAACATGACTCATTATTAACACCATTTATTTTCAACAGTGATGTGAAAAAAAAAAGGTGATTGTTTGTTTTTTTAGCATTGTATTACTCCTTAGCACAATAACATACCTCTAATTTACGCTTAGTGCATCCTGTTTTATCTTTATCATTTACCTTAATAGCTACAAATTGCTACATTGTTAAATGGCTGTGTGACTATTTGAATGTTTTATGCCATCACTAATTAACTGTGTAATTAATTGTGTGATTGCTTCTGTTCGGAGCAGTCACTCACATAACAAAAGGTTTGGCATTCATGTTGTTGCATATGGGCACCCTTCATTCCACTGTGTTTGTTTTGATTTTTGGTAAGATGTCCAGACGCCAATCAATTAAATAAGTAATGCTTTGGCACTACTGTTGGTCTGCTCTAGGTGCATCTGTGCATCATGGACACTCAGACAATAATCCAATAAAGGTAAAAGCATTCATATACAATTGCATATGTTGATGCTGTATTATTGATTTGAGAGTGTGCCTTCATCTGTGCTTGGAGCAATGCTATCATGAGAATTAAGTCTGATAATACCAAGGAAACCATACATTTGCATAAAACACTTTATAGTCCATCCTTTGTAATCACAGAAATTATTGAATATGCATTGTATTGGAGTGCTGAGATGCAATAAACACAATCACAGTTGTGAGAAGCTCTAATCATTACCATTGCTGTATTTCCTGGCTGCTAATTAAGAATAAGTTGCTAGAACACTAAAAAGTTGCTAATAAACTGCTTGCTTGTCTGAAGGGTGGACATGGTCTTCAGTGTACTTCTAAGACTAATACTGCCATAATGATAACAAAGTTGAATGTGAAATGGACTTTCAAATTAGCAGACAATGTGCAATCTAAAGTTACACAGCTACAAATGAAATGTAATGGTCAATTTAACAGATTTCACAAACAAGGCCTTTCATTTAATTTTCATAAGAAACAAGCTAAAATCACAACATAGATCAAATGGAAAACAATTTGATTTAATGAGGAGGACGTTCACATCTGACACCAGAGACCATCTTTGAACAGAGACAGGGGTTACCATTCACCTGAGCAAGTTATATTCACTAAATGAAGACGTGTGAGATGTGGCTGAAAGCTCTGAAAAGAGTTTACGCTTGAGCTTCAATTGTTTTGTTACACATAGGACCAAATAGGTTTTACTCTGAGAATTCTTTAGCCAGTTAGGATTGATTTCCTTCTCTCAGAGACATTAAAACATGTACCCTGCTGAGGCCACTCTCTGTAGAGAAATTAGTCTCTTTGTCTTCAACACTGGACTTCAAGCCTTTTCTCTTTGACTTGGATAGCCTGACACCAAAACCTCCAAAACTCCACTTGTAGCTGAGTGGTACTTTTGGCAAGTTATGCACAGAAATTAGAAAAATATACTAGAAATGCACACAGCAGTAGTTAGCAGTTAGATAGTATTAGTAACTTAATCTGTATATTGGAGTGCAATTTACCTTTAGGTTTCAGCACACTTCTTGCTTCTCCAGGATAAAAGGCATGTGATGTGGTGAAATCGATAAGACGTTATATCAAAAGGAATCAGCTATTTCCTGAGTGTATGACTCCTGTCAGGTACGTGGCTTTAGCAAGGAATTACCATTCAATCTCAGCGAGGATGCTGGGAAATGGGAGGGCGCTGTGAGAACACAGCAGGGTTAATAGGAGCCACTTGTTTCTGCGTGCTGTAAACACAGGTAATTGATGTCCCCGGGTTGCCTGGCTGTTGTATTGGAAATGTCACGGCCTTAACTAGCGCTCAGCTCGCCATGACACTCAGTGTGGTCTGCTGAGGCAGAGCATGGAGGACGGGTGGCAGGGGAACAGAGGCGTTAAGAGACAGGGAAGAAGGTGTTAAAGAGGCAATTCAAGATAAAAAGAGCTGATATGAATTTCAATTTCATCTTTGATCTGCCCCAGTGGCTCTGACAAGCACCTCCATTTTCTATAGGTGCAGACTTGTGATCTAGTTCTGTATGGGAAGCGTCCCATGTGTGTTTGTGACAAAGTATCTATTATTCAGGTTCTGTACTGAAGGCTTATATTCCTAGAATGTGGGTCAGCCATGTTTTTTCTTCTGTAACTGAGGCAGGGGAGCCGCAGACCACTCCCATTTCTACAGACCTTACAGAGGAAGATTGAGTGGAGATATCCACGCAGTACACAGCAACACATGCAATAACAAGATTAACAAAAAAACCTCACTATCGACCCCTTGAGGCTGCAATGTTAATTGCACAGCGCAAAACTGAAAACGTTGCAGTTCTCAGTGCTTAAAATGGAGATTGTGAGAATTAAGTTGAAATATTTTGAAAAAAAGTCATACTGTCAGGAGAACAAAGTCATAATTTCAAGAAAAAAAGTTGTAATTTTTGAGCCATGATATTTCAAAAACGAAGTTCTTAATTTACAAGAAGAAAGTCATGATATGAAAAAAAGTCTAATTTTACAGAAAACGAGCAGTAATATTTTAAAGTCTCTCTACACTCCGAAATGTGTTTAGCTTATTGTTACTTCCGCTGGATGTTTGAGCTTCACATTGCAGAATTATGTATATGCAGAGTTTGTTTTCACATTCATCCGAAGGGGGAAAGTTTGTCCGTGCTCACCTTAAATCTCAGTTTCTCACACGTCTAAGTATGAGCAGGATTTGTGACATCACGACTACTTTGGAGACAATCATGGTCCAGTATGTAGGTCCAGTATGTAACCTACACGAGTGTGATGTGGAAACTTGAAGCCTCAAAAATGGACTTTTCAGTGGAGTAGGTGACATCTTTTGTCTGGATTTTTCAATGAGGGAGAACGAGTAGATGTAATTTAAAGAAGTTTGAACAAGGTCATTGAACTTTTTTGTGGAAAAAACGTATCAGACACAAATTATTATTCATATCACACACATCATTGAAAGCGGGGTATTTTCGTGTCATGTCTTAAAATACGTCTTTACTTAAAGGGGTACTCCAACACTTTAGTATTGAACTTCCAGAGTAGTTACGTTCCACCATTGCTTATCAGTACTGGGACTAAATTTGTCAAGTTTGTCCTGAGAGTGACACTAGAGAAAAGGTCACAGAAAACATTAGGAATTATCCGCTGAGGACCAAGATGACCAAGAGCATAACACATTTGTAGTAGCAAATGAGACACACTACTCTCCCTCTCCATTGTCTCCATTGGACTTGATTTGCAAATTCTGCGAACAAATACATATAGTATCTATTGTATGCTATTACAGATACTTAGGCTTATATAATATATAATAATATTATATAATATTCTGGTGTGCACTGTAATAGCTGATGGTATCATACTACTCTTACTATACTACTTTGCTGCTACTAATCACACCACTATGTCACTTTGCTTGAGACGGTGTTGCACTATTAGTTTAGGTACAACACCACTTGTGGATACTGTATGTGTACTGCTATTGCCTGTAATTTGAGTATTGAGTTTAATTGCTCTTGTATAGTTTCTATATTTATCTTTACTTATTTCTGACCTAGTGCTGCTGTAACACCAACATTTCCCTCTGGGGGATCAATAAAGTATTATAAAGGATGATCTTATTTTATCTTATCTTAACACAACAAGGAAAGGTTTATATTGAATGTATCTGCAAAATGTTCACTGTCAAAATATTTCATTTGTTTTTTTCCAATATTCAATTCAATTCAGTTTTCAGTTCAGTTTTATTTATATAGCGCCATATCATAACAAGGTTATTTCAGGGCACAATATCTGTTCATTGCAAGCAAGCAAGATGAATGTTTTTTTATGACTCTGTTTAGGCAACTCAGAGAAGATTAGGGAAAGATTGTTGTCTTGGTTAAATATTGAAAAAGTCACGGGACACATTGACTTTTTCAATATTTAACCAAACCACCATTATTCGTAGCTTTAACCTAACAACATGTGGGACACAGGAGACAAACCCTCATGTCTAATGTCTAATGTCAAAGTCCTAACTTGGATCCTTCAAAAGTAATGAATTCATTTAATGGGACTCCATCATGGTGTCTTAAGAAGATGCAAACAGAGCTTCACCACTGTACCATTTTGTCCCTCTTTCACTCTAAAAGCTGTTCACTTGGCAGGATTTATGTAATGGAAGGTGCCGGGCTGGGAGTGAAGATGTTAAAATATTCAATAGTATTATGAGATTGAATGTACGCCTACTGGAATAGCATGAAGTAACAAACAAATGAAATTTTGTAATGCTGCATAAAAGACAGGTTTAACAGGAAAAAAAATCCCAAAAGAACACATTAACGGAAGTTACGAAGGTAACTATGGTTCTGTGAATTCCTGGATGACTGCCAGTGCCAGTAAACAAAGTGGATATGTCTCCTCACGCTCCGCGCAGGTCGAGATCTTATATAAACAAAGTCACGTGCGTGACGTGTAGGCTACCTGTGCGTCCCAGCTATAAATACCACGTGGTAGCCTACGCTCGGCCTCTCGGAATCTTCTCACCCAAACAAAGGTTCCGAGTGACCGGCATGACTGGCAGTCATCCAGGAATTCACAGAACCATAGTTACCTTTGTAACTTCCGTTCTGTTTCATTCCTTCCTGACTGCCAGTGGCAGTAAACAAAGTGGATGACTCATACCAGCAGTGTCACGAGGAAACAGACACCCACCTACTGGTCAACTGTAGCTGCTAATGGAAGAATAGCGGCTGCTAGTGTGGATCCAGAAGCAATGTTAAGGCGATAAAACCTTGAGAAGGTGCAAGGTGCCGTCCAGGATGCTGCCGCACAGACCTCCGACAGTGGCACCCCCTGCATTGTCGCCCAGGATGTGGCCATCCCCCTGGTAGAATGACAGATCACATCTGAGGGGGCAGGCTTACCTGCTACCTCATAAGCCTGTTTAATTGTCTCCACAACCCAGTGGGAGAGCCTCTGTTTAGAAAGTGCCCGTCCCTTGTTTTTCCTGCTGTAGCAGACAAACAACTGCTCCGAGCGCCTAAAGCTCTGCGTTGCTGCAATATACAGCTGCAACGCCCGAACTGGACACAACAAATTGGCCCTTTCCTCCACCTCAGATCCAAATTGGGGAGAATGGTAGTCCAAAGGCACATCGGACTAATCGAAAGTGCCTGGAGCTCACTCACATGCTTGGCCGTCGTGATTGCCAGAAGAAAGGCCGTTTTCATCGACATATTTCTCAGGGTCACCCCTGCCATGGGTTCAAAGTGTGACTCACTCAGGGCTTGTAGGACCAGTGGGAGGTCCCATGCTGCAGCACGCTTTACCCTGGGGGGGGGGGGCGCAGCCTTCTGGCACCCCGCAGAAACTGCGTCACCCAGTAGTGCGCCCCAACTGACCTTCCATCAATGTGCCCATGGTTTACAGATATAGCTGCCACATGAACCTTTAAGGTTGAAGCAGCCCGGCCGGCTTCGAAAAGATACTGCAAATACCGCAGTATATCCCGCAAAGGGCAGGAGACTGGGTCTAACCCCCTGTCCCTGCACCATGACGAAAACACAGCCCAACAGTTTCTATACACCACCCTTGTAGAAGGAGCTCTTGCACTCTGTAAGGTCTCACAAATTGAGGGATCAAGGTCAATTAGGAGTGGCCGATCCCCCTCAATGGCCATACCCAGAGCTGAAGGCAGCTGGATGCCAAACCCTCCCGTCCAGCTGGGACAGGAGGTCCATCCTTACTGGAAGCTGCCAAGGATCCCCGTCCAACAGGCTGATAAGTGTGGAGAACCATATCCTCGATGGCCACCTGGGGGCCACCAGGAGGACTCTGTGATGCGACAATCTCACCCTGTGAAGCGTGAGTGCTATCAGGGGGATCGGAGGGAATGCATAAAGAAGACCGCTCAGCCAGGTATTGGCAAGAGCATCCGTCCCAAGTGGGGCACTGGTCTCTGCCAAGGAGAACCACAGAGGACAATGGGTGGTACCCTCTGAGGCAAACAGGTCTACCTGGGCTTCCCCATACCGATCCCAAATCATTTGCACAACTTGAGGGTGCAGTCTAGGGAGGCTAGGGTCCTAGCATCCCTGCCATGATGAGCCGATGCCCCTGGATCTGCCCAGCAGCGCTTCAGCTCCTCCAAAAAGGCAGGTGAGGGTGGAACTTCAAATGGCGGGGCCACAGGAGCCCGCCGAAAAAATGGGTTTCCCACCAGATGAGCTGCTGGTTTGTCATCCAGCCCAACCTTAGCCAGGGCTGCCTGCAATGTTGCTCGCAGTGGGCAGGGTCCCTCCCCCGGCTCAGTGCCTACAGAGCTCCTGAGGGAAGTCTCTGAGCCATCCTTAGCTTCCACACTTGCAGGTTCCGCCCCCTGAAATGCCCCCCTGGGGCACCCTTCGCGGCCTTGAAAGTTTGGGAGTTTGAAGCCCTTGTTGACATGACATCATCCCCATCCTCACCCGAATCCCAGGTAGCTACCTGGGGGGTGGGCGGGGGAGGTGGGGCCCATACCAACGCTTTCAGCTGCTCTATTTCAGCCCGTAAAGCCTCCATCTCCTGTCAAGAGGGAGCTTTCTCCTTCGCCTTCTTGCGTGCTGGGCTTCTGTACTCCTCCTGTGGCCTGCTTCTGCGCTTTCCCTGCTGTTTGCGGGAGCCAGAGCTTCTCTGAGTCCGTCCAGAGGGTGGAAGGTCATCCCCAAACATGAGGCCTTCCACCTGACGCAGCCTTTCCTCTCTCACAGAGAGTGGTAGAATACTGCAGTTAATGCATGGGTCAGACAGGGCTTCCCTAAGGTGGCCCACACCCAGACACTTGGGGCACAACTTGTGGCCATCCTCAACCTGAAGTTGAGTGCCACAAGACGTACACACCAGCATCCTCTAGTCAGATAGGGGGTAAGGCTAGGAAATCTGAGCAAAAACTGTGACTAGGCCACAGGACGCGAATCAGAACCTCTAGTAGACGTACACAAATGCAACCAAGCAAACAAGTGGCTAGTTAGTCAGGCTATTCCAACCCACTGCTAGCCTTCAAGCGAGAACTGTGGCTGGCCACAGAACGCGATTAGAACTTCCAGCAATATTCCAGCAGCTAACTAAAAAGCCCACTATAGGCTCCAAAGCTGCTAGCCTTTAAGGTAAATCAACAGTCTAAGCTAGGAAAACACCAGACGAGAGCTGTGGGCTAACCACTGCACGCGGCTGTGACATCTAGCAAAATAGGAGGAATTTACTAACACAAGACGGTT
This sequence comes from Macquaria ambigua, assembly GCA_008360985.2. NCBI lineage: Eukaryota > Metazoa > Chordata > Actinopteri > Centrarchiformes > Percichthyidae > Macquaria > Macquaria ambigua. Next base: position 92,411 of record VMKM01000777.1, read on the forward strand.
TACGACAGTCAGTGTAGCTGGTGAGCGAGCCAGCACAAAGACAAGGACGCTCGAAAACCTCCAGATAAGAAAAGGAAGAGAGGCAGGATAGCCTGTCAACCACAGCCTTAGAGGGAAACACGTTGCACTCCGACCATAAGTCACAGGCAGGATGACAAACACCATATAACACAAAATGTGCTTACCTCCCTTGGACCTGCAGAATACAGAACCGAAACCTGGATCTACGGAGCAATTGACCAGCGGTAAACACCAACTAACAGCGAGAAGATCAAAGAGGCTGAGCGTAGGCTACCACGTGGTATTTATAGCTGGGACGCACAGGTAGCCTACACGTCACGCACGTGACTTTGTTTACATAAGATCTCGACCTGCACGGAGCGCGAGGAGACATATGCACTTTGTTTACTGCCACTGGCAGTCAGGAAGGAATGAAACAGAACTCCGGTTTTCAGTCCAGTGCTACACTGTATACTGATTTTAAAACAAAGCTCCGGGGCCAAAAGCAACTCAGATATGTTAAAACAGTATAAGCTCTCCATAGCTCTGAGGACATCTGGAAATCTTGTCTCATCAGTACTTTTGTTTTTTAATATACTATATGTATTTAATCTTAGTTTTATCTATTCTCTGTTTGTCATCTATTCTCATCATTTTATTTATTTTATATCCTCTCATTCTCTTTTTTACTATCTGCAATTTTAATGTTCTGTACCTATAAAAAGCACTTTGAAATGCCTCTTGTGCGAGATGTACTGTATATTACAGTAACTTTCCTTGCCTGATGTAAGTCTATGTTGTAATATGGAAAAGTAGCATATGAACTTGAAAAGCATTTTTTAATTCTTAAGTGCTGGATTTTGCATACATAACTAGGCCACCAAACTCTGGAAAAAAAAACATTGTTTCAGTGAGTGAGCAAGGTTCAGATTAAAGGAATAGTTTTAAGAAATATGCTTATTTGCTTTCTTTCTGAGAATGAGATAAGAAGATTAATATAAATCTCATGTCTTTGTACAAGTGTCTCATGTCTCAAGTACAGAGCTGGGATCAGGATGTGGTTAGCCTAGCTTAGCATAAAAACTGGAAGCAGGGGGAAACAGCTAGCCTGGCTCTGTCCAAAGTTAAAAAAACACCTACCAACACCTCTAAAGCTCACTGATAAACATGTTCACTTATCTCATTTGTTTAATTCCTATACAAACAGTAGGGTTAAAATGACAATTTGTAGTTTTAGGGGGAGTTGTGAGCTGGAATTTCTTGATTAACAACAGTTTATCCATCCACCCAGCAGTTCTGTGCAGTATCTCTGACTATAGTGTGGGTTGCAAGATACAGTCACTGAGCAGAGGTTTTGGTTTTAGTCCCTGTACAGACACAACAATACCAAACCTGACAACATCACCCCAAGACTTCGGGAAGCTGAACCACAATTGTCATTTTTACATTTCTGTTTGTGTAAAGACTGGAAACAGCTAGTCTGGCTTTGTTCACTTTCAACAAAGCCAGACTGTTTCCAGTCTTTATGCTAAGCTAGGCTAACTATGTTCTTACTCCAGCTCAGACCATCTCACTCTCTAAAAGAAAGTCATAAAGAGTATTTCACAAATGTTGAACTGTTCCATCAAGTGTTTCACTCAGTACCAGACTTTGTACAAAACAGTGGGGAGAACAAATGGGTGATATATCTCTATAAAAATGTATTGAATGTTAATTGTTTTCTAAATGTTTCCATTTAGGATTTAGGAGTTTTTATTGAGTTAACCAGCCCTTGGCAGGCAGGACAAAAACTTCATTTCAGATGCAGAATACAGGCCTGCAGGATGGTTGTTTATTTAACCTTTGTTCAGGGCAGAGAGATTTAGACTGACCACACAGCGTAGATGCAGTCTACATTTGACTTCTATTAATCAGATTCAGACAATCATGGATACTTTGCTGGCAGCACATGCACATCAATGATTTGCCCATCGACCTGGAAAGGCAGCATTAACATACAGATGCTGTAAATGATGATATGAACATCATGGATCATGTGGTGAGAAGAACACGTGGTAAATGGACAGTCAGTGATTGCAACACATGCTAAACACTGACTGTTGCCACCACAGCATCACAGAGATACAAACAAAACCTCAACATGCAGGCATTCAACAAACGTATTATATAAACTTACAGTAAAGCAAACTGAGTAAGTGTGCTGGGAAAAGTCTGATTATTGAAAAAAACTGTGATACTGATCTGAGATGCCACTTTTCAAGGTTCAAGGTTAATTTATTTATTATTGAGGAGTGTCAGCCTGAGGAAAGAAGCTGCTCTGTAGTCTAGTGGTACGGCAGCGGATACTTCTGTATCGCTTGCCAGATGGCAGCAGGGTGAACAGGCTGTGGCTGGGGTGGGTATTGTCTTTTAGTATCCTTTGGGCTCTGCGCAGACAACTCACCTCTCCGATATCACCGATTCTCGGTAGATGGGTACCTGTCATGGTCCACGAAGGACTCTTGTGTGGACTTGTTATTTCCTGTGTTATTTTGAAGTCCCTGTTCTTGTTTCTTTGTGTGCCTATTTACTTCCTGTCATTGTTCTGTTTTCCCGCCAGTTTGATTAAGTTCACCTGTGTCTTGTGCTCACTTGTTTTCTGTTTGCCTCGTTGTCTCCTTATCTATATATACCGGCCCTTTTCCTTTGTTCAGTGTTGCGTCATTGATGTCATGTTCCTGTGTTTCCTGCGTGTCGGTTCCTGTGTTTTTTCGTGAGTTTATTTTTGAGTTAATAAATCTTTGGACTTCTTCCGTCTCCCTGCCTACATCTGTCTGCATTTGGGTCCTCTCCCCGCTACCTAAAATGGCTCTTCACAACAGAGTCCTCCGGTCCTGGCCCGTGCACATCCCATGCCAGTTTGTAATGTCTTCAGTCACAAGAATGTGGCACAGAAATCTTGCCTTCTTAAAGAGTAATGTTTTATTTATTTATTTTTACAAATGTGGGGGTCTAAATGACTAATAGTTACCAAAAGTTTTGGAATTAGTCCAGTAGATCGCCTCAGTCAGCTCCCTACAGAGATGGACCTTTTTGTTAAAGAGTAAGATCCTTTTTGTTTAACCAGGAACACCGTTGTCTTCCTGCAACAACTCAACTCTCACGAGATTTCAGAGTGAAACTTTTCCTTGAGTTCACAGAACACGACATTTCAGAAAGTTTTGTGAAATATTGTTTTGTGAAATGTTGTGTTTTGTGAAATGTGTTTTGACCTTCAGGGCTACCGTAGTTTAGGGTTGAAGGGCCAGGCTCTAAAGGAGTTGTGGACGTCAGGGATGTAACATTATGAACATTGAAGTTCAGTTTTGTTTGACTGTATTTTACTTTATGCACTGGTTCTTTTGACATGTTTGCAGAAGATTGCAGTCTAGTGGGCATACAGTGATTTGTGACTTAAAAATATTGTGGGACAAGGGGCGTAAAGTGGGGGAGGGGGGGCCTGTAACACCAGTGCCTATCACAATAATAAGGGACACTCCAGCAATTTAGCATTGCACTTGGGGCACTAAAAAGAGCCAGATTTAAAAAAACTGGTAAGAATTGAAGGAGCACAGAAAGATATGACTTTTAGTCCTTAGTATGGGTCAAGCTCCAAAAAACACTGGATCCTAAATTTTCCATGATAAAACTTGATAGCATCATTCATTAAATATTCCATGCCTGTCCACATCTTTCAATCTTAATATTTGAAGTTTGTAGTCTCCAAGCCCAAACTGAAATTACTCAAGTGATTTCACTTGGCATTATACAAGAAGACTTTATACTACCATTCCCACATGCCGAGTAGCCTAGTGTCTTTGTGATTTGTAATGTATAGTGTTACTGCAGACACTTGACAGTTGAGGCATTAAGGCCTGGTCACACCAGCATTTAAAACTGTGAAATTACGCGTTGATTTGAATTCATTCCAATGGAATCACGATTAGTGGATTCGCTTGTGGGGTAGTCAATCCGCATGAATTTTCCGCGTCGCATACAACTATGGTGAACTATGACCCACAAATTTGCGCCGTTCAACAATAGCAAGCCGTGTTGACAGTGCTGACCTTTGAGTGAACAGAGAGCTGGAGACTCCAAAGTGGAGGCAGCTATCGTAGCTTATTACCTGTGTTGCACCTTCCACTTTTATTTTGAGAGAGCTTTATTTTTCCTCTTTAATAACGTTTTTATTGAACAAATTGTTGTATAATGGTGAACAAAATGCCAAGGGGGAGGAAACGGAACAGTACAGAGAAAATAGAGAGAATCTTTGGGAGCTATTGTTACTGATTAGCACTTCACCAACTAGCTGTGCCAGTATAGTCACTACATCACCAAGCTTCTTGAACCAAATATTTTGCAATAATGCGTGGATTAATTTCACTGTATCACTTTCTGATGTGACCAGGCCTTTAGAGTGGAAAGATGAACATGGTTGCCAAGATTGTGTTTAGCTGTGATTAGTGCATCAAGCAAAAGGGGCAGTGTTTAGTATCAGCTTATTTTATTAATCAAATTGTTTGATTGAAGGGTGCTCACATTGAAATTAAAGTCACACAGAGATGAATGTACACATGCCAGTGTGTACATTCAAGCGAGTTGCTGATTGGCTAGGACAGGAGAGTTGGCTGATTGGACCCTGCTGCCACTGTCAGAACTCAGACCATGCTTCAGGAGAAAGAAGGATAATCTTTTAATAATAGGGTGGTAGAGTGAGGGTAATCATCACTTATGTTTGAAAGGTACATTTAATCAATGCCAACAGAAAAAAAAAGAAGTCGTTATATTATGTAAACTTCCATATATTATATCCTAACTACATGTTATCCACAATCTACAAGTTTTCCATTTCTCTATATTCCACTTTCAGTGTGTGACATGTAGGAGACAGTAAAGTGTCTCTGTCCTCCCATGGGGTTGGAACACCTGAGGAAGGAACAGACACTGATGATTACATTTGCTCCGGAGCAGCAGTGTTTAACATTGCATTATATGTTTGCCAAGCAGTAATGGTGTCTTTACCTCTTCTAATAGATGGTAATTATATACAGTACTGCTGAGGTGAAGCGAACAGTATTAAAGCAGTTGAGGAAGATGGTTCTTTAACTTGATTAATGATGAAATAATGGTTAAAAATAGGCTTTCAAAGTGGATATGGGCTAACCTTTTACAGCATGGTAATAATAACTCATAAAGACATTACATGCAGATCATAATGTCAGCAATATAAGTGAAGGGATAACCATAACTGGCATTCAGTACAATCTACACTATCCTAAACAATAGGATTGCCTTACAGATGGAAATGAATGACCAGCAAAGGACCATGAGAATCAAAGGGCATTAATAATTGAGCAGTGTCTCTTCTTCCAGCACTATGGGCCCACTGGGAAGCATGTTGCTTCCCACAATTCCCATGTGGAATGATGTCAGGACAGCAAAGAAAAAAAAGTAATTACTGTCCACCTGTGTGTGTGTGTGTGTGTGTGTGTGTGTGTGCAGCTCTGCTTCTGCTAATGTAGCTGTTAATGCGGCCTATCAAAGCACTCAGAAAGTGCTGTTCAAATGTGGTGTAAATCGAGTTAACATGGCAGACACCTCCGATGAAATGACATCATTTTATATTACCTCTGATCTGGCACTGCTTGAACACAAAGTAATTAGCACAATTGGATTGGTGGAGTCCTTGGTCTGGATCAGTGGCATCTTCCTACCTCCTGAATCACAACATTTCCCCATTAAAGATACTGACAACACACATATCTCTCTGCCGCCATAGTGACCATATGTGTACAATGACAGGGTATGACCTTTGCTAATTGCAATACATACATTGAGAATTGGTGGTAGGCAGAGGGAAACAAAGGGGAAAAGGCTGAAACACACCAGCTGACATTTCTTTATCCACCCAAATGAGAAACCAGGGCTGGAAATGATACTCAGCCACGTCTTGACTGTATAGGACCAGTGTGTTGTTCCACAAATCAACCACATATAATGAGTGTGCAGATATGTGGTAACCAGGCAAGAAACAAAGATACCTGATGAAGATTGTTGGTAATGTAGTAGCTTTTTATGTAAATAGTCTTTGCTTTCAATTTAGAATACTGTCCTAGGGTTGGTTGATATGATGTATACTGTGAGATGATACAGATTTGTCAACTGTCAAAGAGGTACTATATGTAGCAATTTACATGTATTAACCACTTTGTATTGCCAACAGATTGCAACTGACTTAAAAAATGAAATCTTCCCCGACTTTCTCAGTTGCCTGTGGCCTGGTTTTTCTGGCAAAATCCAAAGGATGTGATGTTTATGCGCGCTTCCGAGTTCCTTGCCTCTCTTCAGTGTCTCTACAGCGGCAACAGTGTGCAACACTAGTAAACATTAGCTTAGAAATGTCCAACACATTGTAGCTTTCTTGCTAACACGGACAAATTGCTAGCTAATGTAGAAAAATACTGTCTTGAGTGGATAACGTCATTCAGATGTCATTCTAATTCATCCAGAATCCCGGGGCTGATCTGGCTGGTAAATTGGCTAGCTTGCCATTTGCAAATTACTTTATCAGGTTAGCCAGTTAGCTGTAACTTAGCAGCACTGCATGGATCTGGCATGGGTTGCTTCATAACGTTAGCTGATGAAATAAAAAATGGCAAAAACGGCTACCTACACCTCTTCCTCCCTCATCCTTAACAGGGCAGCACCCCAGGGCTGTGTTTTGAGCCACCTGTTGTGCTCCCTGTACGCACACGACTATGTAGCCACTTTCAACTCCAACACCAGCATGAAGAGGCCTGACCCACTGGTGTCAGGACAACAACCTACTCCTGAACGTCAGCAAGACTAAGGAGCTGGACTTTGGGAAGAAGCAGGGAAGGAACTACGCTCCCCTTAATATTAGGGGGTCCTCGGTGGACAGCTTCAAGTACCTTGGTGTCCACATCACCAAGGGCCTGAATTGGGCACTGCATACTGACTCAGTGGTGAGACTGTTTCACCTCAGATGCTTGAGGAAATTCCAGGTTTCCTCTCAAATACTAAGGAATTTTTACTCCTGCACCATCGAGAGCACCCTGATGGGGAACATCACTGCCTGCTACAGAAATAGCACCGAACAGGACTGCAAGGCCCTGCATGAGTGGTTCATTCAGCTGAACATACATTAGGTGGTGCTCTACCCTGCCTAAAGGATATTTTCACCAGGTGCTGCAAGAATAAGGCTAGGAGAATCATTAAGCATCCCACCTACCCAGATCATGGCCTTTTATCCCTGCTGTGGTCGGGAAGAAGGTACTGGAAAGCCCTGCTTGTATGCTCACCCACTCCCACGAACACGTCACCCCTGTCCTCCAGAACCTTCACTGAACCCTGAAAAGAGCTCTATAAATAAAATGTATTATAAAACATATTATTGAAAGGTTGGTCAAAACCAGAAAACAGTCCAACACAAGCAGCCAAATCCCATAAGAAGCCGGCAGGAATCCAAAATCCCCAAAACAGGCAAAAGGTCAAAATGCAGGTAAAGCAGGCCGAAACAGGGAACCAGGACAAGAAGCACACAGTAACATAACATAACAAACTGGCAAGGAACAAAGGAAGTGAACTAGTATATGTAGTAAGGGGTGATTAGGTGCAGATGGGGAGATGAGTGAGGAAGCTCAGGTGAATCCAGGGGAACAGGTGTGTGGATAGGTGGGGCAGTCAGGTGATGAGAAAAGGAGGGAAAGTCCGAGGACATCTGGCTAAAGGAAGGCAGGTCTGGGGAGCTGAAGGGAAGTGCTTGGCCTGGGAGAAGTGAGCAGGGGCAGATCATGACAATTTTAACCTCTTTAACCTCTTAAACTCTTAAACTTCAGATATTCCACTTAAAATTGCTTTCCCATTCATTTCCTCTTACAAGTTTTCCACACTTTATGACAATATGACATATGCTGTATTCTGTATCTGCATGTTGCAATACATCATTGAAGCTAAACAATGCTTACACTTAAGGAAGGATTTAAGACCAAGAAACCACTGGACTTATGGCTGCATCATTACATCAATTGTAATTATTTGACATATTGTATACACATTTCCCCAAAATTCAACCTGACATATTAGGTTTTTTTGCAAGGCAGGTCAGCAAGGCAAAGCGATCAACTTCCCCGGAGCCCAAAGGTGTCAGATTGGACATGTGGCAGGTAGTTTGTGGCTATTTTAATAGCAAATGTGGGTGACGCTTTAGATTACGGCCCGCAACCCGTAATTGTTCTCAATTTACAGTGGCGAATTACACTGTTCGTTGCGGGCAGTAGTCTAAAGCATTACCCAATTTTGTTTTATAATTAGTGTTGGGCAAGTTACTTTCAAAATGTAATATTGCATATTACTAGTTACTATCATTTCAAAGTAATACTGTCTGTGTAGAGTAATACATTACTGATTACACTAATTTAGCATTACTTTCACCAAAATAACCGCAGAAGTAGGCTATGACTAGGCATTTTAAAATGGAAGAGGGTAATGCTGTTTCATAGCGGCTAATCAAAGCACAACAGCTCAAGTTTATTGTAGTTTATTACAAATTCAGTGCATTCACATGCAGTGGTTACCGCTTTGTATTAAAAATCATCTGCTTATATTAACAACAGTGTGATGATATAGAACAACAAAGACTTTTTTAAATAAACAAATAGCCTTGAACACAGGGATGGGCAGGCAGATAAAGGATCAAAGTCTGAGAAATTATGAGTCTGACTCCGCAGCCATCTCAGCCATATAACAAAGGCAAATGGAAGTTCTTTGGGGGATATTTATTCTATTTGTGCTTAATTAAGTTATGTATGCATACACATTACACAGACAGTGGGAGAAACAGGGGGTGTCAATAGGGGCCCACAGCTAATTTTTGTCCCAGGGCCTCCAAGAAGGTTAATCTGGCGCTGTATCTTTGGAAACAATGGATTTTATTTTTTTAAACAAAGCTCTGTGTTTGAAAAATGGTTGATCACACAATGTGAGTACTGTATGTATAAATGATCCCACTGCTGGGTCTGGCAGAGTTTGAGAGGTAGTGTACATTTCAGAATACAGCCACTGCCATCCAGAACTCAAATATGGAGGTTGTGTTAATCCAGTCATGCTTTAAACACAGTATACTGGTCAAGAAAGACATTTCAGTTGCTCATTGTTTGGCTGTGTCCTGGCTAGACTTTCTGTGTAGAGTTGTGTTTGTGTGGGTTTCCTTCAGATATTCAGCTCAGGTGAAGTGGAAATTATACATTTCACATATACTGTAGGTGTGTGAGCAGATGAATTGATGGTGTTCCTTTCAACAAATGCATATTGAGAACATGTGCCTCAAATTACCTGCAGGTGTGGGTACAGCAGACAAAGTCAACAAGACATTTTCTGCCGCATGGTTGGTGGTTGGTATTAATTTCCCCTACTTGCATAATCCATGCAAATACATGAATAAAAAGCCCCATACATATACAATATAAACTCGTGAGCACATGCACATCCACAGTCGTGTTCTCTGAGCTGTGGTGGAGGATGGCACCATGTCCCTGCTCCTGTTAGTGAAGGTGAAGAAATTGTGCTGTCAGTGTTTTCTGTACCACTCAGTGTACAGTAGAGACAAAGCTCAGGCAACGCTCGAACTGCTGACACTCCCTCTGACACAATCACGGCCTACTTGTGTGGTCAATGGTAATGACAAGGACTGCAATTTTAACATTAGGACCAATCAGAAGCTAATCATAGCAGCTCCTGATTTGAACTGCAGATTGGAGCTCATCAGAGGCACTCTGTAAAAATAGTCATTCAATCTGCAGTGAGGAGGTCAAACAGAACATGTAGTTCTGTGGATACATGTTATGTATGTGCTTTCAAATATCATTATATCACATTGTAAACTGAATATCTTTGACCCCTGAGCCCAAATGATTGAAAGGCCTTATTGCAGATATGGTGACATACATAAAAGACGTAATTGTTTCCATAATTATATCCACAACCTTCAAAAGGCCACAATTCATATAACAAAGTGAGAATGAGACAACAATCATTAGTATCTTAAACTGTAACTGACAGGCTCTGGCTCAGCTCTTTATTGCACAGTATTCAAGTATCAGTATCAATAAGATTAAAAATCAGGATTGTATTTGGCAGACTCCGGTGGGGCTATGGAATTTGTAGTAAATACATGAATAAACAAGACTAGGCATGGACTGTGGCTTTTGAAAGTCACTTTCAAGTATCATATGCTTACTACAAACACTTGCATCTTTAGTGACAGAATATTCCAGCCAGGAGTCCTGCTCGTACCAGCTCTGAATGAGGCTCTGAATGTGGTTGTGGAGTTTTTGCGGGGAGGTACTTTTTCAAGACTGGGCGCCTGGTCCTTCCTCTGGCTGCCAAAGCAGCTAACATTGCTAACAGCACTGCCAAGAGGGAGAGGCAGTGTAGGAGCTACTGAAGGATGTCTCTGCCTGCCTCCAAGTTTCTGGTTCCTCTGATGATGATGAAAAAATGCATTTTTACCGCACTGCCTGCATACCGAAACAAATATGAAAAATAGTTTTGCCCAGGTGATGTCATGGTTTGCCATAAGGCAGCAGGAGAAAGGACCCAAACGCAGACCAACGGCAAGCTGAGTGGTGCTGAACAAGGATTTATTGAACACAAAAATAAACTTAAAATGCAGGGAAACTCTTGACATGGACATACGTCCAACAACATCAACATAATCAACCACAATGACACCACAGAGAACAAAGGGAGAGGACCGGTGTATATATAGGGGAGGAGACAACGAGGGAAACAGACACAGGTGCGTAACAAGACACAGGTGAAAACAATCAAAACTGGAGGGAAAACAGACAGGAAATAAAAAGCACACAAGTAAACAACAGTAATTTCAAAATAAAACAGGAAGACCAGGAGACCAAAAACACACCAGAGTCCTTAGGATCATGACAGGTGATTCCAGTGCAGAGAAGGTGGCTATGGCAATTGGGGGCTCTATTGGACTGGATCAACAAGAGAATGGGAAACACAGCAGCCAAATAAAGGAAAGCAGACAGGGTTTATTATGTCAACATCTTGTAATTTCTTGGTGGGCCATGGAGGGGCTACTGTAATTTTTGGTGGGGCTATAGTCTAGCACCTCGTATGATGGTGCCTTTGAGAACAGTATATGGCTAAGAGAATATACTAAGCTTAAAGGTTCTATGTATGAGATTCTCTGCCACAGGATGTCGCACTAGCACCAGCATCTCAGACCAAAACAAATCAGCACCTTGGCCACACCTCCCCCTAACCAGAAACAGCCGTTGTATCATTCAGCTCACAGCCACCAAACCCCATTGTCAAAAACACTCATTTTACCTTGCAGATCGTAAAATACACTTCAAACTCGACAGAAACAAAATAAAACTCACCAAAACCACTTATAAATAGTCTATAAATAAATAGTAATAGTAAATATTCAACTATTAATGATTCGTAGATTTCAACTGCATCTCACGGTCATCATTCAGTGAGTGGTCATATATGGGAGCTGTTCATAACCCCTGTTAAAAGCGGTTGAAAGCTCTGGACCATTAGTAAGAAGACCTTTGAGCTTTGATCCTCTTTGTAATATAATTTATTCTCAATATCTTTACAGGAAACAATTTGATGACAATCAGCCAGAAAATAAAATAAATAACTACCACATGTAATTTGTGAGTAATTATGTATGGATATGTCTCCTCAGGTGGTTAAAATCCCCTCATTCCCAAAAACAATACTGAAGACATGACCTTGGTGTCATCAATGGTAGCTAAAGCTTAGGATGATATAGAAGATTAATGTAGCCTTCCAGTCAGTAGACAGATTGATGTTGACACAAACACAAATAATCATTATAACATAATATCAATTGACAGACATTTATCAGTTTGTGCTATAAGTCAAAGTGGCTATTGTGTAGGCGAATGTTTTAATTCCAGATCTGACAAAAAATACAAATAAAATAATACTACCTTCCACACAGTGTATGCTGGGATAAGCTACAGAATTAATAAATGACTGTGGTCACACATTGTTACAAAATGATTGTGTCCAGACAGAGAAGCTGTGTTGAACTACAGGCCTCTGGTGAACTGAGGCACAATACAACAGCAGCACCACAGCAATCAATCTTAGTCACGCAGAATGTAGCAATCAAGCGGTGAAGTGGCTGCATGCGCTGGATTCAAACAGTAAGGAACAAAAACAGTGCTGCTGGATTGACTGCTGGATAGTGATGGTGACTCTTATAGGCGACAGCTGCCGACAAGTGCGTGCATTAAAGGTTGCAACCTCTGTCTTGATTTGATAAGGGGTGAGTGTCATGTCACATACACCAAGATGAAATATGACAGCTTTCTACTGCAGAGAATAAAAAACACAATACTTCAACTTGTTCCCTGACTGGACAGATACAAATCTTTGAGCACAGAAAACAAGGATTGTGTTCTGACTCAAGCTGAGATTACATTGAGACAGAAACAACAGTACAGTCTTTCAGGCCACAAGAGTGCAGGGTATTGTGTGGAAGTAAAGCAATATGCTTCATCATCCTTTCATAATATTAAGCTCTAGTCGTAATCAGTCTGATAACATATCGAAAAGAAGTGTTTTAATTTACTTACCGGGATAAATGTGTTGATGCTACGTGTGTATAATGTAAATTTTTTTAACAAAAATCTACCAACTCGTATGCATGTTGTATCATGACAGTAGCAGAAATAAGAAATGACCTGGAGACAATAAAAGTATTTAAATCAATATGCAAAAAGATTATTAACACTTCCAGGCACTAAAAGCTGTCTAAATATCAACCACATGGCAAACTCTGCAGGCAGAAAGACTAGTATCCACAGGCTAACAGGCTAACAAGCACTAGGTCTAGGCTACTGTCTGACTCTGGGACAAGAATGAATCTGCTCCCAAGCGGTGTCTTCACTATTCTTCTCTCTATTATTTGTCTCAGCAGCACTTGATGATGGTAACATTTTTTAAACACTGTTTAAGGCTGTAATGCTTCAATTTATATGGCTGGCAGTTAGTTTGGTAACATGTAAAAGCCGAGTAGTCAGGAGAAGGTGAGAGCTTTTGTCAATGTCATACTTTAGAATGCGAGGCTGTGGCTATTTCCTGGACACAGTACGTACCAGTGCAAATCGTTATATATATATAAATAGAGGGTCAACAGTATATGCCACATAGAGGAGGTATACATCATCTGAAAGCTTGGAACCTGAGGATTAATTTGTGCAGCTCAGCTCTGTGTGTCAAGTTTTTCTAGTCTTAAATGTGTAATAAACATTGTGTTTTGGTTATGCACTTCTTCAAATTTTGAAGGTTAAGAGTTTATCAGGGCTTAGAACATTATGATGGAAGTACATGATGGTCATTCCCATGTTCAGTCATGTCTCATAAGTTGTTGCAGCATTTTTGGGTTGATACCATTTGTTACACAAATTTAGTGAAAAATTTAACCCTTTTTGACCACTCAAGAATTGACAAAAATGGTCAAGACATCAAGACCATGAAGAACGCCATAAAAAAATCCCATGGTTCCCATGATGGATGGTAAAATGACCTCACTGTCAGCACCAGAAGGCATTGCTGAACATGTAGATGTTGTGTGGATAAAGTTAAGAAATGACCAAGAAATCACAGTTTCAAAAGTCCTCAGATTTGTGTTTTGCTCAAGACTCTAGGAGCCAAAATATCATTACAGTCAATGAGACAGTTGAAAGATTTTCTGATGCTTTGAGGCAGACAGTTCAAAAACTGTATGTCCTATGTCTTAAATAGTTACATGATCTGACAAGTTTGTCTACGTCCTGATGTGAAAATGATGTATGAAGAGTGAAAATTGTGGAAACGAGAGCAATTTTAGCAGAACTCTAGCTCTGAACAATCCACCCCACACACTCATGTAAAACTCTCAGAAGGGCTGAAAATTGCATTAAACTTAAATTGCGAGTGTGTAAAAAGTAAGAATGATATGAAAAAGTTGAATTAATGTGAGAAAGTCCCACGTGTGAACGTTTTAAAGTTTGAATGGAGTTTCTACGTGAATGTATGAATGAGTGGGAAGAGGTTGAAGATAAGTGGGTTTGAAGGCTTTTCTCATTGACTCCCATTATAACAAAGTTTCAAGGAAAGTTGAATATTTTGAAAAGTTTAATGTGATTTGAAAAGTTGAATAATACCCAGAATTTGTGAAAGATCTGGAACATTTTGATGTTTGAATGGAGTTCCTGGCTGAAAGTATGAATGAGTAGAAAAGAGTTGAAAAAGCTTGAAAATTTGTGAAAATTTGTCAGTTTTGAACATTCCGTCCATTCATTTGAATGGGGAAAATTTCCTGGAAAACCTTGAATATCTTGGAAAGTATGAACGTTATGAATAATAAAAATACACACGCACCATTCCTAATTAAGCTGAATATTTTGATGTTTGAATGAAGTTTCTACTTGGAAACTGTGGAACTAGTTAAGCTGTAAAAAACGTGGCGGAATAATGATAATACATTTTTTTTGTAGAAGAACATAGGTTGTGAATGCTTCCAGCATTCCAACAGATTTATTACTCCATGTGTCGGTTGATCCTTAGGAAACTTCTTTAGCATTTTAGAAAGACATTGTCACTGTGTGATGGCCGTGGCCACAGCCACACAATTGCAGATTTAAGGTTTCACACTCACCCACATCACTACCACATGTTCAGTTACTTTCATTTGCAGTCACTTCAAATTACATAAAACACAGTTTGTTTGGTTTAGAATTTGTTTATTAGCACCTTGACAATGTTTGCTAGACGAAGCGTGCACACTTAGTTTACATTGTTTGTCATATTGCTGTTGGTTTAAGTTATGTTATTTCCTTTCTCTTCAAGTTACCTGGCTGCTTATGGAGTTAATTTTGTGTCTTTTTTATGCAATCAAAAAATAGGTTTGAGGGCAAAATTATTGACACTGCAATCAAAAAATGGTTTAGTTTTGCTTGCAAATCCAAAAGTTTTGCTTGAGAATCTAAAAGTTTTACTTGCAAATCCAAAAGTTTTGCTTGCAAATCCAAAAGTTTTGCTTCCGGTTCAGCTGAATTCCACGGGCAGGACCTACACTGAAAGAAGAAAAAGACACGTTTCTATTGGCCACTCTCAATCGGAGTGACAGCTTGGCAACATCCGTAGTCAGTTAACGAGAGAGGGTGTTTTGAAATCATGGAGAAGAAGACCGGAGGAACTCAATACGCATTTATGTTTCTTTACACATAACCACCGCCGTTTTAATGCACAGGCTTACCAGGGCTCAAGCCCCACGGCCCGATGACGTGAAAGGGCCCACGAGGATCGGGGAAAAAAATTCACAGGGAGAAAAAGGAAAAGCTTGACTTTGTGTGGTACTCAGTCCCGACTGTCGTGTGTGTGTGTGTGTGTAAGCGCATATGCGCACATTATCTGTGAGAGAGATTGATATTGGCCTACAGTGAGCCGGCCTGTACCTTTAGGTGACACAATTTCTGTATCCAGTGTGCGAAATACAGGGGTTTCAGACCCACTAATTAACAACTCGGACCCCAGATAACGGCAAAATCAAATTTTGAGTGGGTCTCAAAATTAAGCTAATTATTTAATATTTATTGTAAAATGTGTTTTCATGTTTAAATATTGAAAGGTAAGGAGCAACACAGAAAATGTGACTGATGACAGTGAACAGTGACAGTGATGTAGCCAGCAGCTGCTGACGTGGTTGTAATTCTGCGGCACAATAATACATTCGGACTCTGCGGTTCTGCTGCTGTTCATGATGTTGCTGTATAAACTGTGAAGCTTTCAGAACACAGAGTCAGAAAAGCTCACAAGGTCAGTTAACAGTTAAATCCCGGTGAGTTCATGAAGGTATCCACGCTGTGCCAGCTGTGTGTAATATTATGCACTGGCTGATGTGTACATACATACACACACACACACACACATGTATATAAAAAAAATATATACAGTATATATTTTTACTGGCCATGCCATGAGACCCCCCGATAGTATTTCGCACACTGACTGTATCATATATGTACTGTATCTGGTCTTATAATGATTGATAAAATTAAATGATGTATGATTATTGTATACAATATTAAGCATGGCTGATGTTTGTGCAGGTTGGACAGGGCAATAGTTTATTGTGATGGTGCTGGGGGGGTGTACTTTAATGCGGCCTCGCACATAACTTCCATCTTAGTGAAAGCAATAATGTTATGTTTGAGCTGGTTCATGTAGATTGCTTTTGTTTAACGATCTGTGCTGTTGTAATGGATTAAACAAATACCTATTATTTTGTCAGCCTGTAGCTGCTTGCTTAGCTCAATTAGTTTGTCACTCGCACGTTAGCCATGTATTGAAGCCATTGTCACCACCAGTAACAATAATAATACCGTGCCACTACACTTTAAACTGGCTACAAGCTGATACAATAATACAACAAATCACAAATATAAGAAACTCAAGTTAGATCGTTGAACACAAATAGTCCTGTTAACTAGTAGCTACAACCACGGCACCATGTGCAAGTGACTAGCTAATTGAGCTAAGCAAGCAGCTACAGGCTGACAAAATAATATGGATTTGTTTAACCGAATTCAACAGCACAGGTCGTTAAACAAAAGCAATCTACATGCACCGGCTCAAACATAACATTGTTGCTTTCACTAAGACAGAAGTTATGTGTAAGGAAGCATAAATGCGTATTGAGTTTCTCCGGTCTTCTTCTCCATGAGTTCAAAACACCCTCTCTTGTTAACTGACTGCGGATGTTGCCAAGCTCCATGTGGAGGGACGTGTTGCTGCAGGCAAAGGAGGTATTGGAAATTTAATACAAGTTGCAGGATTTTCCGCCATTAAATCAGGCTTTCACCGTCTGAAGGGACATGTACGCGCATCTGCATCTGGAGAACAGCCAATACAAATGCACCATCTCTCTGAAATAACCTGTGATTGGCTAAAGTCTCCCGTCACGGGCTAGATTTTCTGAAGCCTGAAAACAGAGCCAAGAGAAGGGGCTGAAGTAGAGGTTTGCTCTCAGACCACTTGAATTACAATATGCTGCACGGTTATTATGGAGTTGTTGGCCAATGACGCCTTAACAATACTGCCTACCCAACCTTTAAGGCTGCCACTTTCTTTTTGACTCTATGAACTG
This sequence comes from Macquaria ambigua, assembly GCA_008360985.2. Lineage (NCBI taxonomy): Eukaryota > Metazoa > Chordata > Actinopteri > Centrarchiformes > Percichthyidae > Macquaria > Macquaria ambigua. The sequence goes on from VMKM01000777.1 coordinate 109,650, forward strand.
GCTGGTTTATAAATAAATGTAAACCTTTTTCTGTATTTTGTAAAAAGCAGGCAATTAAATATTTCTGTTGTGTTAAATAACCATACCCAAAGGATTAAGCAATTAAAGTGTTTTGAAGTGTTTAAAAAATACATTTATAGTTGCACCAAATACCAAAGGCAGTTCAAAGTATTTCAACATATTGCCAACACTAGCAAAACTGTTGCAGTGCTGCAGTGAATACTTGATGAATACTTACCAAAACATGTGGTGGAAATGTTAACATATGGCAAATATCTATGAGGTCTTCATTCAAGCAAACTGTACAACTTTTTTTTATTTTGAATGGGATCACACATCAACTGACTCTTTAATGTCTTGATAATTTTGTACTAAATGAATAGATGAGCCATGGTGTTCATGCTACAAAATAAAGGTCAAAAAGACCAGTTAATGTAATTTCTAGTTTGTTTTCCCCATCTGTTTCCCCTTAAGTAGCTTTAAAGCTGCACCAGTCAATATTTTTATATTAAAAATGGATCAAATGATTATGTGTAACGTGAAAGGTGTCGCCTGTAATAACAAACCCACAGAGAATGATCACCAACTCTGCAGTTCCCCTCAGCTCTACAGGGATTTTTAGCATCTTTTAGCTGGGCTTTAACGGCCCACAGCTTTACTGTTTTGATTCAGATACATCACTCTCATCAGCCTCATTTCCAGCAGCAGCAGGCAGCTGTTTTTAGTGTAAAAGCTCTTGTACACTATCTGCCCAGCACCAAACAGCAGACAGACAAAGTTAACAACTCACTAGTGAACATAGTGGAGCTCTCAGGAGTTGGTGGAGACCAAACCAGAGCTAAAAGAAGAGTGAATATTGGACTTCAGAATACTACAGAATCAGAATATTCATCAGGTGGACACAAACAAGACTCCAAATGAATGCTAATGTTGCTCTGTGTCTGCAGAATGTGTACAACAATAACTAAGATAAAAAAGCAGACATCTGTTGGATGCACAAGTATTCAACCCCCTGAGTCATTACTTGGTAGAACAACCTTTCGCTGCAATTACAGCGGCAAGTCTTTTGTGATAGGTCTCTACCAGCTTTGCACATCTAGACACTGCAATTTTTGCCCATTCTTCTTGGCAAAATAGCACAAGCTCAGTCAGATTGGATGGAGACCATCTGTGAACAGCAATTTTCAAGTCTTGCCACAGATTCTCAACTGGATTGATGTCTGGGCTTTGACTGGGCCATTCTAAGAGACATCAACATTCTTTGCCTTAAACCATTCCAGTGTAGCTCTGGCTGTATGCTTAGGGTCATTGTCCTGCTGGAAGGTGAACCTCCGTCCCAGTCTCATGTCTCTTGCAGACTGAAACAGGTTTTCTTCAAGAATTGCCCTATATTTTGCTCCATCCACCTTGCCCTTAATCCTGACCAGTTTCCCAGTACCTGCTGATGAAAAGCATCCCCACAGCATGATGCTGCCACCACCATGTTTCACTGTGGGGATGGTATGCTCAGGGTGATGTGCAGTATTGGGTTTCCACCACACATAGCGTTTTGCACCAGGGCCAAAAGGTTTAATTTTGGTCTCACCTGACCAGAGTACCTTGTTCCACATGTTTGCTGTGTCTCCCACATGGCTTGTGGCAAACTCCAAACAGGATTTCTTATGGCTTTCTTTCAGTAACGGCTTTTTTCTTGCTCTTCCATAAAGGCCAGCTTTGTGGAGTACATGATTAATAGCTGTCCTGTAGACAGATTCTCCCTCCTGAACTGTGGATCTTTCCAGCTCCCCCAGAGTTACCACTGGCCTCTTGGTTGCTTCTCTGATTAAAACTGTCCTTGCCAGGTCTGTCAGTTTAGGTGGATGGCCTTCAATTGCTAGATTTGCTGTTGTGCCATATTCTTTCCACTTTCTAACGATGGATTTAATGGTGCTCGGTGGGTGAGATATTCAAAGCTTGGGATATTTTTTTTATAACCTAACCCTGCTTTGTACTTCTCCACAACTCTATCCCTGACCTATTTATCTTCATGATGTTGTTTGTTTAGTAATGTTCTCTAACAAACTCTGAGACTTTCACAGAACAGGTGTATTTATATTGAGATTAAATTGCACACAGGTGGACTTTAACTAATTATGTGAAGGCAATTGGTTGCACCTGATCTTATTTAGGGGTTTCACAGCAAAGGTAGTGAATACATATGCACTCCAAACTTTTCAGATTTTAATTTGTAACTATTTTGGAAACCATGTAATATTTTGCCCCCACTTTAAAATTATGGACTATTTTAATTTGCGGTTGTAACATAACAAAATGTGGAAATATTGGACATAATAAGATTATTTTCCCCTCTCTGGGAGCTGTTGAGAGGCATTCTGGCAAATGTAGGAAACTACTAATTGTAAAAATGTACAAGTACAATTGGGTGTTGTCATAGATTCTCCAAGTGTGTGAAACTGCTGGAGGGATGAATGCCATTCTTCCTAAACATATTAGCATAATTTGGTGTTTTGATGATGGGGCTTGAGGGAAAGGGAGACACAAGTAGGGATGGAAGAGTACTAGAATATTTTACTCAAGTAAAAGTACTGTTATTTTAAAGTAATTTTACTCAAGTACAACTAAAATGACTTGCTACTAGCTACGATGACGTTCTCTGGAGAGAGAGTTACATCCATCAGTGAGTTTGTTGTTGTACTCACCTGTCTGAACCATAGACTATGGTCTGAACGACATTCTGTGAGCCTTGAGCACTGCGACGTCCTCCATAATCTAAGGCCTCACACAACTCACTGAAGGTAAGTGAACACAGAAGTCACCGCTGGAGGATCCATCATGAGCATTTCAGCCAGACCCAGTGTGCACCTGTTGATCACGCAACATTGTGGGTGTGTTTGATTTAGGTCACTCAGCGTGCTCACCGGATGGTGCATTAAACAGTGACCAGAGATTCATTAAGGTGGATGCAACCTTTTTTTTATTTACCTGTGCCGAGGTACAATAATGTTAACTTCAACCTATAATGACTTAATTCTTTATTATATTGCATTGCTGTACTGTTCATAAACTGCTAAGCCTGGCCCAGTTGAAACTGCACCTCTCACACCCCCAGACACTCAGCCAGTGAATGTTAACATTAAGAACATGTATGTTTTACAGAGTGTCAGTGCAGAGTGTCACCTCTCTGGACATGGAGCTCTGCCCTACTTTGGCCGCAGACACACCAGCAGCTTCTTCTCTGCCATTCTCACACTGTTTATCAGGACTTTTTCATTTTCATTGTTTTTATTGACTTGAAAAAGCAAAGTACAATACTTGAGATAAAGAAAATACTTAAGGAAAAGTAAAATGACTGATTTTTAAAAAGATTATAAAATAAAATAATCAAATAGTACAAGTACACAAAAAAAACTTCTTTGTTACAGTAACAAGAGTAAATGTTGTTCCTTACCCCTCAACATTTTCCTCAGCATGATCATTCACAATGCGATGTTCTGGTTTTGGCGTCTCCTAGCTGACAGCAGCTGATAAGACTGCCACCACATTTTGGGTTTCTATTTTTAGTGATCATGGAGATGCATGTGCATTGTGCTGGCATGTCCTCTTTATCTCAGTAGCTGATTATGAAATCTGGTTGTGCAAAAGACAAAGAACATGGAGGACTGAGCAGTAGTGATGTCACAACTGGGAAGGACCTTGTGGGAAATGGCAGTGTACCAGATAATGTGAGAACTTGTCAAAATGTAGTCAAATGTCTGCCTCTAAATTTAAATCTAAGTTAAAAATGATCTCAGTGAGAATGCCTCCATACTTAGTTACATTTCCAATTTAATTCTGTCTTTTTAACAAGGTTAGCCTCCTCCTGGTAGCACCTGATATGAAGCATACAGGCCTAAATTTTATTGGAAGATTACACTTAAGAAAACATTTGTCTCAACAAGTTATTTAGTCTTATATCACAGCTTTATGAAACAAAAATAATCTGCCAATGGGTTGACATGAGTGCATTTGTTCCCACTTCAGTCTCTTCTATAATTGTGCAAAAAAAGAGTGTCAGTGTCTTGAAACATGATAGAATGAGGCTTCTAATCATCTTAAGTTTTTTGCACTGCATCTGTAGGCTTGTTTGCACATGAGGCATCATTTATATAAACTATGAGGTAAAATGCTGAATCAGGTGCCTGTTACAACATGACTGGACTTAAATTTTTGATTACTAACAAGGTGAATACTGCCAGATGTTTAAATGAATCAGTACTGATGGCCTCACCCACATTAAGGAACTTGGATAAACACTGCCACCAAGTGGATGAATCATAAAACTACAATTATAGAGGCGAATTGACAGCTTCAGATTACATTTTAGAAGACAATGTTCTCTTATTATACTCTTATCATCTTGGTTATTTCAACATTTTTTGAACCTGATTACATTGCAATATAGGCTAAATATTTAGTACATTGTAGTTGGCGATTTGTCCTCTAACCAAAAAACAAAAAACAAAAAACAAAATACAAAACAAAACTCAAATCAAACGGCCACTGAGGCACCTAAGGAAAAAATCAGGGAAAAGAAATCAATTGTCCAGGCAAGCATCACGTTTCGTGTGGTTTATTTGACCATTTTGGCAAGCAAGCAAACAAACAAACAAACAAAGAACAATAGCGTCTGCAGCCTCTCTTGCCCTGGTAAAAAACCATGAACCCTTCCCGGTGCCTGCCGGTTCTATACCTGCATACCCGATTCACCTCCTGTACCCAAGCTGCCCTGTACCTTCAAAACAAAAGCCTTAATAAGTACTTAAATTAACTAAAATAATGATAGGCTGCTAATATTGTAGTCAAACTACTTCAGCCATATTCTTCAAACAAAACAGCAACAAACTAAATAAATGAATGTTTAAATATGAAATATTACAAAACCATGAATAGCTCCAACATACACGTTTAACTTTGCAGATAAGTTTTAGGGTCTCCAATAACATAAACAATAATGATAAGGTGAAACTGCTGCTCACAGGGTGTTGGGCTTTAAGAGGGCTCATCAGCACTGCGTAAAAATGCTACATCCATTAGTTGATGTTCATTGTGAACCAGTTAATAATGATGCATTTGGGCCCTGTAGGGGAAAAGATGCAATACGTCACAGTTTTAGCAGATTTACTGTAATATAAAAATAAGTTGCGTGTGTGTGTTTTTTATTTTATTATTTTTTTTAATTATTTGGTTAAATTTGCCCCCACTACACGTGAGATCAACAGTGTCCATAAACTGCCGCAAATCCACCAAAGTCCAAGAAACTATTACTATGACTAGGCCTATACTGACTTGAAATAAAATCCTTCCTGCGGTTTGAGGTGTTTTTCCCGTTTCTTCTTGTGGTTGCTCCACAATGCATCTTATGAGGTTTTACATCATCAAACTCCAGCAAGTAGGCTAGTTTGTGATGACAGGTGTGTTCACAAAAGTGAAAAAAGGTGTTTTTTCGGTTTTATTAGAAATCCATACGTCTTTGAAATGTTATCCTTTATATTTTTTTATAATATCCTCATTTTTACTCTTGTTCTAATCATTATTATTGCACACGTTCTCTAGAGTATGTCACACCTGTAATTCAGTGCAGTAGGCTATTGAAAATATGAGTAGCCTATTCATATGATTTATTATTGCACCTGATTTCATTATTTTCAGAGCTTACTGGACAGGTCGCCAGTCAATAACAGGGTTGACCATAATCACAGGGCTGACACAGCTTAAAACGTAAGCGAATTTATTATTCCTTTCCAAGTATTCTCTACTATTTTGTAGTGTCATTAACGTGGAACTGAAGGGAATCGTATGTCTAACCTTAAAACCGGTCTTTCCTATGGTTGTGAATGTATCATATCCGCGCATGTCTGTTTTTCAGTGGATTAACAAAACTGCATGACCCACTAGCAGCAGTAATCTGGTACATAAACAGTCACAAACAGGTAATTCTCTCTGATCCTATTTCACTCAAATTACGTGTTATTGCAGCATTTCGCACGTAACTTCTGATAGACTGGGTTTGATAATAATATAGCTACGTACGTTAGCTATCGTAATATTGACCACAGCTAATGTTCATTTTGGACAAGTTTGTTAGCTCTTAGCTATTTAGCTAACAGGCTAACTGTCAGTCTGGTGAGGTTTTCTATACAGGAGGCATTTTGACAGCTTGCTTGTTCACTTTGGTTTATTGTATAATGTTGTTAACTACATCGACATTAGCAGTAACTTCTCCCTTGCCGATATATTACTAATGTTAACTGCCTTCGTGGCTTGTTAGGCCACTAGCTCCAACTTTAAGTTCACAGGCCTAAATTAAACTAACGTTAGCGTTAACTTGCTAAATACTACACTAGAACGGCTTCTATTTAAATGCTGACAACAGCAGCTAGGCACGAGAGATTCCCGTGTAATAGCTCACATTCTATGCAACTTCATTTGGTAACCAGAGCCTGTCAGCAGGGAGTTATGGCTGACAGTTTCTGGCTGGCTGCCTATTTGTCGGTTATGTTCTCTTGACAGGGAGTTCCGAATTTACTAAAACACCAGACTGTGGTACCTTAATGTCACTGATAATTGACTAAACACTCATACTTAATACTCATCATACTCTGACAAAACAATATTTTTGTACAACCAATGATAGGCAAGAATTTGGTGCAAGTTGCTCAACTACAATAAATATAAATATTTTTAAGATATGAAATCCAAACTCAAATTTCAAGAATCACTTAGTGGTGCAGTGTGAGCTGACTGTGCTGTTTGCTTTTGTTGCGACTTACTGAGGAGTTAACGCTTGTCTATACTTCAATGCCTTTAAAAACAAACTTCTACTACTTTCTGTCTTGTTGAATGTCCTAAATAGCCAGCCATATAGAAAAAGAGGATGGCTAAGAGATTTTTGCACTGGCAAGACAAGGTGAGGTGTGGTCGTTTTTTAAATCAAATTAAGAAAGATGTGTTTATGAAAACGTGATGATTGTAGTAGCAAGGCTCAAAGCTTAATGCATTTAATCACTTTTATAGACACCCCCTTCTGAAATACATCATGAAAAACTACAATGGGAGACAAAAAAAACATAGTAGATACTGTGTAATAGAATCCTGCAGAAATATCAAAATGAAGTGAAAACTATCAAGACGAATCAATACTGAATTTTAATCTGGATCTCAGAAATACTTTTTCTTTATTTTGCAGAGAATTTCCTTGGAAGGGAAATATGAGATATTTGTAAGTTAAAACATTAGATTTTCAGTGCTGAGTGATAATCTGGGTGATAAAAAATTAGAATGATACTATGCATAAAAAAGTTACAAACCACCTTTTCCTCGCTCTTTAAACAGTCAGATCAATGCAATTACTGTATTTTCCTTTTTTTTTCTTTTAAAAGCACAATGTATTTGTGCACAGGTAAAATACTTGGACTACTGTCCTCATGTGATTTTCCTCTTCTTGCTATACATCTTGTCCAAGGATTAGTCTGATCAGAGACAAAAATCACCTTTAAAATCAAAATTGATTACTTTCAATGAACAGATGTTCATTTGAACAGGTACATTTAACAGTCTAAATATCTTGGTGTAAGTGAAAGGTGTGGTCCAATAGAACTTCAGCATAAATAGCAGTTGGTGTTAATTTAAAATAACTGGTCATCTTTTAAAAGCCGAAACAAGGAATATTTATAACAGCAACGCTAATGAATGAAAAGCCTCAGATATGGATACAGAGTGGATAAATCACTAGCAAAAACAGGCTGAACACCTCTGTGTGCATAATTTGTGTAACCCACTGCTGGTGGAAGTCAAACTCGAAGCACAGGATTGACCACACAACTAGGGATGCACCATTCTGATATGGTGGATCAGAACGGGGCAGATACTGACCTTATTAAGTGGATCGTGTATGAGCTATGATGTGACTGATGCACATTAAGAGCAGTTTCTTTGTTATTATTATTGATGAACGTGGGCACTGATATGCGAAAAATTACCTAAATGGGTCTTAATTCTATTCTTTTTAAAAGCAAAAAATTTAATGTTAAATGTAATCGTGTATGCCGGAACACTGACTACTGCAGCAAGCCTAGTATGGACAGATACCCAGCTGACAGTGTGAATCACAGACTGTTCTTCTGTTTGCCTTGTGTTTTTCAGGTGTGACTATGGGGAAGTCTTTTTCCCACCTCACTAAGCAGGCAGGCCACGATGAGGGTCAGGACAGCCTGACCTCTCCTCTGGAGGACACCCAGACTGAGGATGGGAAGGGTGGAGACGTCTCCCAGTTTCCTTATGTGGAGTTCACAGGACGGGACAGTGTGACGTGTCCCACGTGTCAGGGCACCGGGAGGATCCCCAGAGGTAACACCACTGTGTACACAGTCAGGGTGGGGGTAGTCTAACTGTTAGAGAAACATGCTGAAGACTGACAAGTTAGCTGTCTGCCTTCCATAGCCACATGATTTTACAATGTCCAGTGATAATCCTAAAGTAAACTACAGGCTCAACATTGATTGTTGCCTTTGTTTCAGGACAAGAAAATCAACTTGTGGCATTGATTCCATACAGTGACCAAAGGCTGCGGCCCAGGAGGACGTAAGTAATTATTTTCTTTGTGTGTCTTTTCAAAAGACTGTTAGATAGATCCACCAACATTAGTTAAGATCTTAATATCTCTGTTTTTGCATGAATGTGGGAAGTTGAATTCACACGCTCAAAAGTAATATGTGTATATTAGCTGGAGTGTGCACATTATTCTCAGATAACCACCCAGCTCTAAAGTACTGCTAGTCTAAAGTAAAATGCATTGTCATTAGTTAATGTATTTAAACTACCAGCTACAAATCCCAAAACAACATGGATTTTAACGAACATATTAGGATTAGGAGTGGAAGAAAGGATTGATGGAAAATGAATCAAGAAAACTCAGCAAAAGACATTTGATTTTGACAGAAGAGCGTTCTTTCCCAATATATGACTAGACAATAGACCTAATAGACAGTTACCTGCTCGAACTATTTCTTGGTGAACAACTGTTTATCCATCTGCCCAATATTTTGTGCAGTGTCTCTGGCTACAGTGCAAGTTGCCAGTTGTGGTCAATGAGCATAGGTTCGGTGTCAGCGTAGTAATTAATAAGCGGAGGTGGTTGGAGGTGTCGGTAGGTGTATTTTTTAACTTTGGACGGAGCCAGGCTGCATTAAAAAACCAAGCCACCACTGTGTTAATGCAGAGGGCTCCGGGGGAAAAAACACGGGGTTGTCCGGTGAATAAGTATCTAATATACTTAGTAGTATATGTAATAATAATGTATAAATAAGAATCTGGCTCATAATTTGCTGCAATGCAAAGTGACATCATCCAGCAAAGCACTGAGTTGGCCAATCAAATACACCCAAGTGCACATTCCTGGTAGATTACTACTAATGTGAACAGGGTAATTCCGCGATTTACCTGGTGGTTGTCAAGATGGAGGATAAAAGTATCATCAAAACCACTTCACATACTGTGAATCATGTTGTTGTAAATGATCCTTTTCATCTGTAGAGTGATGTGGCAGAGTTGATACTTGAACAAAATTCATACTGAGCACCAAAATTCTCAAATTAAATTAAGATATGAAAGCATGGATAAAAATGTGAAACAAAATCTGTGTAACATTTTGTTGTTCGCATTGTGTGTTTAGTAAGGGAAATCATGTGGTTGTCTTGTGTCCTCCTCAGGAAGTTGTATGTATCAGCGTCAGTGGTGGTCTGCCTGTTACTGTCCAGTCTGGCTGTCTTCTTCCTCTTCCCTCGCTCCATTGATGTGTCCTACGTCGGGGTGAAGTCTGTTTTTGTCAGCTACGACCAAGAGAAACGTAGTGTCTATCTCAACATCACGGTGAGCTTCGGCTCCCCAGCTTGAAACTACTGGAACTTAAAGTATGATTGAAATGCCTTTTAGCCCTGTTAATGTTCTTGATTAGGAAAAAGGGTAGCTTGAATTTGTTATGCAACACTAACACGTGTAATTCATGTGTGGTGGAGATAAATACAAACATAGCAAATACAATAACTACACAGGAGGTTATCAAAGTATTCTACATAAATATTTTTACTGCTTCAGATAAACCATCTTTTCAGCTTTTTCTCCAAGAGATAATGTATCAAAGTAGACATCCCTCTGTAGTGTCCATTTTTAAATTATTATTTTAACATTATTTGCTGCCCCCTTGTGGATAATTGGTAACCTCAGAAAGGCACAGAGAAAAGTGACCTTTTTAAGAAGCGATGTGTGGAAAGTTTTTGGATTTCCGCCAACAAACAAATTTAGTAATCTGAAGAATATGCAAGGTCCAAATGAAATACCACAACAGCTACACCCTGGTAAGCTAGGCGATCTAGAGTCCGAGGAACCGCAGCTAAGGCAGGCAAGAACTCTTTTGTGCCTCCCTCCTCCTCACAGGGCTTACCAGCTGCCTGCTGAGTAAACATTATTCATTTTGTGCCTAAGCTTAAAGAGGTAGTGCACACTTAAACATGTTTTTTGAGCTGTAAATGACATGACTGTACTGTGATGAAACACATTAATGCTGGTGTTAATATTGACATTACTTACCAAATGTATAAAATCAGCATTTCATGTGTTGAAAATGTCTCAACACGTCATCTACTGTTTTAAATCAGCCCTTAACCTGTGAGGCCAATGCTGGCATAGAGTCAACTGGTTGGGACCTGTCTATGTCATGAAATGTATATAAAAAAAGACTCTAATCAGTGTCAGTCAGTCTCCCCCGTGTCCCCTGACCCACACACTACCTAGCCACGAGGCCACGCCTCCTACAGGTGTCACTCGTTGCATTTTTAAATTTGCTGGGAGAGAGGCTTCTAGCTGAATCTGAGGGTGGAGTTGCACTCAAATTATTACTTAGCAAGAAAGTTATCACCTGTGGGTAATTCCAAATGTTTATTGGTAATGTTGGAATGCCCTCTAGTGGACAGAGTGTATAACAAGCACATGCTGATATTAGTATTGGCTTGTGTATACACTGTATAGGTACATAGTAAATATTAATAATAGGCTAAATTTGAGCATTAAAAATAATAAGCACTATTATTACTATATATACACACACACATACACAAATATTAAGATACTTAGTTAACTGTAAATATTAGCAAGTTACTTATATATTTCCGAGTAAAACTTAGGGCGGAGGTGCGATATGGAGCTGTAGAGGACTGTTAGCCTCCACCCACACCTCCCTCGCACACAAACAAATACACCCATGATATAACATGTTAAACTCTTCCAATGCTGGTTCTCCTCTAGAACACTCTCAATATCACCAACAACAACTACTACTCAGTAGAGGTGGCCAACATCACAGCTCAAGTGCAGTTTGCCAAGACGGTGATCGGTAAATCTCGCATCAGCAACATCACTGCCATCAGTCCTCTGGACATGAAACAGGTACAGCTCAGTGTCTGTTCACCATTTAAACATTCTTCTGTGTGCGTATATCTCTGACTCGTTATTGTTTCTGTCTCTGTTTCTGTTTTCAGATTGATTATATGGTCCCCACCATCATCGCAGATGAGATGAGCTACATGTAGTAAGTACTGTGTATACTAGGGATGCCACGGTGAGGAAATGTTCCCTCTGGTTAATAAACTCGTGACAACACCGGTGTTACCGATTACACCAGATGTTTTACAAGAAAAGATATTTGCTCAATATCTGTAGAGCGCATACTTTGATTTTTAACGTTAAATCCTTTGCCATCGTCTTGTTGGTCAACTCTCCTTACTCTCATCATGTGATAAGTGAGTGATAAGTAACCAGCGGTGGGAAAATGTCCTCACCGTGGCATCCCTAGTACAGACATGGTTCCAAGAGGATGAATCCTGTTGACTTTGGTGATCCCCTGATTATCTAGCATCACAAATTTCAGTTTGTCTCATAGTTTGGTTTATGACTGAAGACCTACAAAACTAATGACATTCCCATTAACCTCAGTTGTACTGTGTTTTTTGTGCTAGCTCTAATGTTAGCATGCTGACACGTAGGGCTGGGTGATATGGCCAAAAATGTTATCACAATTTTTTTTTTCATATCGTTCAATATTGAAAAATATCACAATAAATGTCAAATCATTATTTCTTTCAAGTTCAAAGGCTGATTTTTGCTCCTGAGTAAAAGTTGAAGAAGGCAGGCTCTTTTATTCCTGCATGTGATTAGCTCTTTTAATCCTGATTTCTGGCTCTTTTATTCCTAGCTTCTGATTGTCTCTTTTATTCCTGGCTTCTGATTGGTTCTTTTAATCCTGGCTTCTGATTGGCTCTTTTATTCCTGCGACTGATTTTCTCTTTTATTCCTGCAACGTGATTGGCTCTTTTAATCCTGGCTTCTGATTGGCTATTCATCATCATCTTCTTCTTCTCCTTATTTCTTGTTTAATGTCAGATGGCAACTAGCGTTTAAGGTGCATTAGTGGCCCCTTTCTTGGTGTCTGGGTGGTTTAATTATATCTAACATTTATTGAACATTTGTTATATTTATATTGAGGGAAATTATGTTACCTCTCCTCACATGATTACTAAATATAACCACTACCAAAGTCATTTCCTTATTTTGGAACTAACCCCTTCACAGCAGAGCTGGCAACTACATTGCTTTTGTTTTCAGACGTTTGTCTGCGCTGTATGTAGTCATTCAGCAAATACGCCAACGTGTTGCAGTAGTTAATCATGATATGACAAAATTTTATTGTGTTAAAATTGATGTCAGTATTATTGTGAACAATATGATAAGGAACACCCCTGACAGTTAATTTGAGAGTACTACCTTACATCAACTCTTTTATGATCTCTACTTTCACCAACCCACACCCAGATCAGTAGTTAACAGGTTAAGAAGAGATTGCTTCGTGCTTGAAAACAATGTCATTTTTTAATTGGTTCACAATACACATTTACTGGCACTTGTTTTATTTTCCAGTGACTACTGCACTCTACAAACCATCAAGGTCCACAACATTGTCGTCATGATGCAGTAAGTTGTGTTGATCCTCTGTCATTTATTGTTCTAAATGTAATGTTAATCTAAATATTTGACTTTACTGTGTGTAGTGTGTGTTTATGGCCTGACATTGTCTTCCTCTCCACCCTCTGCAGAGTGACCATCACCACAACGTACTTTGGTCATGCGGAGCAGGTGTCTCAGGAGATGTACCAGTATGTGGACTGTGGAGGGAACACCACCTCTATCAGAGGGATGACCAAGCCATTCATCATCCCACATCCTGCTGAGTAACCCCACCACTGTCCTCCTCACCAGCCCTGACTCCTGAGATGGTTCACTGTGTTTTCCCTTCTTCTCCACCTGCAGTGTCTCACAAATTGCTGTTGTCACGATACTACGGTGTTTACCTCAATATAAATACTAAAAGAAATACACGCTAAGATAAGAAACATATGTTGTTTTTTTATGGAAGCACATTGCATTCAGCAGAGAAAAAACTAATTTATCGTTATCTCGTAATTGACTTTTCATGTCATAATTTTAAGATGCTAGACAATTATCTCACAATTACAAGATTTGTATCTTACTACCACAATTAACATGTCTCATAATAGAGATCCATATCTCATAATTACAAGAAAACTATCTCATAACTATGAGATTTGTGTCTTTTAATTACAAGAATACTGTCTCCTAATTAAAGGTACTATGTAATTTACATGTATTAATCGCTTTGCATTGTCAATGTGTAACGTAACTTAAAAAATGAGACCTTCCCCACCTTTTTCGGTTGTCTATAACAGCCTGTGGACTGACTTCTATGTAAAGGACTCGGGATAGTTTTTCCAGGAAAATCCAAAGGATGTGACGTTTATGCGCGACCCCGAGTGCCTTGCCTCTCTTCAGCTCCCCTACAGTGCCACCTGTGTGCAACACTAGCTACCGTTAGCTTAGAAATGGAGTCCACCACAAAGTCTGCATAGCTTGCTAACGCGGACAAATTGCTAGCTAGCTAACATAACAAAATACCGCCTAAGTGGACAACTTCAGCTAATTCATCCAGACTCCCGGGGATGATCTGGCTGGTAAATTGGCTAGCTAGCCGTTTGCTAATTACTTAATCAGCTAACGTTACGAAGCAACCAACGCCAGATCCATGCATTGTAGCTAAGTTACAGCTAGCTGGCTAACCTTAGCTTGTGGAGAAGCCAGAGGAACCTGATTTTTTCACAGTGTATCTGTCTCGTACTACTGTCAGGATATAGTGACAGTCTCAGCAAATATGACTAAAGTTATTTTTATAAAAGCTACCTACTGAACCTTTAATGGCCATCATTAATAACAAGGACTTTCTGAAAACTTCACATAAAACCTTTAAGAGATCTGTATTTCATAATTATGACATCTGTTTGCATAAGTACAAGAAAACTATAACATAACGCATAACATGAAAACAATTTCATAATTATAAGATCCTTATCTCATAATTGCAAGAAAACTGTTTATTAATTACGTGATCCATCTCTTTTAATTACAAGAAAATTAGTTTATAATTATGAGGTCATTATTTTGCAATTGCAAGAGAACTTTTTTATAATTACAAGATCTGTATCTCATGAAGAGAGTGTAATTGCAATTTGTGTATATATGTGTCATAACTACAGGAAAACCGATCCGTATTTCGGAACAGGTCTCATAATTATGAAATCTGTATCTCTCGTAATTACAAGGGAACAATTTCATAAGTACAAGATCAGTATCTCAGAAAAACAAAAACTATTTTATAATTGCAAGGTAATTACCTCGAAATTACATGAAAACTATTTCCTACTTACGTGATGCATCTCATGTAATAATTACTATTTTGTAATTTCGAGGTTGTGCCTCATAATTGTGTGATACGTGTCTCATGACTAAAAGATACCGATCTTATATTTAAGTACATTGTCTTGAAATGATCTTATAATTTCATATCTAATAATTTTCTCAGAATTATGAGATATGGGTGTTGATGAATAACATAATGCTATGTCATAATTACAGGATAACTTTTTATTTTTATTTTTAAATGTTCTTGGTGAATGCAATGTGCCTCTGTACGTACAGTATATGTCCAGTCAAAGTAAAACCATTCAGTTGCCCCAATTTGTCAACCAGTTTAGTTGGACTGCTGTTCATTTGCAGACGTAGTAAAATGTTTTAGGCTGTTTGCTCGACCAGCTGCAGCACTGACATTATATTAGATAACTATTCAGTATCTTCCCTTGTCCTCTTCTGGTAAGTGAAGGGGAGTATGTTAACACCCTCTTGAGGTGACGCTGATACAGCATTTTATCTTCCACCACTCTCTGGAAGCTGAGAGCAGCCGTAGTTGCTGTTAGAGTTTAGGCCTCTTATCTCGAGCTAGCAGACTGTTTGTTGAGAGCATCACTCAATTGTCTGATCTTATCAAGTTAGCAAATAATGTATCATTTATATGATTTAGTATTGGATTAGATTTTTTCCAACAGTATTGAAGTGGCATCATAATTCGTCATCGTGACAACACTGTAATTTATAGATTCCACTTTGTGTGTTATAAACCATGATCTATGATTTGCAAGTTGCAGCAAGAGGAGGTAACAAAAGGGGGGGAGGGGGGTTAGAATAAAAAAACTTGATAGAGGTATTTGATTTGACTACCTACCAAACCATAATGCACTTTATACGTCTATTCAAAATGCACTCTTTGTTAGAGGTCCCAAGTTCTCTAAAGCCTATTCCTCCACAAGTTTGTTAAGCTCTATGAAGAAGGACCAGCAAAAAGTGGTGTTATTACCTGATTAGACTATTGAGATACTGCTGTCTCATTCTGAGATAAGCTTGTGTTGTTCATAGTGGGGTTTTTTTTGACTGCTTTGAATTTGTACAATCTGCTGACTTACCTACCGAAGTATTTGGTTGTTGTGTTCTCATTATCATACCTAAGATATTGATATTTTTTATTCAGTTTTGTAATGAAATGAAGGCACTCCTGTTGCATTCCATTTTAAAGATAGAAGTTCTTGCGGTCGGTGGCAGTTCAAACCTCTGTGTGTTCCTGTGGTCTAGCTTGACTAGCTTCAGACATTTTGGGAAATATGCTTTTTTACCTTTTTACCAATAGTCAGATGAGAATTCTTTATTTAATGTTTGCTATTTAAAGATTTAAGGCTCAGCCACACCAGCATTTAAAAACAAAGACATTTCAAAGCAAAATCATTCTATTTCAATTGAACCCCTGCAATCAGTGGATTTGCTCGTGGAAGCAAAGTAAATCTGCATTAAGTTGATGAACTAGACACATGAATTAACAAGGCTGATCTTTAAGGAAACAAAGAGCCAAGGAGTTATCATAGCCATATACTGTGATGCACCATATACTTTTCTATAACCCTGCTCTAGTGAAGTAAAAACTGCTGCACAAAAGAGGCATGGTTTGTAGACAGTTATGAGACACGTGTGAACTCATTGTCCATATAGTGACCAAGCTAGCTAGCTTGCTAAGAGCTATCTTGGAGAACTGTTGTGACTGATTAGCAGTAGAATGTCTCTGCTGGTTAGCATGCAGTTAGCTTGCCAGCTAGAGTAGTTTGCCAACTAGCCCTGCAACTAATCACTACGTCACTAAGCTTCTAGAGCCAAGGATGAGTTTCATTGTCTTCACTTTCACTTTCTGGTGTGACCAGGCCTGAACTCCTCTTTAGACAGAGGAAAATATATATAAACTACATAACTGCTGCGCAGGGTGTGAAAATGAGGGCACCACTAGTTGGCAGTACAAGCACGATTATTAGACTGGGTGCAGTTACTCTTTAGTTATCGGAGGGTTTTATCACTTAAGAGGGTTTCCCCATAATTCCAGTATTTGTGCCAAGCTAGGCTAAATGCATCCTTGATCCCTCTCTGTAGTGGCCACTCAGATACAGATGAAAGGATGTATATCAGTTTCATCTCTGATGGCAAACAAGTGTATTTCCCTAAATGTTGGGCTGGTGTAGGGCTGCAACTCACAATAACTTTAATTATCGATTCATCTGTCTGTCCAAAACCCAACGATAACAACTTATATTCATGTAAAACAGTTAAAAAAAAAAAAAAGAACACAACAATTTAAATTGAATGTAAAAAAAAATCCTCACAATTAAAAAGCACAAACCAGCGAGTGTTTGACAATTTTGCTTCATGGATGATTTAAACAAGTAATTATAATAATAATAATAATTATCCAAATTGTTGGCAATTCATTTTCTAAAACAACTCAACTCCTCACTAGCCCGGTGCATTAACTACTGTACCATAAAGTCCTGTTGCCCCTCCAACAACTTATGACATTCAGTTGCATTTCAATTTAATGTTTATTGTCCTTTAGGTTTTCAATATTTTAAAGCCGTACAACATTGGAAATTATGTTCAGAGTATTGTATTTAATAGTGTATTTGACACATTTTAGAAACAATGCAGACCACTGAAGCTTTTATGTCATTAAATCATGAAGGGCTATTTTGTTTTATTATTATTATTATTAGTAGTAGTAGTAGTAGTAGTAGTAGTAGTATTTTTGTTATGTTTATATTATATTTCTTGAATGAAGCATTACATTCTGCCCTCCCTACCCTGCTCATAAGTGTTTATCTTACATTTTGGGGCATCCTGTGATTTAATGACCATTATGAATTAACATGCTGATTTGCATATTATGCATACTAATAACTACCACATTCTTCTACTTGTTTAGGTCTCCTAGAAAAGGTGTTCTCATTTTTCAACCTCACGTAAAAATAATAATGAGTGCTATTTGGTCCAACTTGTATGAAACCTATTTTGAATTTGAAAAACTTTGTATATCTAGAATTTCGTATGATTTATGTCAACATCCTGTAAATACTTAGAAATTGTGTTTATAATATCTTCATACATGCTTTGATATGCTGGGAAGATAGACTGCAGCTGCAACATTTGTACTGAGTGGGATTTAAAGAAAAGCACATTTATGATTTGTTTTTTAATCCTAACATGCACCCACAGCAGTCCCTATTAACATTTAACATTTGAAAAGCTATTTTAGACACCTACCTCTAATGTTATTTTAAACATTTTGTGGGTCATTATTCATAGTGACTGTTTATTGTGGGAGCATGAATAAAGTTTTAAAACATGATTATCTGTGGAGTGATTTTGTACATTTGGTTATGTGTTTATACATATATATTTATTTGAGTAGCACCATCATAACAGAAGTTATCTCAGGGCACTTTTCATTTAGAGCAGGTCTACTCTTTATAATATTATTTACAGAGACCCAACAATTCCCACCATGAGCAAGCACTAGGCAACAGTGCCAAGGAAAAACTCCCTTTT
Organism: Macquaria ambigua; assembly: GCA_008360985.2. Classification (NCBI taxonomy): domain Eukaryota; kingdom Metazoa; phylum Chordata; class Actinopteri; order Centrarchiformes; family Percichthyidae; genus Macquaria; species Macquaria ambigua. Next base: position 128,058 of record VMKM01000777.1, read on the forward strand.
AACATAATACTAATGATAAGACCAATAACAATAATAGCAGCAGCGGCTGTTGAGGAACACGGGGGCAGCAGGTGGCCTGCAACCATAGATCCAGACTCTACAGCTCTGGAGGCAGAAATACCTGCAGAAAGCAACAGAAGGAGAGAGAGAGAGAGGAGAATAGGGAAGCAGTTGAGTTAGTAACAAGCATTAATGGGATAAGAATGCGTACAGACGGAGAGGATATATACATATATAAATGTATATATATAAATATATTTATTTACATATATATATATATATATATATATATATGTATATGTATATATATATATATATATATATATATATATATTATATATATATATATATATATATATATATATATATATATATATGTAGTGTTCAGTCCCAGTTCAATCAGTTTACCAGCAAGTCTGGTGGGGACTATGGTATTGAAAGCTGAATTGTAATCGATGAACAGCAGTCTACATAGCCCCCTTCTAGCTGTCAAGATGTTCAGTATTCATGATTAAGACTTCAGCATCCGTTTGAGTGAATAAAAACATTTGGCAGCAGTCGGACCATCTCACTGGTTTTGTCCATCAGATCAAACATCTTGGTGTGTTCCTCAAAGCTGTCCTGTCAGCCCTGGGTGAACTCTAGCTGAGACAGATATTACTCACAGGAAATTGACATGACATCCTCTTCAACATGTGATTAATCATGCGAGATTGCTGTGGCACTGTGCACAGTTTTTAAATACATTCAATCTTCAGCTGTTGTGCAAGACTGTCAGTAATTATAGAAATGTACTCATCAGCAGTCACTACAACCTGACTAATGACAACACTATCAAACCTCATCACACTAAATGTATTCACTTCGATGATGTAGTTTTGCATGACTGCCTCTCAGCAGCTTGAATGATCTCATTCTTGCTCTTTATTCTTACTTCTGTGCCCCGTGTGATCCAGTTTTTTTTTAAATCTCAAAGCTCCTGTTGTCTAATGATTTGTCTGTGTTTGTTTGTTTGTTTGTGAATTACTGGATAACTTCATTTGTCGGGGTCTCCAGGAAAAAATGTTCAAATACAGCAGGGGAAATTGCTCTGTGGTCAAACTGCAAGCACTCTTGGAACTGGTGACGAGTGCTTGCAGTTAAACATTGCCCAAGTTTGGGAACCACTACGTTCCACCGTCTTATCTCGTTTCATTAAGTGGCTTATTTAACAAATTGTGCATAAAAATAACAAACCTAAACTTAAAGTCTGTTATTGATTATAATACATTTCATGAAGGCAGAAAGAGATGTGTTACATTATTCAGCAGAACTGAATGAAAAAGCAAAAACAGTATCAGCAAATACTGAAACAACAGAAAATGTTGAAAGAAGAATCTGGAGCATAAGTTGACACTGGTGCGGCTCTAAGAATAGCTAAATAATCGGGATTGTTTTTCCCCCATCACATAGTTTTGAGTGTTAACTATGTTTTAACTTTGTAAATGTTCAATTTACACATGAATTTACATTTTTTACTTTCAGGTTCTGGACCCAGACCTAGTTCTAATTGTTGACAGTCACTGCAGAGGCTCAACCTTTGGCAGTAGCCATTATCCTTGATGGAGTGAGGCCTGCAAAGCAAGTTCCTGAGTGAAAAATGAAGAAACAATATCATAATACTGTAATACACATTTTGCATCCAGTGATTTAAGCACACAAACTTTAACTCACACTGTGTTCTATCTTCAGGAAGTATTGGGATGCTTGGCCCCTTGAGATGAGACTGAGATTGAAGCCCCAACTCCCTATTATCAGGCTGCCCCAATAAGTCCCTTAAGACTCTCCAGCTGATCCAGAATGCTGCAGCACGTTTACTGACAAGAACCAGAAGAAGAGATCATATTTCTCCAATATTAGCTTCTCTACACTGGCTCCCTGTAAAATCCAGAATAGAATTTAAAATCCTTCTCCTCACCTTCAAAGCGCTTAATGGTCAGGCACCATCATATCTTAAAGAGCTCATAGTACCCTATTACCCCACTAGAGCACTGCGCTCCCTGAATGCAGGGTTCCTTGTGGTTCCTAGAGTCTCTAAAAGTAGAATGGGAGCCAGAGCCTTCAGCTATCAGGCTCCTCTCCTGTGGAACCAGATCCCAGTTTGTGTACGAGAGGCAGACACCCTCCTCACATTTAAGAGTAGGCTTAAGACTTTCCTCTTTGATAAAGCTTATAGTAGGGCTGACTCAGGTGAGCCCTGAGCCACCCCTTAGTTATGCTGCTATAGGCCTAGACTGCCGGGAGACTTCCTATGATGCACTTGCTCTTATTATTATTTTTATTAATATTAATACCATTACCACTACTATTACTTTACCAACCGGTCCAGGCAGATGACCGCCCACCCAGAGCCTGGTTCTGGTTCTGATTCTGCTCGAGGTTTCTGCCTGTTAAAAGGGAGTTTTTCCTTGCCACTGTCGCTCATGGTGGGAATTGTTGGGTCTCTGTAAATAATACTATAAAGAGTACAGTCTAGATCTGCTCTAAAAGTGTCCTGAGATAACATATGTTATGATTTAGCACTATATAAATAAAATTGAATTGAACTGAATAGATGCTTGGCCCCTTGGACTTTTGCATATCTATTTACAAGTACAGACATTTAAGCTTTCTGTTTAAACTGTCAGTGCACAGTTTATTCTCTTGCTTTTAGTTTGCACCAGCAAAAGTTGTTCGGCATGTAGTTATGTTCACATTCCAGCGTTGCATCGCTCCGCCTACTACTAACCAATAAAATAAAACCAGAAAAGGCAATTTCTGAAGAAAGTGCGGTGTGAATGCTGGATGTTTAAAAGTTGACACTAAACTGGATTGCTGCCTTTAAATGTTGAATAATACCAATAATGTATTAAAGATGTGGAATATTCTAAGGTTTGTTGAAAAGCTCACGCTAAACTGCATTGCTGACTTTCATTTGCATGAAGAAGCAGTTGAAGGATTATGAATGAGTTCAGAAGTGTGAAAGAGATGAAGGATGCAAAATATAATGTTAGAGCTAAACTGCATTGCTTGGCTAATGGCTGGGGGCTAAACTGCATAACTGGCATAACTTTGTATGAAGAAGCAACTCAAAAAGTAAAGATTTAAAAGTTGAATAAAAGTCATAATGTAAGAAAGATGTGCAACGTGTTATGGTTTGAATGGAGTTTCTAGCTGAAAGTATGAATGACTAGATCCTAGACTAGGATTTATGAAGAGGTGGCGGCACGGTGGTGCAGTGGTTAGCACTGTTGCCTCACAGCAAGAGGGTTCTGGGTCAGCCGGATGGGGTCTTTATGTGTAGAGTTTGCATGTTCTGCCTGCGTGGGTTCTCTCCGGGTACTCCAGCTTCCTCCCACCATCCAAAGACATGCAGGTTAGGTTACTTGATGACTCTAAATTGCCCGTATGACTGTGAGTGTGAGTGTTTGTCTGTCTGTGTGTCAGCCCTGTGATTAACTGGCAACCAGTCCAGGGTGTACCCCGCCTCTCGCCCAATGTCAGCTGGGTTTGGCTCCAGCCCCCCGCGACCCTCTAAGGAAAAGCAGATATAGCTAATGGATGGAAGGATGCAGGATTTAAAAGTTGAATAATGCCCATAATGTATGAAATCTGTGGAGCATTTTAAGGTCTGAATGGAGTTTATAGTTGAACATACAAATAAGTAGATAAACCTTAATAAAATACTTGAACAAGTTTGAAAAAAGTTTGACAGTGACTTTAAATTTTGGCATCGAAAATCAAATTTGGCATTGGAAACAAAACGTGTACTGAAAAAGGAAACATTGCCATTGAAAAAAGTTCCACTGAAAAATAAAACATTTAAAAATGATTTTATTTTGATAATTTTTGTATTCTGGTGTGTTTTTTTATGACAATCTTCTTATTTTTTTTCTTCATGTCAGCCTCTTTTCAGTGACAGTTTTTTTTTTTTTTATGCTGACAGTTTCTTTTCAGTGACAGTGGTTTTCAGTGTCAATTCTCCCTTACTGTTTTGGTGTGGAGAGGAGGGGTTTGAGGGGAGGAGACAAGGAGACCATGATTTGCATACTAAGGAGAGAATGTCACTCTTCCAGAACCAGGCGTCCGCACCGAAGTCTGACATGACAACACTAGCATACGGTAATGGATTCCATGAGTACACCTGGAACTCCCAAACCACAAGTGTGTTAAGACTGTTTCTCTCTGCCGTTGTTTTTTCACATAGAACTGGGCTGGGTTAAAGACAACACAAAACAACACAGGTGTTTTCATCTAAGTAATTTAAAACTGCACTAATGTGAAACGTCTCGCCGTGACAAACCAATAGCAAATTGTTACCAACTGCAGTTCCCTTCAGTTCTACAGAGCTTCTAGCCTCTTTTAGCTTATTGTTTTACAGCCAGGAAACTCTATTCTCTAAGCTCTAATAAACACACTGTACACTACTTGCCCAGAACCAAACTGCAGACAGCTGGAGGACATAGTGGAGCATTTAGCAGCTAAAGAGTCAGATATTTTTCTCAGGACTTGGTGGAGACCAAACCAGAGCTAAAAAGAGAGTGACTATTGGACTTACATTCATCAGGTGGACACAAACGCCACTCCAAATTAATGCTAATGTTGCTGTGTGTCTGCTGGATGTGTAAATAGACAACTGTTAGCACTGACAATTTGACCAGGAGATAATATTTCAGTGGTGTTAAGGTGATGTCAATGTTGGCAAAAAAATTCTATTGATGCAGCTTTAATCAATACATGCATGCCCCCTTCTCTTGTATGGAAATCATATCACTTTTTGCATTTATAATTTATTTTTATTTAAATATATTATAAAATAAACAATATATTCATTAATGTAAATTATGCATGTATTTATTCAAATATAATTATTTTCATTTAGTGCTTTTTTTTCTTTTTTCTTCTGTCACCAAGAAATCAAAGGTGTGTTTATGTGCCTGTGTCCTGAAAAGCTTGATTCATGCCTGTGTATTAGAGAATGCTGGTGTGTGTATGTTGGCAGCATGTGGACACACCCACTGTGTGTGTCTAAGAACTAGAAAAAGCAGAAACGGAAACACTGCTGCTACACACTCAGTCAGAAACAGAGCAGCAGTATAGTCCTGCTCTCAGCCATCCTCAGTCAGACTCTTCTCACCTCGGCTGGGATCCTCACTCATCCTCAGAAGCTAACAGCAGCAGCAGCAGACATGGTGCTCCACCACAAAGAGTTCACCAATGCAGGCAAGGCAGCTGGCCTGCAGATTTGGAGGATCGAGAATCTGCAGCTGGTCCTTGTGCCAGAGAACTTACATGGGAACTTCTACACCGGAGATGCTTATGTGATTCTCTACACTGTCAAACAGAAAGACAGCTTTTTCTACCACCTGCACTACTGGCTGGGTAAGTGAGTAAAGCCCTGGACCTTCTTAATTGGGTCCATTTCTTTTTTTCCCCTCTCACTCAAAATAAAGGAAATTAATGACAATTGGATATAATAACATTCAGAGTCATCAGGTAGTCATGAGAGAAAAGTAGTATAGAAAAAGTCCTCCAGTTTCAGAGATACATCACATCAGATTCTAAAGAAACACTGGAGCTTCCTCAAGTGCATTCTAAGGAAAGCCTTTTCACAGCAGACAGTTTGACTTGTCAAGGCAGGAAAAGCACAGATGTAAATAATAACATTAACAATGGCTCCATTCCATGTTGTGTCCCAGTAAGCCATGTCAGAGAGTGACCATGCACAACATCCTGGAATTGGCTCACCTAAATGGTATGCAGTCATCATAAATGTTATTTATTCCACCTGTGTTTTTCCTGCTTTGACAAGTCAAAATGTCTGCTGTGATAAGGGTCTACAGAGATTGACAGTGTAACTAAGAAGAGATTAACTTCATGATAATATGCTAGAGTCAAACTGCAGTATTTTTTAATGATCCAAGTTCTTAACTGGAGCTCAGATTTAAATACCAACACATTTCTACCTAGGAGTGAAGTGTACAGCACTCTATCAGTCAACTCAGGAGACTTTGGTGTCAACTTTTCCAGTTTGACTACTGACTCAGTGATCCTTGGCATGCAGTCAGTCAATGACAAAAACAACAGACTGACAATGATCCTATGAGCTGTTTTTACAGTGTGTCCACATGTAAAAATGAAATTGTCATATTTTGTACCCATTGCTTCGATGAGCCAGTTTGATAGCCTTCCAGTTGACTCCCTGTGTGTGGTGTGACCCGTGCCTCAGTAGCTCTTTAGAAAAACGCTGTGATCATTTACTGATAGTCCGGGTTGTCTTCATCTGAGCTGTCAGACTCCAACCCCATCACTGATTCCTTATCCAGCATCTGTATGACCATTCAGCTGTGTATCTAGCAGCCGTGTCAACACTATAGATAAAAAAACACAAAATCGCAGAACATTTTGAATGACACATGAATGGATAAATATGAATCTGTATGCATATGTACATTGATACAGTTGTAAAACTATGAACAGTTATTTACCAATAAGGTTAACAAAAGGTCTATCATCAAATGATCAAACTAACAAATTTTAGAGTTGACTGAACTATGACTCTGAGAAGGAGTACGATTTTTGACTCAGATTCACCTCAAGCTGTATCGTTGCCTCACCTCTTTCCATCCGCGCCTCCCCCCCAACTCTCCTGTGCTCCCCGGGGAGGCTTTTCCCTTTCTCTGTCTGTCTTTGTCTCGCAGAATGTCCACGTCTAGTACAGAACGCATCCTGTAATTTCTCGATGGTTAAAATGCTGTCCGGAACAAGATAAATTATGGAGGAGCACAATGAATATTTCATTCCCCACCTCTACACAATTATCCAAAATCACCATTCTGTCTGGCTATTGGATTGCTTAGTTTTGGTTACATTTGCCCACATTTGAAAATAATCTCTGATATTTGTGTTAGAACTACTTTGGTCCTGTTGAATTTTAAACTCTAATTTTTCAATGTGAGCGTTTCGAACAAAACTTAATTCCCTTCCACTGTATTAACATCTCAAAACCTGGACACAATAAAAGCAAAAATATCTACAGTGATTTATACCACTAAAGGGAAGTGAGAAAACCTGTTTTTCTTTTGTCATTTGGGTTCCTTTAACTTAAGGTCTGGTTACTGCTACATTACCCCAGAGAAATATCAGATTCTACTAGTTCATTCTAAGTGGTTAAAGCACAGGCACATCAATGAATCACTGACAGTTCTCAGATAGTCCTGAACCTGAACGTTAATGTGTAAAGTGACACGAGGAATGCTGAGGTGATTTGTCGTGTAGATGTTTTCCACATTGAGTGTTGGGCTGTTCTCTGCCTTTAATTGCTGTCAGTGTTGGACAGACTGGAAAGCTAATTTCCTTCCAGTGAAGAGGAAGCAGTGATTCATTTTAAATGACTTTTGCATGCTGTAATCTGCGTGTTCCCCAGAGCAGAATACAAGTGGTATTATGAGACCTATTCTGCTCAGGAAACGAGATGTGATTACACAGCACGTAAGAGAAAATACTAAAGAGGCGAATTGGGAAAATAATAGAGAAATAATATTATGAGCATAATATGAGCTGTCAGTACAAACGCTCATGAGACACCAGAAGTATTGTGTAATTGTTTCCGAAGATCAGAAACATTTTCTGCAGCCACTGAGAACAACTTCCAAGTTGAGGAAAAAATTAAAAGAGTTTTGCAAGGAGAGTGAATATCGGACTTAAATTCATCATGTGGACACAAACATGACTCCAAATGAGCGCTAATGTTGTTCTGGTATAGTATAGCTGCAGCCAAAGGAGCTGTCGTACAATTGGAAACTGTTACTGCATCTGCTTTTAAACAGTAAGTGACATTTTCACCACCCCTGGAGAGGAGCTGCAATAGAACTGGCTCTGGCTCATGAGATCTGGGGGCCTTTTTTTATGTAGTCTGGATAGGAAGATATGGACTTTAAAGGGCCACTCCAGCAATTTTACACATGAGAGTCAGTTTACTTGTCATGAAGAGTCTCATTTGTAACTGTCTTCTGAGGCTCTGTCTTGAGCTTTGTCAAGTCTGAAAAAACAATCCTGTTGATGTCATAGGATGTCATCAGGTTTATCCCAGCTTGGGCTTGGAGACTACATACTTATAACAGAAAGCCTGTGTTACAAGCTGTGGATGTGGCGTTTGACTGCTTGTAAATCATTAAAACACTAATGCTTTCCTTAATATAGACCTGATGATATATAAATATTGTATTTTCATCTTTACTACAAAGAGCACTGTCTCTAACTCTCATATTTGACTAATGTTCAATAATGTCTTCTTAAAATACTAATAATAAATAATAACACACACACACACATCATTTTTTTTTCTTTTTACTAGAAAGATATGCTGAGGAGAGGGTAGGGTAGTAACCTCCATGTAGCCTGAAAGGTAAAATCCAGGGCAAAAGAAGTCTGCATATTACTCACTGCTGCTTGTAAAGCTAATTACCATGAATGCATGGTAATACTGTGTGTGTGATTTTGAAAAGCCTGTACTAATACACACACTGTTGTATTTGAGGTAAAACTATGCAGGTTTTGAACAGATACTCTACTTCTTTCCTGGAGAACTGAAATGCTCTCAGTTTCCTCTGAGATTAGAAAGTCAATACGACTAAGATGTTTACTTGCTCTTGCTCTCTGTCTGAGAACCCATCAGCATTAATCATTAACCATCATACTTGCAAATGGATGTCTCATACACTTCCTTCCTGTCACACTGGACCACAACAAGATAAAACACTTTTCATGCAGTGTGTGTAAATGCAGAGTGGCTGTAAGAAACAGCTGAGCTGTCTGCTGACACTGACACTGACACTGTCAACCACTTACTGTCACACTGTAGTCAAATCAGTCAGAAAGGATGAGAGCCCAGAGCATGTAGTCTATAGTATGCCATTGTTAAACACTGAAAATATGTATAATTCACAATATTAAAATGTTATTTCAAAATGTTTATAGTGTACACACATAAACGAGATACTTGCAAAAGCCCCACATCAGCACTTCCAACTGGTTTTCTCAGCATCTCTATACATGATATACAAAGTTATGTTACTACAAAGAAAACATGCTCAGTGTGTAGACAGTCTCAACTGAATAATGTCCGTGACATACTTCTGACTCAAGTCTCACGTCACAAGAAAAATGGCAATAAAAAGAGAGAGCAGATTGATGGAGTCAGGACATGGTTAGGGAGAAACAGCTAGCCTACCATTTGTTAAACACGTACACAGAAATGTAAAAATGACAATTTGTGGTTTCAGAGGGAGTTACATGCTAGAATGCTTTCTTGACAACTGTGCAGCTTCGTGGAGTCTAATCGTCAGATTGAGGTTGTCAGGTTTGGTTCCACTGCGGCTGCACTGATACCAAAAACGAAACCTGGGCTCACTGACCACATCTGCTGGGTGGGTGGACAAATTGTTGTTTGTCAAGAAATAGCTCCAGCTCCCCCCTAACACCACAGATTGTTGGTTTTGCATTTTTGTTTGTGTACAGATTAAACAAATGAGATACAATGTGTTGATTAGGGAGTTTTAGAGGTGTTGGTAGGTGTACTTCTGAACTTTGGACAAAGCCAGGCTAACTGTTTCCCCCTGCTTCCAGTGTTCATGCTAAGCTAGGCTAACCATGTCCTGACTCCAGCTCTGTACACAGACAGTAGGTCTTCTTATCTCACTCTCAGAATGAAAGCAAAAAAAATGTTGAACTAGTATTGCTTTAAGTCATGTTGACATGACAGTCTGTATCAACACTGAATATCACACAGTGACATTCATGAAGTGGCAAAGTTCCATATCAACAAACAATGTATCACATTTAACATGTCAGTTAAATACAGTTAAGCTATTTTATTAAGATTTATATAATTATATCATAATATTATATTGTGTAAATTGTGTAGGTTTACAGACTCACAAGTTACTGGGTGAAATCTGGTAATGGCAAAATGTGTTTACATGCACTGCAACCTGATTACTACAAGGCAGGTATACAGTATTATACACACTGTTGTTACAAGAAGAACAGTGGATTCTCATATAAATGCAACGGAAGTGTCCTCCAGTGTCCTTCATCTGAGCCCGTGCTTGTTCTTTAAAGGAAAGGAGTGCAGCCAGGATGAGAGTACCGCTGCAGCCATCTTTACTGTGCAGCTGGATGACTACCTGGGTGGAAAGCCGGTCCAGTACAGAGAACTGCAGGGGGTCGAGTCAACAGCCTTCACCAGCTACTTCAAGGGAGGGATCACTTACAGAGTACGATTCAAATTCATTACTGGTCAGAAAATACAATCAACTGACTTAATTCTGGACATCATGTACAGTACTCTGAATTATAATTAAACTCTTATATTTGCTTATACTGGCCTTTTACTTATAAACACTTCACTAACAGCTCCTAGATGCTGCAATGTTCATTACACTACACAATACAGAAGTTTTGAACAGATTTAACATCTAGACAATTTCATCATCTTCAAACACGTGCTAACACGTTAAACTAATAAGGTGAACATCAGAATGTTAGCATTGTCACTGTGGGCATGTTAGCATGCTGCCATCAGCATTTAAGTACAGCCTCACAGAGCTGCTAGCATGGCTGTAGACTGTTTTTATTCTGTTATCTTGGCTTAATGGAGAGTTGTAGTGTGTCATAATTCTCTAAATACTGTTTTGAGTGGTGTTCCAATCCAACAAGTAAAACTCTTGATTAGTACTTATTGATAAGCACTAAATGTTAGCTATCTTCAGCTTAAATGGAAAAAAGTTTTTTTGAACTGGGGTTTGAATCATGACTTAATCACAGCTGTGTTTTTCCATTAATCCTGTTGCAGCATTATACTTGGCCACAGGGAACAGTGACTCATGGGACAGAAGAAGAAGTTAAAAAAAGTCTAAAGTAAACAGAGAGATGAAGAAGGGTGACAGTGTTCTCTTCCCCTCAGACAGGAGGTGTGGCCTCAGGTTTCCACCATGTGGTCACCAATGACCTTTCAGCACAGAGACTCCTCCACATCAAGGGCCGGCGGGTCGTCAGGGCCACCCAGGTCCCTCTCAGCTGGTCCAGCTTCAACAGCGGAGACTGCTTCATTGCTGACCTCGGAGATGTAAGGACACAGTATTTTCTTGCTATGTTTGCAGAGGGAGGGTTGATCAAACTGGATTATTTATAGACAGGTTTATATCTTGACTGTGATTCCCTGTGTGTTCACCACTCTTTAGAAGATCTATCAGTGGTGTGGATCCAAGTGCAACAAGTTTGAGCGACTGAAGGCAGCACAAGTGGCCAGAGGTATCCGTGACAACGAGAGAAATGCCCGTGCCGAACTGGTGGTTGTAGAAGAGGGAAGTGAACCGACCAATTTAATTGATGTGAGTCAAACTCGTTCTGTCATAAGTTCTTTTGCATATTCATATTCTTTATCACAAATGTGTGTCATGATATTTCTGACTCAGACTGAAAATACAGAAAAAGAAAAACTATTTATCAAAATCTAAGTAATAACCAATAAATCACAGCCATAATCCTAACCATACATTAAGTAATAGAAGTAGAAGATAGGACTCCTGAAAGTTCCTGACCATGGAAACAGCAGTTTGAAAAAAAAAAAAAAAAAAACTTTTCTTGCTTTCAATTGCATCTCACAGTCTTCCTCAACATATAAAGTGTAGTTTTTGCAAACTCCATCCACTGAGGAAGACCATAAGATGCAGTTGAAAGCTCTGGAAGATGCTTCTAAGTGGACCTTGAATTAAGACTTTGGGGTCACCAAAATCATTAGCAACCATCCTCTGGGGAGCATGAATATAAATATGTATACCACAATTCACAGCAATCAGGATAGTACTTCAGGAAGATGCACACAGTCACTGCACCTGGCTGTTCTTTGCCAAGAAATCATTGCTCCCTATAAACCACATATTATTGCTTTTACATATCTGTTTGTGTATGGATTAAACAAAAAAAAGCTACAAGTTAATTGGTGATCTTTAGAGATGTCAGCAGGTGTATCGTTGTACTCTGGACAGAGCCAGACTAGCTGTTTTTCCCTGCTTCCAGTCTCTATGCTTAGCTGGCTAACCACATCTACCACAAAGCCACCAGCTTTGAACGACATGAGAGTGTTAATCAATCAGTCTTCTCGTGAACATTGAATTATTCATTTAATAGCCTGCAAATCTAGCTAACCTAATCCAGTATACCAAGGCATGTGACAGGTTATGTTGTTTTTCCAAATCAATACTGCAGTGACTTGTTTTTCTTTCTGTTGGCTTATTCACTGAATATTTTCCACCATCACAACTGTTCATAGTATGGCTTTTGGTATGCTGTCATTTCCTGCTGTTGGAAATGGATACAGTTATGTTTTTCTGTGTAATTGTTTAACTTGTTGGCCTGAATTTACTGGATGCATTAATGGTGTGTAATATAATTCTTCACACTAACAGGTCCTTGGAGTCAAGCCAGAGCTATCAGAGGGAGATGATGATGATGACACAGTGGCAGACATGTCCAACAGGAAAATGGCTAAACTATACATGGTACAGTGTTCAGCAGTGGTGAAATATAACTAAGTACATTTACATTTAGTACAATTTTGAGGTACTTTACTTGAGTATTTCCACTTTATGCTACTTTGCTTTTTTACTCTATTACATTTTGGAGGCAAATATTGTACTTTTTACTCCACTACATTTATTTGATAGCTTTAGTTAGTTGATGATTTGACACAAGCCTGGATTTGTGCAGTACTCTAAAGAGGCATCATTTAATTTAACAAAGAGTTTTATTGAAGGGGGGGAAAGCTCTCCCTGCTGAAAAGCTTGCTAACTGTCATTCAAGAGAAATACCCAAGAGAAATTCTAAGTACGAAAATTAGTGAATGCGACAAGTTCTACACTCGTATGTGCCACTTAAAACCAAATGTTTTTCAAATATTTGTAGGAATGGTTCTTGAATGACATCTATTGTATTCATTCTGTCTTTGTAACAGCTGCAAGCTGATTTGTGTGTTTGTATGTTACCAGGTATCTGATGCAACAGGATCCATGAAAGTGACTGTTGTGAAGGAGGAGAACCCGTTCCTCCAGAGTGACCTGCTCTCAGATGAATGCTTCATTCTGGATCATGGCAAAAACAAGATGATATTTGTTTGGAAAGGTGATCAGACAGTGGCACCTGAGAGATTCAGCATCTGCTTTGAATGGTTTATTTGTCTTTGTGACTATTCAATAGGCTGTGTGGGTTTTTCATATCAGCATCGATCTCATTTCATTTATCTCAGGGCATCACGCCAACCCCAGTGAAAGAAAGGAGGCCATGAAAACAGCTGAGGGCTTCATCAAACAGATGGGCTACCTGGCAAACACACAGGTTTACTTTCATTTTCTCTTTATATTATTTAACCCTTGTGTGGTGTTCGGGTCTGTGGGACCCGTTTTCAATGTTTATTAAAAGAAATTATAAATTATTAATTATATTATTTTTTCAACCTCAGACTCATTGGCCTTGGCTCATTTTCTATGAAAAACATATAAAAGAACACATTTTCAATGACTGCACTCTGTACACTCCCCTACACATTTATATTACATACTGTATGTGGTGTTCGGGTGTAGGTGCTGTGTACTTTCACTCTGTCCTCCTCCTACCTGGGCCTGCTGTTAGTGTGTGTGTGTGTGTGTGTGTGTGTGTGTGTGTTTGTTTGTTTGTTTGTTTGTATGTGTGTGTGTGCGTGCATGTGTGAGTTTTGTCTTTCTGCTCCTGCTATTCCCGCACAAGGTTGCAACATTGTTATATTTCAAGCATCGACACCTGTCTGCTCCCCGATTTCCCGCACATTTTACCTTCTGTCTTGCGGGAACTTTCTATATTTTCTCACACTCTATCCCAGCTGCAAATTGGGGGCGGGACACAACAAATAAATAGCTTTGCCTATGTGGCTCCTTATCACAATTGATCAAGATGGCGAAAAGATTTTCTGCTCAGAGGGCATTACAAATGATTTTGGAGGAGAGAGAAGCTGTGGAAGATGTTGAAGAGGAAGAGTTCCATCCATATTTCTCCAGTTGCTCTGCCCCTCATATGTTGTAAAGGCTGGCATGATGAGGCTGTGTGTTGAATGGGGATGATGTGTAGACTGGCATGGATACTGTATCTGTTCAATGGGGCTTGTGCTGTGTAGACATGTGTGTGTTCAATTTCTAATTAAGTTTGAAGAAATAATCATCAATAGTGATGAAAAACCTTGTTTCATTTATATTTGTTCAAGTTAAACATGTTTTTTTCCATCCATATCTTAATTATAATTGATTTTTCTTTTATTACATTTTATCACAAGAAATGAATGGCATCTTTATTCATAAATGTGATCTAACAGAGGTAAATGGAAAATATTTATAATATATGCTGTCTATATTGCTTGTAATTGGGAGAAAGTAAACATCTGTTAAGTATTTTTACATAAATTGTTATGGCTGTATTGATTTAAAAACCCAATAATGCGGTGGGTCCACCAGACCCGGGAACATTGGCTGAGTAACAAAAACATGAACACCACACAAGGGTTAAGAAGTGTTCTATTTCAGTTTCCAGGGGGAAAACCTGAAAACTGTCATCAGATATGTTTTAATACAACTTTATTTTATTCTTACAGTGAGGAAAAATACGTGACTCTTGCAAAAAATGTTTCCTTATGTAAATATGGAGGTGGTGCCAGTGGTAATAGTGTTGCTACTGATGGTCCTGCAGATCCAGGTGTTGCCAGAGGGAGGAGAGACTCCCATGTTCAAGCAGTTCTTCCTGGGCTGGAAGGACAGAGACCAGAGTGAGGGTTTTGGGAAGGTGTTTGTCACTGAGAGGATTGCGAGGATCCAGCAGGTGAAGTTTGATGCCTCAAAGCTCCATGAGTCCCACCACATGGCAGCCCAGTACAACATGGTGGATGATGGGAGTGGAGACACACAGGTGACTGAATATACAAGTAGTCTGTATGTAAAATGCAACACGCTAATGTTGTGTTGTTGGCATATTCAACATTTTTTTCTTCTAAAAATTTAATTAAATTCGTCAGGTGTACACAAACATGACTCCAGTGGGATGATAATGTTGCTCTGCTGGCTGTGCCAACTCTTTGCTAACAGTCAGATTTTGTGTTTAAAGCTTGGTCCGCTGGCCCAAAATGACCCAAAAAAATCTATGTACTGAATTAGGACTGAATAATGCAAAACAAGTTTGGTAACGCCTAACAGGTTCATATTTCCAATAAGTTCCAAATAATTTCCTAGGTAGGTTCCTGGAAATAAGTTTGTAGATAATCATTATATTATGCTTGCAATTAATTGGAATTTCATTTTTGGCAGTGTACCAACTGAACACTGATCTGTTTTCCCAAACATTTGTACAAAATGACACAGTTCATTCCAGGAAATGACCTGTAAAGTGTTATCAAAACAGTCCTGAGCTAAAACTGCATCTGTGATCATTATTAGCCATATATTATGATGTATGCTGTGATGTTATGTCATAGAAATGTATGTCTTGCTATAAAGGTGGATTTATTATCAGGTACATTGTTGATTATAACTCAGTTTTTGAAACCTGAGGCCAGTAGTACCTAATGATTGGCTCATGATTGATAAGGGAAGATAATCTAGCCCAATGAGAAAGCAATTTTCATCTTCCAGCATTCACATATTGCTCAAATTCTCTCTTCGACATTATCCTTACATGTTACCCATAAAGTAGTGCTTCTTCTTCCCATCTTTCAGATCTGGAGGGTGGAGAGCAGTGGCAGAGTTCCTGTCGACCCAAAGAGCTATGGTCAGTTCTACGGTGGAGACTGTTACATCATCCTGTACACTTACGGGAAGAGACAGATCATCTACACCTGGTATGACACCCTTTGGTCACTGAGCTGGTTTTGCATAGGCGACAAAGAGCTGTGACTTCCTCTGTGATATGCTCTAATGCTCTGCACCTGCTTCCTGATTTATGTCGATTATATCTGTGGTTTATTTACATATTGTTCCATCATTTAAATTGTTGTCTGTCATGTTTAAATGACTCTTTTAATATATTGGGTTTTTTTCTATTCTAATATCAGTCAAGCTCTACAAATCAATGCTTTTTTCTGATGTGTAATGTGAAAGGTGTCACGCTCGGTGATAAACCCACATGGAATTATCACCATCTCTGCAGTTCCTCTCAGCTCTACTGAGCTTTTTAGCTCTTTGTTTTGTTTTAACGGCACATTTACTGATTAATGCAACCTTTATCCTTAATGCAGTGTAAGCTGACTTTTGTGGCCACTTGGGGGCAGTGGAACAAGCAGTAAACACAACAGTGACATATTATCACCTATCTTGCTAATGTGTTAGCAAACAGTTGCTTGTTAACACATCCAGCAGACACAGAGCAACATTATCATTCATTTGGAGTTGTGTTTGTGACCAGCTAGTGGCTAACTTTGTCTGACTGCTGTTTGGTGCTGGATAGGTAGCATGCAGTTGTGGGCTGTAAAACCAAAACAATTAAGTGAAAGCTAAAAACCTCTGTAGAGCTGAGGGGAACAGCAGAGTTGGTTATAATTCTCTCTGAATTTGTCACCACGACAACAGCTACACCTTTCACATTACACATGTTCACTTAACCCATTGATTAGACATTGATTAGTTCAGCTTTAAGGTTTACTATAGTGTCATCTTGAGACACCCAGTGCTAATCATTGTTACATGGTTCCTTTTGGCCTGTAGGCAAGGAGCCAGCTGCTCATTGGATGAGTTAACAGCCTCGGCCTTCCTGACTGTAGAACTGGATCGTTCACTGGGAGGCAATGCAGTTCAGGTACAGCCAGTATGAAGTGAAACTGAGCAGCAGCTATGTGCCATGTGGTGTTTAACATTTTGAGAAATAGCAAAATCTGGAGTTTATAAATAGCAAAACATTTTTACACTTCGGTTTTTGTACGGATTAAAGAAACAAGATATAATGTGTTAATTAGCAATCTTTAGAAGTGCTGGTGGGTGGATTTTGGCTAGCTGTTTCCCTCTTTTTGCAGTATTTATGCTAAGCTAAGCTAACTGCCTCCTGCCTGGAGCTTTAAAGCAAAAGGTCAAACTATTACTTTAACAAAAACAGTGTTATCTTATACTGTGTAGTACAAGATTACAGCAACATAAGAGATCAAGGTTTTGGTATCACAACAGGCAGAGCTTTAAGAATATCTTCAAGGGCCATTAACATAATAAAAAACGTTCCCAATTTCATAATAGTAATTATCCAATCTATCAGGGAAAAAGATACCTTTTCATATGTGCTCACTCTTTAAATGATGGTTAGTGTTGGAATCAGCTGGATAAAATAAAATTCCCCCTTCCCTACTGCCGCCGCGGAGCACCTTCACTGCCACAGCAATGGTGTCAATTATCTTGTAGAGAGGAATGATCTTCTAGCACAAATATGTGTGGACAACAAGGAACTACTACTAAGAAACAAACTTAGCTTTATGTGGTCTGGGGGGGAGTCCAGCAAGATTCATTTTGAAATGTATTAACCTTGTATATACGTCATGCGACATATGCCAAAGTGATTGACTCAATCCTGCTCTGAAAATATGACAAGCAAGTGAATTTGTGTTACTGCAATTCTGAAGTAACAGAATAAAACAAAAATGCTTTGTGGAGAAACTAAGAGAGGTCGTGTCTGACACCATACAATGGATCTGCACTTAATGCCAATTAAATTCGTCTTGCAAACTTGTCCTGATCACTTTAGAGCTCCCCCAGTACCAGATGGAATTTACCAGTACATAAACAAGGACTCCATATTCAAAAAAAGGGGTCAGACTTTGTTTTAGCAATGTCATCATGTTCCCGGATCTGAGAGAAATAGAAAAGATAAAATTTCATAGATATGAAATCATAAATATATGTAATACAGTATAAGGATTAAAATGTTAAAGTGCATATTATCATTATAGGAAAAAGTAAAGTGTACATGTTACATTTGTTACATTTGTAGGGAGACTAAATGAGATATTTTGATTTATATCATGAATTTTCTTTGAATACATTTTTGTGTGTGTGTCATCAGGTCAGAGTGTGCCAGGGTAAAGAACCCCCACATCTGCTGAGTCTCTTCAAATCTAAACCCCTCATTGTACATAAGTGTGGTACGTCCCGCCTCGGAGGTCAGGCCCCCCCACCTCCAACCCAGCTCTTTCAGGTCCGACGGAACCTGGCTACCATCACCAGAATAGCTGAGGTGAGGATTTTCCTGCTGTATGAACTGCATTTACTACAGGGAGTAAACTGTGACAGTGCCGGTTTTGTCTGTTTTTATTTGAAGATGTTAAATGTCATGCGTGTTTCAGGTTGATGCCAGAGCAGCCAGTCTGAACTCTAATGATGCCTTCCTGCTGAAGATGGCCGATGGGCGGGGCTATCTGTGGATGGGCAAAGGGGCCAGTGAAGAAGAGGAGAAAGGAGCTGAGTTCATAAGTAAAGAGCTGAACTGCAGCAGCAAACGCATCATGGAAGGAAATGAACCAGGTCATCATCTACATTTGACTTACATACAACCCCGATTCCTAAAAAGTTGGGACGCTGTGTAAAATGTAAAAACAGAATGCAATGATTTGCAAATCCTTTTCGACCTATATTCAAATGAATACAGTACAAAGACAAGATATTTAATGTTCAAACTGATACACTTTATTGTTTTTTGTAAATATACACTCATTCTGAATTTGATGCCTGCAACACCAAAAAAGTTGTGGCAGTGGCATGTTTACCTCTGTCTCACCTTTTCTTTTAACAACACTCAGTAAGCTTTCCCATTCTTGCTTGACATACAACTTCAGGTGCTCAGCAGTCCTGGGTCTCCGTTGTTGTATTTTGTGTTTCATAATGCGCCACAGATTTTCAATGGCAGACAGGTATGGACTGCAGGTAGACCAGTCTAGTTCCCGAACTCTTTTAAAGCAGAGACGTCACTGAAAAAGACGTCGTCTGAATGGCAGCAATGGCACCTGTATCTACCTTTCAGCATTAATGGTGCCATCACAGACCCATGCCATGGACACTAACACACCATCACAGATGCTGGCTTTTGAACTTTGCGCTGGTAACAATCTGGATGGTCCTTTTCCTCTTTAGCCCGGAGGACACAACGTCCATAATTTCCAAAAACCAATGTGACATGTGGACTCATCAGACCGCAGCACACTCAGAGAAGTCGGCGGCGTTTCTGGATGTTGTTGATATATGGCTTTCGCTTTACATGGTAGAGTATTAACTTGCATATGTAGACGCAGCAATGATCTGTGTTAACCAATAATGGTTTTCCAAAGTGTTCCGCAGCCGATGTAGTAATATCATTTATACAGTCATGTAGGTTTTTAATGCGGTGCCAAGGGATCGAAGGTCACGGGCAGTCAGTGTTGGTTTTCAGCCTCGCCCCTTAGATGCAGAGATTCCTCCAGATTCTCTGAATCTTATAAGGATATTATGGATTGTAGATGGTGAAATCTCTAAATTCTTTGTAATTGTGCATTGAGAAATGTTGTTCTTAAACTGCTGGACTATTTGCCCACACAGTTTTTCACACAGTGGTGAACTCCCCCCCCCCCATCCTTGCTTGTGAACGACTGAGTCTTTCGAGGATGCCCCTTTCATACCCATCACATCATGATATGATCACCTGTTAGCAATTAACCTGTTTGCTGGCATCAAATTCAGAATAAGCATATATTTACAAAAACCAATGAAGATGATAAGGTAAAACATTAAATATATTGTCTTTATACTGTTTTCAATTGAATATATGTCAAAAAGGTTTAGCAAATTATTTTTTTCAGGATTGTACATAAAAATGATATGTTGCCTAATTATCTATCATCTATCTAGCCTTTGAGAAAGAAATCTGAAACCAAAAGGAAGAAATTTATATTTTATATTTTTTTGGCTTCCTTTTTATTTTGGGCAGCTAAGGCAGAATGCACAAAGCCCCAGCCAAAGCGAACCCTGCTCCATTTTACAGCCATGTATCTGCAGCCACACTGAAGTAATGTGAAGAGTGAATTTAGGGGGAGATCAGTGTCGAAATTATGAGATACTAAATCAAACTAGACCTAGTATCACATAATTTTGATTTTCCATGTAATTTTATTTTTGTCATCTCCAACATTTCACCCTTTTTTTCTGCTGGAAATGGGCTTCCACAGAAAACTAATTAAGTCTCAAACTAAATCTTAAAGCGGTCACATTTGAAGTGATACAAGTTTTAAGGCAGACACATTGAAATCTCACTTTTGCAACCTGTCAACATGCTTATTGCTGGTTTTCTGAGAGTTGCTCAGACACAAGCTTTCCTACCTGAGTTTGAGTATTCTTCTCAAATGTCAGTGTGTGTTTTGTGTTGCAGCTGACTTCTGGGCAGCATTAGGAGGGAAGACAGAGTACCAGACCTCAGAAAGACTGGAGAGTCAGACCATTACTCGCCCTCCTCGTCTGTTTGCATGTTCCAACAAGACTGGCAGGTTCATAGTAAGTATTTGGTACACGTTATTAAAACCTGGTGGGTGTTTGTGCGTGCGAGGGTCTGGCAGAACTAGCACATGTGATAAATTATATTAAAAAACTTGAGTCAACCATTCTATCATCACTCCCTCATCTAAATGATGCTTCTTTTAAGCTTCTACTCTGCTATGCACAATTTCATTTGATTACCTGCTTTAAATTCCAGGTAGTAATCATTATCTTTTGAAAGACGCGTCTCTGCAACACTTCAGTTACCTGTTATATTTCTCATGTGATCAATCAAATCCCAATCCAATCTATGAGAACCACTGCAGTGTGTTGAATGGGATGTGGTGGAGCAGTATTATGATCAGGTGTTATCGTGTGTGCAGATCGAGGAGGTTCCAGGAGAGTTCACACAGGATGACCTGGCTGAAGATGATGTGATGCTGCTGGATGTGTGGGATCAGGTACACAGCTGTAGAAGGCGTTAGATCATCTCTGGACAAACTGAACAGTCACTCTAATACACACAGTCTTCTGTTGCAGGTCTTTGTCTGGATTGGAAAGGATGCCAACGAGGTGGAGAGGACTGAATCTGTCAAATCTGGTGAGCTTTAGGGTTTGACTCATCTCCATAAGAGCATTAGGTTTTGTGGTGTTGCTGTTTTCAGGGCTGAGTGAATATATAGAAGTCGATGTGTGGGAAGTTGTTGGCTTTTTCAGCCAGAGACATAATAAGAAGATTGATTGACTTTTTTCAAAAGTGGACAAATAATAGAGGAATAACATCACACCGGGCCCAGGTGCAAACTACACCACCAGCACTTTGCAGCTTATGCATACAACTGACTACAAATTATACTGTATATACAAATGCCTTCCTCAGTATAGCCTTACTAGATTTAATCAGAAAAGAGGACAAAAACTCAAGAAACAAATGGCCGACATTAAATAAAAATGGTTGCAGACAACACATAGTTGTAAAAACAGCATAAACTCAGCGCAGCCCACAAACACACCTAAAGAGAGCCTAGTGCACACACACAATGTTACATTGCTACGAAACGCAGTGCTGTTTGATGTTTTCTGGTGAAGTGACGTTGTTGTTGTTCTCCTCTGTCTGAACGGCATTCTGAGAGAGTCCTCTGCCGTCAATCAACCCCTCTGGTCCCACTGCGTCCCTCAAGTAGTTTGTAATAATTTTAAGCTGAATGAACGCAGTCTCAACAGTGGCAGGGATTGTCAAAAACAGCAGAAAGGTGGTGCCCTCCTCACTGAGGGTAAAAGTTCCTAAGTGAATGTAGAAGTCATTGCTGGAGAATGCACGTTAGCTCGACCCAGCATGCACCTGCTGGTCATGCAACATAGTGGGTGTGTTTGATTTAGGCTGTTTTCGAAACTGTCTGCTACATACTACAGACAAACATATACAGTATGTACTACATACTGCATACTTCGTTCATCGGTAGTATGCAGTATGAAACTGTTAAATTGATTTATTTTGCCGCATGCTAGGCCAGGCTTAGCCGGTTTCCAGTTTTGAAAAGCAGAAGTAAACAATACTGCGGCTAACGGCAAACCACTGCAATTGTGTAGCACCGCTTTACATTGTGGGATACAGTAGGCAAGGTAGACTGGCATACTGCAGATTTTGCTTTTGTTTGCATACTACATGCTACATTTTGGCCAAATCAGTATGTGCCGATAGTATGGTAGGCGATTTCGAAAACAGCCTTAGCTGCACAGCAGAGGCCTGTACTACGAAGCAAGTTCAACATACCCAGGATCTCTTTTCGTTATCTGGCTTCACTGAGCCTAACAATCGCAATCCCGCTAAGCGGTCACACGACGCTGGTTATCAACTCGATAAGTCAACCCAGGGTTTCCCAAACAAGCCATGAGCGCGTTCACATGAAAGAGGCAGTGTTTGCAGCATGTGACCAATCATAAACATTACAGGTGTACTGGCAGCAGAGCGGCATACTTTACAAACGAAGAGCAAACTGTAATATTAGAGAAATACAAAGACTTTAAACATCCTCCAGGCTAAAAGCAACACAGCTGCAGCTGCTGAATGCAGGAAGGACATACATACTGGAGGAAGGAAGGACCCCGACTGTGTGAATGCGTAAATTAACAGCCTTATAATATCACTGCCCCATCAGTAGTATTCCATTAAGTTAATGTGTTGCTTATGGAGTGTATGACAATTTTAGCCTGGTTCTTTCAGCTGCAACCCCGGCGGTGTCAAACTGTCACGAACTCCAACACAAAACTGGTGGACTCAAATGCACAACTCTTCAGACAGTGTAAGGTGTATCAAAAATCTTTTACTGAAGTAGACAAAACAAAAAAACGCTCATGAGGAGGGTATAAAAAAGTACAAAACAAAACGCTCACAAGGAGGGTCAAAAAATAACATGGACTGATACAAAGACTTAGGACATGGAAATTGCTGGTACACTTGACTCACTTCTTTTCACAGACGGAACAAGACGAACTGGCACAGGACAAAGGGAGACGAGGACTATTTATACATGAGGTAGGGGGAAACAGGTGAGACCAATCAGGGGCGGGGTAGACAATCACAACGGCGGGAAAATCACACAAAGGGAGGAAGTCAGTGTCTGAAACGAGAGGGAAAGGTGAGTACAAAATAAAACAGGAAGTGCAGGACGAGACTAGACATGAGTGACTTCAACTTAACATAAAACTAAAACTAAGACATGACATGAAATGCAATTAACAAATCTGACAAGACACAACATAAACAGACTTGGGAGCAAATACAAAATTAATATAAAAACATAATTTAGTGGCTTACATTCATCTCTTATAAGTACAAAGCTTTAGTGCTTCAGTCAGTCTCTGTTGTAGGATGACACAGATAAGTCGGTCAATCTGACGAGAAACTATCTCTCATATAAAAAGAGTTCCTCTCACGATCCACACACCGAGCTGCTCTTCTTTTCTATTGATGATGCCATTTTCCAAGAGAACTGATAGGTCAGTAGGCGGTGCTTTTGTACGCGTTGATCTGTTATCTTGAACATAACCTGCTCTGGAGCAGGTTTGCCGTGCAGCATAAGTTACCATGGCGATGTACCCCGGTAAGAACTTAACCACCGTCGTAGTACTGAAAACCCAGAGTTGAACCTGAAGTTAACTCGCTAACCGCAAATCCCGCTTCATAGTACAGGCCTCAGGTGGTGCATTACATCAGTGAATTAATTAATTAATTAAGGTAGATGCAACCTTTTTTAACTTATGCCAAGGTACAATAATACTAACCATAATCCTTCATTTTATTGCATTGTTGAAAGTTTTTGCACTGCTCCTCTATACCCTGGGCCTGGATCCAACCACAACCTTTGCATCATCTGATCCTCTGCCATTGTTGAACACATCAGCAAAATGTTTACTGTTAATGTATTTAATTCATTTTCCTATCCTGTTTTAATGGCTCTGTTTTGGAAACTTGGTTAAGGTTGGGGAAAGGTGGTGGTCCTAAATATTTAAAAAGTCAACACATAGTGTGTTTCCACACAATTTGCGCATAAAAAACCTGAGTGGAAACACCAGAAATTCAAAAAAAAGTTGAAATATTGCAAAGTTTGTATACTTGGCTGAGATGGAAAAGTAAGTGTATCGATAAAACAAAAATGCAACAAAGTTCAATGGAAACTTAACTAATTGCCAAAAATGATGTTCACTAAGCATGTCACTACTCACCCATCACTGAAGAGACAAAAAATGCCGACAGATGAAAACATCAGATCTGTGTGGAGCGATGAGGAGGCTGTAACCTTCCTCAAACTAATACATGAAACAAACAGAAATGTCACATTTCCATCATGTTTTCCAGTGTTTGACCTTTGACTGACGCTCTTTTAATTACATCATCTGGTTGTGCCCTCTTCTGCAATGGTTTAATGGCACCTCACTGCAGAATAAGCTCCACCAGCTGTTTATATTGACGCGCCAAACTCCTAATATTCACATAACAGTTGTGGATGGAAACACATTCATTTGCATTTTCAATTTCGGTTCAAATTTGCGGTACATTTGGATAGAAACTTGACTACATGCTGGAAGCACTTGAAGATGGGATGTGTTGACTTTTTCAGTATCTAACCAAACCACTATCTTTCCTGAACCTTAATCAATCACATCACCCGAACCCTGGTCTTCTTCTGTGTAGTGGGAACGTTACAATCCCTGGATTGGAAAAAAATGTTGCCAGTGAACGTAACCTCTAACAGCAATTGTGTTTCTTCCAAAATGGTTTGGTAAAGCAAATAGTAGTATGTAAGTGTATATGAGACATTGAAAACCACAGAGCCATCACACTGCCTGCACTAATGGGTTTAATATACTGCATTACAGTGGGTCACATGGGTTTTATAAGGTCTGGTCTGTAGGAATGTACAAGAATCTGAGCTGAGTCCCTGGGTCCACAAAAAACTTTGATAACCATTGTTAGATCTTTATCCTCTCTCATCCCTTTCAAGTCTTTTAGTTGAACATCACAACACATCAGCACAGAATTTCTCTGCACTGAATTTCACATGTATAAAACAGTCACCTCTTACCGCTACATGAGGTTACTGCCAACATGTAAAACTGATTTCTGGGAAACACCCTCCAGATGGAGCTGTTTGCTGCATTGTAACAGTGACTCTTTGTGCCCTCTGCAGCCAAACAGTACATAGAGACTGACCCAAGCGGCCGGGACAAGCAGACTCCTGTGATGGTGATGAAACAAGGCTATGAATCCCCCACCTTCACAGGCTGGTTCCTGGCCTGGGACCCCTCCCACTGGGACTCTGTCACCAGGAGCATGAAGTCCATGCATCTTTAGATTCAGATTATACAGATACATTGATCCACCCAGGAAAACTGAAATATTCTCTTTTATATAATCAGTGTGAGAAAACAAACCGATGTAATGTCCTTGATAAATGTCTTTCATGTGGCATGTTTTATTACAAATTGTGCTTGTACTTCTTTCACCACACAGTGGCGCCCAACCCACATGTAGGCAACTTTCACAGTAACATGGAATGACCCCCTTCAATTTTCTATTTGGTTTATATCTGAAATAGTCTATCTATTGATGTATTGGTCTTTGACAGTGGTTCCCAAACTATCAAAGACTGGCGTCCGAATGGGGGCACAACAGAAAAGGTTTGGGAACCACTGGTCTTTGATTTGCTGTTAGAAATACTGTAGCTCCTTTGGAATCATTCTTGTAAACTTCTTTTATTCATCAGTTGTTTGTAATCAATAAAGATTGATTATTGATCTTCTCATCTCACTGTTGGAAAGAAAGGGAATGATCATTTGTTGAGCTATTGCTTCCTTTAGAGCAGTCTGTCAGTCATTTCTAGAGAACAGTTTATTTCCTGTGTGTGAGCAAAGCTATGCCATATATTAGCCAGTTAAAAGTCAGTGTAAGTTCCTGTTTGGGTACCTCCTTCCTTTAAGCCCCTATTTAGCATTTAAAATGCCTTAAGAAATGGTTAACACACTATTATGTAGCTGCAAGAAGGACATTTCAAGTGAATATGAATGTATTTTTCAGCAGTTCTAACTTCTATGAACCACATGTAACTGCTGTGTAAACAGTTGAATGACTGATACCAATGATATATGATTTAACAATTTTACAGTGTGTAAAAATGATTACAGCTGTGTTAGATTATTCATTATGTTTCTACACCAGTTACAGATGCTTCACATGTTGCCATATAAATTAATATACACTTAGAAATATCCTAACATCTGCTTAAAAGTATATTATAGCGTGTTATCAACTGTTAATGCTCTGCTTATGAATGCTAAATGGTTGGGTGGTTGGGGGTGGTATGGGAATTGGGGGGTGAAGTGTTATGATTTTTTCAGTATCATTTGAACATGTTACGAATAGATTTGGTGTATATGCTTTTATCTGGTCAAAGATTTAGAAGAGAAATCTATTTTTGAATTGATGTGTCATTTATAAATCTGCATCTTCTAAAAGAAATAAATGCATAAAATGATTCTGGCTACGGCAACAATTAATATAAAACACACGTTGAATAAGATTGCATCATTTCAATAAATGACATTTCATGCTTTAAACTTAAATTACTGTTTCATGCATGGATGCTGTTGAGACATTATCAGCCCATAGGATATCAAGGTATCAAGGTTCATTTATTTGTCATATTACAACACAGGGTTGCACAATGTAAGTTGTAGCCCCTTCATGCTACACACACACACACATAGAACATATATACAAATATTGAAATTAGAATAGAATGGAATTAAACACTATATACAGTTACTTATCCTATATACATTAAGTATATACATATGGACCCATACATGTATACACCCAGAAAGTATGTACAGTATGTATCAGTGTAAAGTTCCATGTCATTTATTTACGTTGGAGTGCGGAGGATGAGTTGAGGAGTCTCACATCCTGAGGAAAGAAGCTGCTCTGTGGTCTGGTGGCACGGCAGTGGATACTTCTGTATAGCTTTATGCTAAGCTAGGCTAACCACGACCCGACTCCAGCTCTTTACTTGCATACATGGAACGGATATCCATTTTCTCATCTCACTCTCTGAAAGAAAGCAAATAAGCTTATTTCCCATCACATTGGACTATTCCTGAAATGCTGTCAAATGATACTGAAAAATAAACATCACAAAGGGTTGTGCTTATTGTGGCTGGACTATTTGGTGTAGTTGAAAAACTGCTTCAATGATCAAATCAAGAATGTATTTATGCAAGTCTTTACACTAGCTTTTAACTGGCCAATAAGGTGTAGATGTACTTAGTCTATCACTCAGTCGTTTAAGTTGTGAGATGGGGGTTAACTGTGCCATCATTACAGGAAATAGGCTGCTCCCCAGAAAGGACTGTCAGTGTTGCCACATTTGACTGACACCAAGTAACCCAATCAGCCGAACCCGCCCAGAATTCAAAAAAGTAGCTTCATTTTTTGTTTGGGATTGGAGAGGGGCTTCCTCCAACAGTATGTATGAAATAATAACAGTTTTTTTAAACATGTGAAGTGGGATATCATGATGTTTTGTTAAAATAACACACATAGCTTTGTCGCAAATATGCACCTAGACAACATACTTCTACTTCTGTAATGGCCATTACTGGGTTTGTCCTGTGGCGCTGGAAAGGAGCTTGGCTGCTCCCAGGCTTGTCAATATGTGCTGTGGGCGGCCAATCAGGCAACACTGCTGATAGACAGTTCCAGTCAAATAAATGAAAGGTTACAGAATACCCACTCTGCACACATGTCTGTTTCCAATAAAAAACTCAAACTGTGTTCATCCCACCCCATGTCAAAATGATTTTAAAAATTGGGCATTTTTGGGCATTGAGCAATTTCCCTTCAATCAATCAAGCTCACAGAGCAACCACCCTCAGTGCCGTAATTTAGTGGAAAAGGGTTGTTAGAGCAAGGGAGTTTAAAGGCCTTTAATTTAATTTCTTTATCAAATGAAGTGCTGTTATGTGTATTGTATAAACCAAAGTGAAGAGAAGAAGTATTCATAAAAATGAATAACTTGGAAATAGATGTAACAGAAAGAAATTCGACATTAAAATAAAGAAAGAAAAAAATTGACTTGTGGCCTCAATTCAATCCAGTACTTTCTTTGGAGGTTGCCTCTGTGTGAGTGACAGAAACAGGTGACGTGCATGAGCGTGTTTGTGCGCATTCACGCGGCAGGCGTTGTTCACCGCCAATCAGACAGCGACATGGGGCTGCGTCAAGTCAACCAGAGTTAAGCAGAATGGGACCGGATAACTCATCATCATTCCTTCGCAATAAAAGTGTTAAATAAGTTACCCCGTAACCCCGAATATTTTAGAAACAGTCCTAAAGTAGAATATCTCCAGATAAGTATTTTCCAGATGTAAAGCAAAAGTGGGAAATTGTATGTTTTGGAACTGCACCCATTTGATCTCCTTAAGGAAAAATGTTGTTGAAACCCTGTCTACAAAAACAGGAGAAAATCTACCCATGGAACCTTGTTTGTTCATTTTGGGGATACCTCTAAACATAAAGCCTTTACCAACAATATTAAAACTTTTTAAAGACTAAAGTCACTAAGTGTATTGGAAAGACAGCTATTCCCCTCCTGTATCAATGTGGTTTAAAGTATTGTTATTCTGTGTCTCATATGAAAAAGTTAGGTATAATTTAAGGAAAACTCCCAATGAATTTTATAAGGTTTGGGGTTTGCTATTAGATTTCATGGAAACATCCAGTTGCTCAAAGGGTGTGCTAATGTTTTTTTTAATATTATATTTTATTTTAATAAATTGTTTATCATTGTATTCATTCTGTAAATTCTGTCTATTTGGATACTGTATTAATTTTGCTTAATACTGTATGAATTAAGGGTAAAATGTTATTCTTCACTTTGGAAACAGTACATCAACTTAGGATCCACTTTCTGAACTTTCTCGTGGACTTCCTCAGCGATTGAATTTGCTGACTTGACAAAAAGCTTTCAAAATGTATCAACTATTGTAAAATCGCATGAATTTCTATTGTTTCGAAACTCTAATAAAGGATTTAAACATGAGTTGCTTAGTAGCGCAGCAGGGGCTTTATTTTGAAAATGTTGGCGGAAATCGTATTGTTTATTCTGTCTGACTTGAATGGATAGGGAGTGCTTTCAGCTAGCTGTCTGTCTCTGGCTCTGAGAATATGATCAGAGCATGAAGTGAGAACACAGCTCCCATGGACATACTGTCAGCTTGTAATGGACTAAGATTGTTTGTGAAGGTAAGTTTCCTATGACGGTACTATGATTGCTGCTTTTCAGTGTAGAATACACCGTAACTGCTGTCAGAATGACATTTAACGTAGTGGGTAGCTGAAATAAAATTCTCCTCAATTAAACAAATACTGTTAACTTGGCCATTCCTCTGTGTCATGTAACGTTAACGTTACGTTTTGATTGGCGTTATATGTAAATGTGCAGGCCTGGCTGTCAGCCACACTGGGCCCAATAAAACCAATTTAACTTTTATGATTTTTCAACACTTGTTGGCATCGATAGCCTGTAGTCGAGTCTGGTCTGGTCTAGCATAGAACCGAGAGAGAACTACAAGCCATTCTCCATTTAAAAATCTCTTAAATTAATGCATCTTTGACTCTTTAGATATAAAGCTAGCTTTACCTGTCGTATTTGTTATGAGTAGAGATATTTCCTGAACCCTTAGTGGTCGCTGTTCAATTCGGGTCAAATCTAATACACCATGTAGCAATGAATTTCTATTAAATGCCCACTTTTTGTGACAATTCACCTGTTTACGGTGTCCTTAGTCACCCTCCACCAATATGAAGTGGGCAGGGCGGGAGCGGTCGCTACAAACCAATTATAAAAGTCGCGATTTTATTGCAATTTAATGCCTGAATGGTCCATATGTATGCCGACTTTATTAGAACACCATTGTGATTTGTTACAAGTGTTAAATCATGTTTTGCGATTTGTGTGTTTGCTAATGAGCAAGGCTTTATTAATTTACAGTTTTTTTAAAATTGAAATTCGCCTTGTCCTTTCAGCATAAAAGAGAAATCGGTCTATGTTGCCGAGCAACACCTTTTTTGAAGCTATATCTCGATGTCAGTCTGCTTTTTTGTTAAAATAGCCCTTCTTCGATCTGTCCCGTCACTGAACACAGGACAATCTGGGATTTCGGTCAAGTTCAAAAGCCTTCGCCCTGTTTACTGATTCACGCACTGAAAAGAAACAGCTATGGAATCCTTGTTGGCTGCTGTGGTGCTACATGTGCAAATCGGCTGCTATCCACCCTGCTGTTTTGTTTCTCATTCATCTCTTGCTGCCAGGATAATGTGAGGATGTTAGTCCAAAGGGAGAGGGGGGATATATTCAAATGTGTTCTTTTGTAAAGCAATGTAATGCTGGTTGTTTGTATTCTTTGACTCATTATGCATACTTTGTTGACCCCCACCCCCACCCCCCAGGCTCCTGCTGCAGCCCCAGAATAAAAGCAGCCTGGTCAATATTTGGTGAGGACTCTTCCTGCTCTGTATACCAAGATGGGGAACAGATTATCAGATCATCACTCCCTCTTCCCCTGCCTGCCATCCTTCCAGGCTCTCCACATTGTCATTCTAGGACTGGACTGTGCAGGCAAGACCACTGTACTGTACCGCCTGCGCTTCAATGAGTTTGTGAACACTGTCCCAACTAAGGGTTTTAACACGGAGAAGATCAAAGTGTCACTTGGAGCTAGCCAACGGACAGCGTCCTTCCACTTTTGGGATGTAGGTGGTCAGGAGAAACTGCGGCCTCTGTGGCGCTCTTACACACGTTGTGCTGATGGCATTGTGTTCGTGGTGGACTCGGTGGATGCTGAGCGCATTGAGGAGGCCAAGACAGAGCTGCACAAGATCACGCGGCTGGCAGAGAACCAGGGCGTGCCAGTTCTTGTGGTGGCTAACAAACAGGACCTGAGGAACTCACTCAGCCTGGCTGAGATGGAAAGCATGTTGGCTCTGGGCGAGCTCAGCACCGCCACACCCTGGCACCTTCAGCCTGCTTGTGCTATCATCGGTGAGGGACTGCAGGAAGGTGTGGAGAAGCTGCATGCCATGATCATGAAGAGGAGAAAGACGCTGCGTCAACAGAAGAAGAAGAGATGATGTGCTAACGGGGATCTATAAAATGTGAGCTGGAAATAAAGCTACATAAGAACTACTGTGAGTTGCGTACAATCCTTCCAGTGGAACTGTTTGTTCAGGTCAGCCAGAGTTTGGCTGCCACAGAGGACAGTGGGATTGATTTTGCCCCGTGGACTTTGGATGCCAGCAATCCTGTCAACAACAAGTGATTCTAAAGGAAGTCCAGTATTATGCTATACAGCAACAAGCTATGAAGTTTACACCGAACTCCGAAGTGGACAATGAGCTCTGACTTGTCTATTTTATGGTATTTGTTAAAATATGTGCTGCTTATCTGTTCAAAACCAATCGGTCTTTATATTTTTATTGTACCAAAGCTTGTGTTGAGATGCAGACAGGACTGTATTAGAGCAAACTGATCAAAGTTGCGTGTGTCAGTGTAGTGAGTATTTTGTATCATGGTCCAGAAGTTTACATGAAGATTAATGATTCACTAAGAACAGGATGCACAATGGCTCTAAAACACGTAAACACTTTTCAAAATGATGGAAACAATCATTTAGTTGTTTGGTAGTGACCTACCTTCCTGTGGCCAGATATTGAGCCATGACAAGCCAAGATATTGTGAGCACAGCCACACTGGTAGCAGAAAATTAGGTGTTGGTGTCAATTCTTCTGAATGAAAGAGAGCGAAGGCTTCTTTCTAGAGCTGTCACTTTATACCAACATGAAGTCAACAGCAGAACTGAGGAGATGTCCAGTTTCCCCACTGACAGTATCGTCAAAAGACCAGAATGCAGTGCAGACACATACTGTGTTTTGAGTACAGTACAGGACATGGCTGATTGTTCCTCCATGCCAGATTGGGACCTTTGCCACAGTGATTAATGCATTACCTCTACTACACATGTACAGCTGAATTTACATGGACAGATCATACAAAAGTTAATCATTTAAACTAAACGGTAAAATTAAATCAAATTTAAGATTATTAATTAGAACTAGACCAATAAATCTGCCTGGCCCATTATAAATTGGCCCATATTAGCTAACTGCAGATATATCAGTATCAATGAATTTGTCATTTTAGCTATTTGTTAAGTAACAAGCAATGTTAGTACATATATGCCAAAGATATGATTCAGGTAATTTAGAGAAAACATAAAATGTTTATGTTAAAAAGTGACTATCATCTGCTATATTGTTATTGGATCTTTTAAACTCACAAATATCAATATCGTTGTTGCCTTCAAAAATCCAGTATCAGTTCTACTATATTATTTATTGTATTCTAGCAGTGAAACTTGTTTTATTTAATCAAGTCACCCAATCTTCATTGCTTGTTACCTGGGAGAGCTTACTAGTTAGCTAACATTGGTTAATGAATGTTAGCTTGCTCATCATTTGAAATTTTTTCAGTACTAGTGCCGATACGATAACTGAGTTTCAATTATACCTTTTCAATACCTTCATTTGAAACATGGTTTTCTACTAAACCCTTTTTCATTTAACCAAAGATGCCAAAGTGCTCAAATGTTAAATGTCTCAACACAAGCAGCTATACAAGGCCTAAATAAATGTCTAAAACAGAGGTTTTGGAAAAATGTCAGTGCAAAATAGCTTTGAGGTTCAATGCTCAGCCTTGCTAGCTAACAAATGTTAGTGCTGGACTTTTTGGAGTGATTTTAAAACATTTTAATCACCCACAATACACTTTATACTTGTAATGTTAGCTTAGTGAGCTAACATTGATTTGCTGGCTCTAATAGCAAGCTGACATTCCTTAGCTGCTTAGCAGTTAGCTCACTAGCTAACACTGGCATAGCTTTCCCCTGTTGCTGACAATGATTTGGCTATCATGCTTGGTAGATACTGTTGCTTCTATTGTCCGTTTATTCTTGTCAAGCTAATTCAATTTTATTTGTCAACCACAGATTCAGATTGACAATTTTTTCTTCAGTTGTAGTCTCAGTTTGAGTCATTATTCAGTGATTTTGACTTGTGAACATGAAGTTTCATGTCATGTAATGCATTATTAACTATGATAAAAGGTTCCGTAGTTGGCTACTTAGCATAATCACATAGGAGCAAATGGAGGGAAAGTGGATACACCAAAATAGTAAATAACACTTAATCACAAAATGGATGATTTTAACAGTCCAGGAGCTATCAGTTACCATGTGGTTGTAAAAGGTGAGACTCTATGGCTGGGGGAAGCTGTGACTTCATCACCAACAAAGCTCCCTGTAGATGTGTCTTGTGTCCTGTTGATTGACAGGCCCAGTTGGCTCAGCGGGAATATTCCTCGGCTGCCTGACAAGTGTCCGTCCTCAGAGCCAGCCTCACCTAAATCTGACGACACATTCACATATTCAGCAAAGCCAGCGTCGGAATGCACTTTAATGGTCCTTTTCCTGACTTTCGAAAAGGACAGAATTCTGTA
This sequence comes from Macquaria ambigua, assembly GCA_008360985.2. Taxonomy (NCBI): domain Eukaryota; kingdom Metazoa; phylum Chordata; class Actinopteri; order Centrarchiformes; family Percichthyidae; genus Macquaria; species Macquaria ambigua. The sequence continues at coordinate 161,737 of VMKM01000777.1, forward strand.
TCATTATGAAAGTGAAAGAAGTGAAATATTGCTTCAAAAGAAGCAGAAGAATAAGAATATGTTGGAAACATATGTTGCCAGGTTTAGCTCTTTCACTCTCTTTGGCAGGGTGTTCATATTTATGTGTTTGATCCACTTTGTTCACTTGGAATAAAGCAACAATGATGTAGCCGGTGTTTTGTTCATTTCTCTTATCAGTGTAGCTGCTGATCAGTTCAGAGCACAGTCCACCAGCCTGCAGGTTTGGTCTCCACTCATTAGTTTATGTGTAACTGAGAAACTGTTCACAGCAAAAGGTGATAAAAGGCTTACTCAAGGCTGCTTTCTAAGGCCTTTCTTGGTTAAACGGAACGTACAGATACCAGTGACCTTTGCAGGTACTGGAGCTGATGTGTACAGTCATGTTCTTTTAGACTGTGTACCAGTTTAACCTCGCAGTACCCCAAACTTGAGCTTGTTGCATCATTATGAATATTCAAATGAAAGATAATGAGGGAGAAACACTGTATGCATTTATATTAGCTGCTAATCCAGAGGGACATAACACAGTGTTGCTTAAAATCCAAATGTTCTGCAATGTGCCCTTGATATTGATAGCTTCTAAGAATTTGCTGAAGAAAACTGTGAGTTGTGGTTGAAACCTCCAAAAAGCTAGTAAGTGGACCTTTGAGCATAGATTATTTTGTTACACATACTATTCCCAAAAGTCAAGAATGAACTTCCATGCTCAAAAAGTTAATTGAGTGTGTAAGATAATTCTTGACATTGAATATTGACATAGTACTTTAACCAATTAAAAAATATCTTAACTCAAGGTCAACTTACTAGGGTTCTCTGTCTTGTTTTTGTGTTTATATGAAGTATAGAAATGGCAGTAGAAAACAATGTAACACAGAAAATGAGGCAGTCTATGCATTTTCCAACAAACTCCAGAGTAGGCCCCGTCCACTTCTGGAGTGAATCTGAATATGGATACAAAGACGGACATTTTGGTGAAACAAACGGATACAGACACATATAGTAGATAGTAGCTTTGTGTTGCACCCCAAGTTCAGTCTGTAGTGTCCACCTTAAATGTGTCAGGTATTGGAGGCACTTAACTTGGACTGATTTGAAACTGATATATTTTTTTATCATTCCACACAAAATGCATGAAGATTATGTCTATCCCTATGTTTAAATTAAAGAGCCAATTCTGATTTTTTTTTGCTCACGTGTGAAACACATGATAAATGCATTATCAAGGTGTAAATGGGGGAAAAACACACAAGATTTCATTTCTGTTTTTGAAACACATTTGAAAGAGATTGGATATCTGCTAAAGTGACTTTAATCAAAGACAGGGGTCTCAAACTATAGCTCATGTCTTCATTTTTTTCGCAATTTGATTTTTACTTTAGCGTAATCATTTCATTTGTAGCAAGGCTGCAAATTCAGAGCATAAAAATTGTCTTTTTATTTCACATTTACCATTTAGCAAGCTTGGCCTAACTGTGCAACATAAACACTTCAGATATGACCGCACTCTGATGAAAATGTCTCTTTCTAATCCTTAAAGAAAAGTTGACCTGGAGGACAGACAATTTCAAGAGAGGTGAACAATTAATATATATTTTTTTGTGTGACTTAAATGTGACTGCTTTCTTCTCATCTGCAAACAGAAGACTGCCATTCTTTAGGAATACAATCTCAAGTGGCTTTACTCTACTTAACACGTGGAGCAGTATGCTTTGGAGTGTATATGAATGAAATGAATTGTTGTTTTTGTGTTCTATTTTTTCTGCTCAGTGTTCAATTTGGAGAGAACAACCAGTGCCCCCCAAGACCCCTGCTCTAAACACACAGATTATATTATATAGATATATATATTTCCAGTCACTGTGACCAAAAGAGAAAAGACAGGAGCGAGAAGGAAAACAATTAGAAGAGAGAAAGCAGCTGTTGACAAAGCTCTTTCAAAAGAAAGGTTAATGAACACAACTTGCTGGCTGTGTTTCAGAATGGTAACATGGCTGGTAAGTTAACATTGTAATAGTTAGCTTGAGAAACAGCCACAGAGAGTGGATCAGCTGCAGGTCCACCACCATTAGCATCTTCAGCAGGGATAAAATATGAATTGAAGGAAGGAACAAAAATAGAACATAAATTAAGCAATACAAATGATAGAATGCATCAAAACTGACAGGTATCTACAAAAAAGCAGCTGACAGCAGCTTTAAGCCAAAACCTTCAGTGCTGGTATCAGCCTTAAGAAACCCATAGAGGCTAGACAACCCCTGTCCCGGGTCCTGCCAGTCCACTGTATGCTGCCTGATCTCCAGCATTAGAGCTTTTGTAGAATGTAAAGTGAAGCACATGATCATTAAATATTTCAATAAACGAATGTGGAGCAGATCTGGACTCCGAAACTTTTCATTCTTACAACAGCTTTTTACAATAATTTCCACCGCTCCTGACAGTCAGACACAATGCAGCCTCAATATTCCAAAGACAGAAAGATAGAAACAACAGGATCTTGCCGTTTTCCTCTCTACTAACATGTATTCCAATCTGCTTGTGTATTTAAGTCACATCCAGTTGTCCAGTCTTTGATCCCTCGCTTTCTTACAGCTGAGGAAATGGACTTGAAAGCACAACCATCCAACTGAAGAGTGTATTCAGCAGGAGGGGTGTGAGTGTTGTGGGGTTTGTTCAAGCTGATTGATGACTGTGTGAACTGCTAATCTGATCCCTGTTCAGCGTGAGCTGTGAAGGGTGTAAACAGTGCGGTCGTCAGAGTGGAGGACAGGATATGGTGATAAGGGAAGAGGAACCACTCCCTGCCTGCCTCGGTTTCCTGAGAAGAGCCTGGCTGTCTGCCACCACAACCCCACCCCCAACCCCCACCTAACCTAATGCAACCCTTAAACACTGAGTAGAGAGATAGAGGGAGACTACTGCCATTGGAAGGAAGGTTGGTTGGTTCATCCACCGAAGTCAAAGATATCCACTAGCAGGCAGATTGCAATGAAATTTACTGAGTACTCATGCTCCCTAGAGGACTTTTCCTGTAGGATCCTCAGAACCTAAATAAAAATCTAAACCGTCACTATTTGTCAAACATTGCAGCCTTTGGGAGCAGTTGGGCTTTAAGCCATCAGTATGCTTCCCTCACACCTTTCCAATGTCGGAATTGGGGGGGCTATATGTGCGACAATTTTTGTAACTTTCCAAAACCGACAATCTAGCAAGCACGACCCCTTTACAACACAGCCAGGTGTGTAGGGGTGTGAATGTATGCAAGATTTGAACTCTAATTAAAATAACCTTCTCAGAATTATTTTCCCTCCTTAGTAGTAGATTAAAAGGTTCCTTACAGGGATGTTCCTGGGAACTCATTATTTTATAGCCTTCTCCACACAGCTAGGTTTAAAATTCTGGCGAAGAAATACTAAATGTGTAAATGTGTAACATCATTCTACAGATCTAGCTACCTATCTAGCTACATCTGTGAAGACCACAAAAACGGAAAAATGCTTGGATGAGATGGACACAGATGTATAGGTTGCTCTAAATTGACTTACAGAAATAAAAACTCTTAAACTGACATATTTCTTCGATTGTGAAAAAATGTGAACTGCTTCTAGCTACCACTACCACAGCTTCCATGACAATGGAAAATTATGATGGAGGGACAGATGTGCCACTTGCTACCGATTAGTTAGAGCAAAGCAAAACATGACTCATTCCAAGTATGATTACAACTTCATATGTTGACCAGCTGTGTCATTAAGTAACGCTGCACATCCAAACATCAGCAGAGAGCAGGGAGCAGCCTGCACTGGGACTTGTTGCATCATCCTGACCTTTGTAAGCCCTTTCACTGCTGCTCTATTTTATCTCTGTTTAAACAGAACCAGCCATCATCTCTATTTAACGCAAATCAAAGGTACTTTTGAAGTTTCATAGAAACCTCTAACTGCCCTGCTTGTTTATTGTACCTTTTCCAGGCAGGCTGTTTCTGACCGCAGTGGAAGGAGAATTGTGCTGCTGAGAGCCTCGAAGTCTTTCAGTAGGAAGAGGGAGGTGTCTCCCTAATGTTCGGGAACAGGGGTTCATGAAATTGACAGCCATGGGAGTAGAGCTGTGACAGTCCCGGGTAACACACCACCTTGTTCTGTGCTGTAATCAAAAGGCCACGTTATCTGTGTGTCAGCAATCACACTCGCCACATTTACAGAATTCAAGTTGGTATTCCTCAGTGAAGCTCTCACTTCAAAGACATTCTATCTGTAATTAAACATTATTAAGGTCTTTTTAATGTGCCATCGACGAGATGACATTTGGATTTGCTGTCCACATTTCTTGCTGATGATGATGAAAAATTGAGTACCGGTATGTGAGTGCAGCATCTGTGTGTACAGACTGACTGAACTGGAGGTACAGTATCTGTTCTCATTTGACAAATACAGGATCTTGTAAAATGTACACATTGGCATTAAGCCCGATCTCAGGAAATTATTATTTATTTAAAAATAAATGTTTGGTTTTTTTTATCAATGCAATTGGACAGTTATATTACATGCGATAAAAGGGAAAAAAATGATCAAAAGTTAGGAATGGAAAAAAATATAAATACTCATAATAAGTCAAAATTATGAGGTAAAATATTGATAGAAGCCCGTGATTATGAGATGGCAAATAAAAATGATCTTGACTTACTATGTCTCATCATTCTTAATTAGAGAGTCATGACTTTGACTTTGAGTGAGTCCGAAATTTGACTTTTCCAAATCGTGACTTACCCTGAGTTTTTTAAAATGTTTTTTCATTGTATTTTTCCTGGCTTGAGCTTCCATAAAAAAAAAAATCAGTGAGACACAAGGATAATCACATAGAAATATATAGACTCAACAAAATTTGGTTGGAGTGCAGTGATGTATCTTAAATGGTTAAAAATGGCTTATGAATGTTTGTCCCTGACTAAAACCAAGCTTAGCAATATAACCCTGTAAAAGCAGAACTGACAGTTGTGGCATTTCGTTGTTGGCGGAATTAATAAATTCTTAAAGAATTAGTAGACATAGTCGACAGTAGACAGCATCAATAACACTTTTGAACTTGAATTTTACCGATACAGATTTTTACTTTTTAATATCTACTAAGCTCCTAATAAGCCATTTATATACACTTCACTGTTTAAAACCCAGATAAATGTAATGTAATAGTGTCATTTTTGATTGACCTATTCTCCATTTTATTTCTCCTAATTTTACTTCTATTTATTTTCCTGGCAGAAATGAGCTCCCACAGACCTAATAGGGTAGAGTTTGTAATTAATTAGCCACTTATGTCTCAACTGAGCACTGTTTCAATGTAATCACAGTTGGCCCCTGATCCTGGTTCTTTTCCTGCTGGCCCAGTGTAAGCTTCTCTGCAGCTCAGTAAAGTTAACAAACCCTCCTTAGACAAAACAGAAGAGCACAGGTCCTGCTCTGACTCTGTAGGCTTCACTGCTCCAAAATAAACTCAGAGGGAGTAAAGTAGGTATGAAACAGTGTGCGCACTGAAAGTTTATTTTTTATTACATATTTATTATTGAGCAACACAAGACATAAACACATGGAATACAAACAAAGACAGATGGAAGACAAAATCCTTATTCCCTCCCTAGGTAACAAGGCATGGGCTGAACTATGCTGCCTACAGTATGTGTATTTACAGTACATACACATCCACATAGATATGAATATGCATACATACTGTACATACATATTCACACATTTCATCAAAGGTTACAAAGTAAAACTATAAACCTGCATTAACGGATTTCTTTGGCATTTGTTGGCAGAATAACAAGCTGTAAACACAACATTGACACATAATCACCTTATAAAGTTGTAATGGTTAGCTTTAACAGTTGTCAGTATTTTTCTTTCGACTGCACTGCTCTGTGAAGGTTACTTCACCCCAGCCTTCACCTTTGTTTTGCTAACACACACAGTCACTGAGGCAGAGGCTAATTAGAAGCAGCCTAATACAATTCCAGCTGTCATTTGTAAATGCATCTGTATTCCTTCCAAACTGTTACATAACTTGGCCCATGTTCTGCACAGATGCTGGAACTAATTTCTGTCTTTGTCCACCACACAGATCCTCCTCCTGTGTTTCCACCAAACCTTACATAATCTTTATTTCTCTCTGCCCGTTCCTTCACCTGAATATTTCAGCAGAAAATGACAGGTTAAAGAAAGTGCTGTTTAATCTTCCACTGCCCTGCTCAACCAATAGTTCATGTGCCACTGATTGTAGATGCTGCCTCCAACCGAAGTCTGCTCAGCAGCAGTGAAGCGTGGCGCGATAATCGGGGCAGATGGGCTTTTTATTTCACTCCGTGTCTGACACACTTCTGTACTCACTGCTTGTCGTACTGGAGCTCGAGAGGCAGAGTGGAAATTATTCATATACTGTATTAATGATAAATGGCTGTATGCTGCTTTTGCAACTTTCATAAGACTGAATGGGGTGCCATCTTTGAAGACGGTATCCAGTTCTCCTTAATAGATCCATGACACAAAAGGCTTTATACAACTTTTTCCACATATGCAGTAGTACTCCCCATCACTTGGAAACAGACTTTGATGTGTTAAATTGGTGGAGCTCCGATTTAAAGGAATAGTTCTCTGGGAAATCCATTTATTTTTAAGGTGCTTTCACACCTGACCTGTCTGGTGTGTTTGCCCGTTTGGTGTGGTTTGTTAAGGCTGATGTGAAAGGTGTCAATCACACTCTAGTGTGGACTAAACAACCAGACTGAGACCCACCTTTTCAGGTGGTTATGTTCTAACTGCACTTTGGTGCAGGATTTTGTATTTATCGATACCTGACTTTAGCATGAATTCACAAGATAACTACTGCATTATTAAATCCATCTGCTGATCATTGGAACTGTCAAAGAAGCAATCTGTATAAGTGATGTGTATTTGCAAGGTCATTTGGTAATAACCCTTTCAGTGCAGGGATTTTCCCTGATCAATCAGAAAGTGAAAAGGAATTTTCAGTGTGTTGAGCTTGTGACTTACTTTATGTATTTTAACAGATCTTCGTTAAAAAGGCAGTGAAACAAGTGAAATGTAGCGACCACACAGTAACTATCCCCCTGTAATATGGTACAAGACGACTGTTTTTTGTCCTGTTCATCATTATTCATGACAGTTGCAGTCTGGACAAGTGACATCAGTTATTTCTTGCTCTTTGTGAGAGAAGAAGAGAAGTAGCCACATCAGTGCTGCATGACTTGCAGCCAGTCATCAGAATGTAATTGCCCCATGTGGGTCCATGTAACACTGAGGATGCAGGATGACATCATCAAAACTGCCCAATCAACCTGTCAGTCCATATGATGTCCATGACTTCATGTTTGGAAAAAATCATTGTGAACACGAGCCTGACCCAAACTACAAGGCAACAATAGATCTATTTTTCTTTGGTCCGCACCAAATGAAATGAAATGCTGGTGTGAAATCAAACAATCTTATGCAACTTGCAACTTCATTACTGTATACTAGAGTCACCATGCAGGTCCAATATCTTGGTCTTATCCTCATTATCAGCTTGGAAAGTTTAGACCTTGTGGTTTGAATTTACTCCATTTTACTGTGTAATAATATACAGTGTATTGTTGATATCTTGATATGTGTCTATTAGAGTCAGATAAGGTAATTATTTGGAAGTTAACAGGTTGTGTGTTGCTGCAGCTGCCAGCAGAAACACCTTTCTTCAAACACAGTGTCCTCCTCCAGCGAAAATATTATTCTTCCCAGATGCAGTGTTCTTATTCTCCAGCATGTGTGATCTGGTCTGTCAGTGCCAAGAACACTTGGATAGACTGCAGGCCTATCTTACTGCAACACAGCTGCCTCCTGTTGGAGCTGCTTCAACCATTTATACCACCATCACCACACAGAGGATCACACACTGTAGGTAATCTGCCTGCTGCAGACACACACTCACACATTTCCAGCTCCCTCACTCTGACCAGCACACATGATCATTATCATCTGAGACCGACCTTTCATGCTCCCCTCTTTGTCTTTACATTGGGCTGTAAAGGAGGAAACAGTCTTATGTACGCACCAGTCCTGGTTTAATAGACTGTCATTGAGTTCAAACTAGGGCTGTACTCAAGAACACTTAAAGTCACAATAGACAACTTTTTGCTTTAACTTATCATTATGAAGTAAATGTTGATTGCACAATGTAATGGCAATAAAATAACCTTTTAGACGGGTTTCCTATAAGCCTCGCTTTCACTGTGCAATTCTGTCTGCCTCTGGGTACAATCTGCTGGGGAAAATGAAGGCTCAATTTACAGCACAAAGGAAGCGGGTCAACCATTGCACTGCGCAACCAAAACAGAAGAGGAATAGGGCTTTAATTTCCCGGTAGCTATTGGTAGTTATCCCCAGCCAGCGGAAATTATGGATGGTGGAACAACTGGAGTAACTGTGAAGAGGGAGAGTGATAAAAAACGAGGAAAAACAAGTGTGAACCTCAGACTGGCATTCACTGGATGGAGAGCTGCGGGACTTGAGAGGGTTCCAAACCGACTACTGGGTGTTTTGCTCTGCCTCTATCATCGCACTGAGATCAGGGATTCTTACGGTTATTTCTTGCTTTGGACCAGTCTGGATACTGTCCAAAATGCTACGCTAGCAGCCAGAAAACAAACGAGTTCAATTCAATTTTATTTATACAGCGCCAAATAATAACAGAAGTTATCTCAGGGCACTATAGAGCAGGTCTAGACCGTAACGTTACTCTTTATATTATTATTTACAGACCCAACGATTTCCACCATGAGCAGCACTAGACAGTGTTTTTCTTCTACTCCCTCCTCCTCCCCCTATGCCAACCCGGTGTAGTCACGTACACTCAAACTATGTTATTACTCAATATAAAATTATGACAGTTTCACTTTACCTCTTCAGTGAACATGCTTTTTCTTCTCTATTATTTCCAAAGTGGTGTTGATCATTGATCTGGGGGGGGGTCTATTGCCACTTTAAAGGATCAGGCTGGCGTTATTCTAAAAGTTTCTTACTGTCAGCCAATCCTATGAAAAGACTTAAAACCAACAATGTGTTAATCTGTCTTTCAATATTTTTTAACTTCCCTACCCTGTCTGTGGCTCTCAGCCAGTGTTGCCAGTTGCCGAAAAACAAATAGTTCTACAAAGACTCCCAAATTATCATATTCCAGGCACAAACTATCATATATTCAAATCCAAACTGCGCGCACCCAAAACTGAGTTTGCAACATATATGAATATGTGCCATAGATCTGTATACAATATGTATACAATATATCCATTAGTTCATCAAGTTGGCTGCAATGGACTCTCAACTACAGGCCAGCGTTTATTATGGCGGCTACAGGACACACTACACATTCTAGCATGTAAGCTGATTTTTGGTACCATAAACTTAACAAAACATGACAATAACAACACCAAATTATACAGTTTGATATTTAAACCAAATGAAACATAGTCACAAAGAGTTTATTAGAGGCTGTGAGTGCCTACTTTGGCTGTCGAGTGCAGCAAAGATGCAACTGGATCATTTATGACAGATCCAGAGTCAGTTTGTCGTAAAACATTAACATAACATAGTTAATATATAATGAATAATTAGGCTGTTTCCAAATCAGCTGTGCTTTCACTATGTAGAAAACTGAAACTATGACATACATTATATTAACAAAATGATTAAACATCTAAGGATTTTTAGCATTATTGATTGTTGTTATATTCCTGAGCCTTCAAAGGAGGCAAATGAAGAGAAGCACTACTCTGGAGTGACATTTCAGCATGAAGCATTTATTTTACATGGCACCATGTACAACAAATCTGCCCAACACCTTCCAGCACCTCCACACCCACAGACCGAGGCCTTAAATAAGGGTGTCTGCTCACATAATTGGCTGGCACAAGTCTGTGCATGACACAGACATTTCAATTTACTGTTACAATTTAACTTAGCGTCTTAGAGTCTTACATTATACGCCTCAGTTAACTAAAGATGAGGTGGAACAGCCCAGCGTCCCCGCTGTGAAACACCAGACTCCAGTGAACTGCAATATACCAACAATCAATCAATCAATAAATACATCTGTTAAAATACCACGTATGTTTATTTACCCATGTACTAATATATGCAAGTCAATTAATAATTTTCATCTAGATAGTAACTAGAGATTTTGTAACGGTGACCCGTCCTTACAAATGTACCATGTACAAAGGGCAAAATTATTGTACAAATATGATAATTATCATACACTTGGTAACACTGCTCAAGTCCACTGGTTCCTACTGAAGTCTTTAACAGCTTACAAATATATAGTTTCATTTTTTTAAAGACTCAGTAATTTCCTTAAACAGCTGCTCACTGTAGTTTTTAACAAACATTACTCAAACAGAGGGAAATAGAGCATTTGTTGGGGACTATTTCCAGCAGCGGATTAATCCACATTTGGTGCTTTGGTGAGTATTTGGGGCAGCAGGTTGGAGTATGTGAGATTGAGTCTAAATAAACGGTGAGGCTCATTTATGTGTTTTTAATAGTTTTTTGGACAACAAATCACTGACTACTGACTATGAGGCCAGCAGCCTGAATCAATTGATCAGATGCCACAAAAGTATAAATAATTATGTTTATTATTACTAGTACTAATAGACATGATGATCTAAATGCTGTTAAGTACAGGAATAAATAAATATATTGGTATTTGTCTTGTCAATAAATCCTTGAAACCCCACTCTGGTAGTAAAGATGTACCTCACTTTAAAGTAAATGTTGACAGGCTGAATTATGCTAACCTGATAAGTCACTGTGAATCCACAGCCTCCATAGGAAGCCCCTTTCCCACTGGTGTCATTGTTCCTTCCCCGTGCTGCAGGACCACCACACTGATGTTAATGACATCAGTGTGAGGAGAACAATGGCTGGGAGGGATGTGTTTTCCTTTGGAAAAGGAAGGAGGACACAAGGAAGATACCTTTTAGTCCTTGTTTAAACTACGACAACTTTTTTAAACTGAACAATTATTCTACTTTGACCAACAATCTCACACAACCTTTGGAGTCAAAGGTCAAGGTTTGTTTTTTCTGCCAGATGTATTCATATGAACCTGCATATTAACTTGAATTTGCTTATTGGTTGTTATTGATTTGGACCCCAAGGTACCCGTATGAGTCCACCCTCTCCACCTCCTCTCCCTGAATGATAACAGGGACAGGGAGCCTCCTGTTCCTCTGGTAGTCCACCACCAGCTCTTTGGTCTTGCTGATATTGAGCTTCAGGTGATTGTTGTTGCACCATGTGACGAAGCTCTCTATCAATCCTCTGTACTCCTCCTTGTTGTCTTTGTTGATGCATCCAACAATGGAGGAGTTGTTGGAAAACTTCTGAAGGTGGCAGGAACCAGAGTTGATACACAAGTCTGAGGTGTAGAGAGTGCCTTCACACCTAGAAGGCAGGGATGGATGGTGTTGAAAGAACTGGAGAAGTTGAAGAACATGGCTCTTACAATGCTTCCCTGCGTCTCCAGGTGTGAGAGGGTCTTGTGTGTCATGAATATGATAGCATCCTCCACACCGATGTGTGGCTGGTATGCAAACTGCAGTGGGTCCAGGAAAGCAGTTAGCAAGGTCCTCAGGTGCAGCAGAACCAGCCTCTCAAAGGTCTTTATAACATTTGATGTAAGTGACACAGGTCTTGTTGATAACAAGACAAATATAGAATATCACCAGCCTTATCCTTAAAATATGGATCATAACTCTTCAGAAAATACAGTACCCATTTTTTAATCAAATTAGTGAGTTCACCCATGGAGATGGTCATTATACAGTAGTATATGATATGCAGTGTTTAATCATTAAGTGCAGAGTTATGTAACTCAGCTCTCATGTTGAAATGGGAGAACTAGGCTTTAATTAAAGAATCACTGGAGGAATTCCCAAAGCAGTGCTCCTCAAACAGCACAGTTTATCAGTGAATTATCCAGTAAACAAGAACGATCAGAGAAGAAAAGACATCAAAGTTAGACTTTATGTTTATAGTTAATTATGATTTGAAATCCAACGGTGAATATCCACACTGTGTGCAAAAAGCATGTTGAAATTCCCCTCTAATGCCGCCAATGCCTGTTTTATTTTATGCATGTAGGTTCTGCAGCATAAAGCGTGCTATTAAAAACTTGCATAAAATCAGCAAGATAGATGCTTGCAATATCATTATATCAGATAAGGCTGCTGCAGTTCCCAGCATCTTTAGAGAGATGTCATTAATATGTGTAAGCAGACCGATGTGCTACAGCAGTAAAGATATACATTGATAATTGATAAGGTCTGTGTTTCTATGTGTTTTAAGTTTTCAATTCACATCTACTGTTTCAGATCATTGTCTAATAGTTGACATCAACAAACCAATAAAAAAAAAACAACACAATACAACAGAAAAGTTAGAAAGCTCTTCTTCTTCATCTTCTTGAGCATCATCGTCTTTGGCAAACAACAAAATGGTTCATTACTGCCATCATCTGATAAAGGCTAATTTTAAATACTTTATATACTGCTGGGTAGCTTAACCTATATTAATATATCATAATGTATTAGTTGATCTATATTTTGTATTAATAATCTAAATCTGCAAAGTAACTTAATAACTAAAGCTATCATATAAATGTAAAAAGTACAATATTTCCCTCTAAAATTTAGTGGAGTAGAAGTATAAAGTAGCTTAAAATGGAAATACTCAAGAAAAGTACAGGTATCTCCAAAGTATACTTAAGAACAGTACTTGAGAAGATGTACTTAGTGATAACTAACTGATTTTGCTTTGGCCCCATTACTGAATTTTCCCACAAACTCAGTCATAGTCACAGTTAATTTAGCAGCTCATATTGACAGAATGAGTGTGATAACAAGGATTATGTCTTAGTTTGGGGAAATCTGGGTTAGAAGGAGAGTTTTACAGAAATCCTTTGGGTGTTTAAAACCACTACACTCCTTACCTCAAACTGGATAATGACATAACTGCCATGTCTAGCCTCAGCAATAAAATTTTTTTTTTTCTGAATTGTGTTTTTGATGAAATGTCTCTCCTGACTGACTGATATTTCTGAGGTGATACCTGATGAAACAGCCACAAAACATTCCTCTGTACAGCAGAAGATTACAGCCTGTTTTACATAAACATAGGTGTGTTTACTTGCTATTACAACATCAAGGGCCCAACTTGAGGAGGGTAAATCCTCTTATGAGTTATTTGAAGAATGCATACAGAAGCCCACATGTTCACAGATGCAAAAATAGAGTTATTTTCACTCCCTGGGTGTTGGCACTCTGTCCTGAGTGGTAAGTGTACTGAGTGTGTATATATGTGTGAGTGTGTAATCCCAGCCAATATCACTGTTGAACCCTCTGGTCTGTGACAGACATCTCTTCAGGTCTTTGGGCTTGCATCTGCTCTCCACTGCTCCTCCGTGAGACACATTCAGCTCTAATTAACTTCATACTTCAGAAATGTACTTTTGCTATTACCGCCCTGACTCCATGTGGAATGACAACACCCGAGTCAGCTCCATTTGCTAATGAAGACTGTAAGATGTGCTTGAAAGCTCAGAAAAATATAGAAGGTGGACCTTGAGTTAAGATTATTTTGTCACACATACTGATCCCAAAGTCAAAAATAAAATTCCATGTTCAAGAAATCAAATGGGCAGATAGCCATAACATTTATTGAATACGTTCATGCTCCCAGAGGATAAACTCTTTCCATTTTGGACACACAGTTAAAGGAACAGTTTGGAAATATGCTAATTTGCTTTCTGGCAGAGTTAGATGAGAAGATGGACACCACTCTCATGTTTGTCTGCTAAATATAAAGCTACAGCCAGCAGCCTTAGCTTAGCTTAGCATAAAGACTGGAAACAGGGAAACAGCTGGGAGCAGTTACATGTTAATAGTGAGCTTTAGAGGTGTTGGTAGTTAGACAGAGCCAGGCTAGCTGTTTCACCCTGTTTCCAGTCTTCCAGGCATGCTAAGCTAAGGTAACTGGCTGCTGGCTGTATTCATATTTAACACACAGACATGAGAGTGGTATCAATCTTCCCATCTAACTCTCCTCCAGTAAATGAAAAAGTGTATTTCCCAAAATGTTGAATGATTCAATACCCACAAGCCTTGCTTGCTTTGACTGGGTACTACCCAACTGGTTAATTTAACTTGAATGAACTTGTGTCTCTTGCTGGATCCAGCTACAGAAGAGGACTAACTAGTGTAACTAAGTGTAGTTTTATATGATAGAGAGTGACCTAAAGCAGTCCTCAAAAACAAATATTGCTTAAAGATGTGTATGTGTCTGAAGAAGATGAATTACTTTGTCTAGTGTGAGACGTGCTAAAATAGAAACAAGACATGTGTGTCTGTCTATGTGTGGGGGTGCTACTTCTATTTCTTGGTGATATTTATAGAGGAGCTGTTCTGGGCTCTACTTGGAGCCTTTTCTATATTGTGCATCTCTTCCTTATGAGGAAACTAACCCATAACAACCATGTTGAGCACAAAGGTTCATTATTGACCTTGAATTAGTAACTCAAGAGTCCTACTGGGATTCTTCTGGTGGTCCTTGTTGAGTTAGCAGTCTCTGTCTTAGACCATCCTTCAACAGAGGCAGGAGTTACAATGTATATATGTTTTATTATTATGTTCTTAGATATGTTTCTTGTTCCCTGTAGCTATCTTACCCTTGTCTTTTATGTATGTGGAATGTTTTTTATGGTTGCAGCATGCAAAAGCAAATCTTAAATCTTGATCTTGACAATCTCCCCACCATACATTACCACCTGAGCCAGCTCCATTCACTGATGAAGACAGTGAGATGCAGCTGAAAGTTCAGAAAAGTAAACTTTTAGGTGAGATTAATTTGTCACACTTTGGATTTGTTGTGTGCAAGTCCAAATTTTGGCCTGATGGTGACATCAGAGGAAAGGTCAGAGGGGTCAAAGTTGTAGGAATAAACGCAAACATGATTATCTATTCCAAATACATGGTGATCTAGTAAGTTTTAGAGGTACCTTGGTCTGGACTGATCTCTTGAACAGAATGACCAACAGGCATCACCAGGCCTTGCCACTAGCAGTTTGATTAATGAGTCCACCTTTTCTGCATGGGGCACTCATTTATTGGTTTTGGGAGAAACGTATATTTCACTCTGGTTACATGCCAATTTCCTTATTTGATCGTTTCTCATATGTGTTAAGAAGAAACTGTATTTTGATGTGAGATATACATAATTCTCACTGCAAAATTTCTATAAAAGTATGAGACAATACAAAATAATGTTTTTGCGTTCATGTTTGTGTGTTTGCTAAACTTTTCATTTTAAGGGCAAACATGCATGACTAATTTGACTGTTTTGTTCTGACAACCACGTTCTGACAACCAGGCTGTCACATTCTGACAACCAACCACACCTTGTGATTTAGGCTGAAATGGCTTTTAGTTAAGCGTGGATGTCAGTAATTCATTGAAAAATACTTCAGAGCTTGAAAGGGGTAGTTCTGCTAACTCATTGTTACTTCTGTGAAAGCATGCACAAAGTACTGTGTCAAAGACAATAGACTAGCATGACTTGTATCCTGTCAAGAGCTTTCACGTCATTCCCATCAGCCTCAGCTGTACTTTGTGTTAATTAGCAAATATAAGCATGCTGACACGCTAAACAATGATGGTGACCATGGTCACTAGCATGGATGTAGACTCTTGTTTAGCTTGTATTCTTGCCCTAATATTATACAGTCCAATAAATGACACTACCAGAGTTTCTTCTGACCTATTGCTGTTGACCTTGTCTAATTGTCTGTGTACTGAGTTCTGTCTGAGAATCTGTTTCGGGGTCAGAGAATGACATGGAGATATTTCTATCAGCAGGCTAATTTGAGGAGTTGTGCCACACCCGTGTGCTATTCTACAGTCATACCACAGCTGATATATATTGCAGATCTGTGCTGCAAACACACTATGTCAATAATATCTTCTGTGAATGTCAAAGGGCAAGTCTTGAAATAAAATACACTGTTTCAGACAGCCTTTCCAAAGAACTCTTTGTGGCTGCAGTTACTTGTTATTAATCTGCTGAGTTTCATTTCTGTAGAAAGTGTGTGTGTGTTCTGAGCCTCCAAAGCTGGCCTGAGAGGAGCTGACCGGATGGACGTTGGAACATAATGGCCTGGCTGTTCACCCAAAAATAAAGGAGTTTGAATGAAAGGAAAGAGGCTGTCACAAAGACAGGAAACCAATCAGTCTGGAGGAAACACACTGCAATGTTAGCCTTGTTCTTTACACAGACGTAACATTACATGGTGTTTGTGTTTGTATGTGTATATTTTATTGTACTCCTTACAATTGGTAAGTCCTAAAGCAACTATGTCCTTTATCCTACATGTTGATACTGCTACAGAGTTACAGCTATTTAGTGTTTTTTATGTATTTCAATCCATTAAAGACCACATTATTGTTCAAAGCTGGCAGTCTCTAATAAGTCTAAATGTATGTAAGTTTGCTTTTGCAACCCTGCTCACCATTTTAACGTGTTTTTTAAAATGCGAATCTAATACGAGGCTGAGATATTTTACCCCAGAAACCTGTTCAATACATTGCCCATTAATCTTTAGATTTAACTCATTAGCTGCTATTGAGGACCGAGCCCTGGAAGAAAAGCAAACTGACACAGTTTTCTTGACACTGAGTGTAAGACATGAGTCAAACCATTCTGCTATGGACTGTAAATGATATGACAGCTGTGTGGAAACTGACAGAGTAGTTATTCCAGATACATATATAACTGTATCATCTACATACATCTGAAAACCTGCTCCAAGACATGATTGTGGTAAGTCTTTTATATGTAAACTAAAAAGAAGTGGACCAAGAACAGAACCCTGTGGAACTCCTGTTTTAGTCATTAAAAAAGATGATTTCTCATTATTAACAATGACACATTGTTCACGGTTGGAAAGATAAGATTTAAACCACTGTAAAGTTTTATAAGAGAAATTAAATTTTGAGAGTTTATGAATAAGAATATCATGATTTAATATGTCAAATGCCTTTTTAAGATCCAGAAAGACTGCTTCAACTACTTCACCTTTATCAAATGATGATTTAAGCTGTTCTATAAGAAAGGAATTGGCAGTCTCTGTGGAATAATACGGACAGAAGCCAAACTGTAATGGATGTAGATAATTAATTGATTCTACATAACTGGTTTGCTACAACTTTTTCCAGAAATGTAGAAAATACAGGATACTAATTGGCCTATAGTTGCATGCCTGATCAACTGCTCCTGATTTAAAAATTGGCATCACTCTTGCTAGCTTCCATTTACTGGGGAAACTCCCACTGGTAATGTAAAGGTTGATGAGATGAGAAAGAGGTTTTACTAAAATATTTTTGTGTTTAAAAAAAGGCAGTCTGCAGGTGAAAAAGATCTTTTGAGTGGCTATTGGCAAGTTTATCTGTTACTACAAGGACTTCAGTCTGATTTGTTTGTTGTAGTGTAAAGATGGTGGCACATGCATTTTTTGGGGCAGGTAGCTCCACACTGGGAACTGTGAAATTACTGGGAAGCTCCTCGACAGAGGAAACAAAAAACTATTGAATTCATGAGCAATTTGATTGTTGCCAAACAAAGAAACCAACTGATTCCCTGAGGTCACATGTTGTAGTAGATGAAGTAATTTCTTAATTCTTTAGTAACACAATTTCATTTAGGAATGATCCTCTGGGGACTGTAATTATCCATTGTGAATTTCATGGCAATGTGACCAGTAGTCGTATAGACATCTTACTCTGGACCAAAGAACCAAAAAGTCACCTCGAGTTTCAATCATTTGATGGTAATTGTTTTAGAACAGTGAACTGATAAATCTGCTGACCTTTGCTGACCTACAGTACCTTTGCTGCCCTGTAATGTGTACACCACATACGTGTGTCTTAATAATGCATTAGCACAACACAGCTAGACACAGCCTCCAGGGGACTTTGTTATACAACCATCTAGTTTCAAGCGCAGCCACAGCCAACAACCACTGCCTAGGGGCTATCTGGAGTGTGTGCGTGTGTGTGTGCTGGAGAGGGAATAAGAGATAGAGATTGTCAGCATGAGCCTGCCAGTGTACATGCTGGTACAGCACAAGGTAAGGTGAGGTGAGGAGAAACACTGAACTCTGCAGAATAAAACAATCTTCTGCTACCAAAACAAATAGTTCTTTTGGGCTTTGTCAGCTGACACCTGCCTTCTCTACAGGTCCCACCCAGTCTGTGATGAAGGCAGGAGGCAGGACTTGTTCTGCCAGTGTTGGCTGCCTGTGAAGGTCATGCAGAAGACACTACCGGAGTATAAATCAGGTCAAAGCCTCCAATCGCAGCCTGCAGGAGAGCATGTGGTTAGTGGAACACAGCAGGCAGCATGAGAGGAGATTGGCCTCTCTCTGATGTGTGAAAACAAGCTCAAATGTAAACCTTCAGCTACTGCACCTATATATTGGGCCAGTATTGGCCTTAAAGGTTATCTGCTCCTAACAGTGTCTGCCTATGGAGGCCAAGAGCAAGTGTGATTGCTAATAATGTTTTTTTAATTATTTTGTTTTTACAAGATAATTCCGATTCCCTTCAAAATGACTTCATTATCTAATTTCGTCATTATAAAAAAATCATGTTTTTGAGGTGCCAATATTTATTTTTATGACTATTATATCAAGATAATGATTAAATAATCTTGTTATCTCATGAATCAAACAGTTTAGTTTACTACAAAAAAATATTTTAGTCACACATTTTGGCTGGCTAAGATACGAAAAGTATCCAAGAGGACACGTTAACCTAATGGAGCATTAAGGAATGTATTCTTTTTATTTAATACTTAGGAACTGAAACAATGTTGACATGTTTTTAATCAGTGAGCTTACTCATTAACCCTGTAAAGGTCTTACCCTGTTGAAAGCAATAAAAAATAATATTATTAATTAACAGCCTCGACCAAACGGTTGAGATGTCCATTAATGGAAAAACTACACTTTCAACAATCTAGATATTTTTGTTTCTATTAAAGTGAAATAAAGATATTTTTTATTAAGACATCTTTTTTATGGTCAACAGCGGTGTGTAAAACCCAATAAATAAAACAGTTTACATATAATATCAACATTACTGGTACAGTATGTCTTGTCCTTCCTCTCCTGCCAAATTTGTGTTTTCCCAGTGCTATTTTTCATTAATCCACCAGATGCCCTCACTTTCCCCTGCCATTCAAGATCCTGCCACTCCCTTCAATCACCTCATTCCCCTCACCTTTACTGTTCATCTCCCCACAGGCACCTCATTCCCTCATCAGCCACTCCCTACATTACCGGTCCAGTTCCTTTGTTCAGTGGTTGGTTCACTCTTGAGTCCTGATTTCCATGTGTGTTGTTGCTGTCTTGCTTTTTGGATGTTTCTCCTGTGCCTCTGTCTCCTGAACCTGAACCTGCATGTAAGCTAAATGAGTACAAATAAATCACTGAACTGCTCCAGTCTGCCTGTGCTGTCTGCATTTGGGTCCTTTCCCTGCTGCCTGAACTACCCACCTTGACAGAATGAACCAGCCAGTCATGGACCCAGCAGACCCAGAGTTTTTTTGATACATTTTATGAACTGATTTCAACTCTCCTGTGCCTCAAAGATTTATGGAATAAGTACTCTAATACTGAAGAATACAGAGAGGCAGCTCTGTCTGTGGCATGCAGGGAGGTGTCCTCAAAGCCTTGGCTGAGGAACTCCTTACCTGTTTGGGCCACAGACTTCCTGAACACCCCTGATTCAAAGTGTAGTACAAGTACTTCAAAATTAAGTACAGTACCTGAATAAATGTACAAAATAGCTCTGGAGAAGCATTTTTCCAGCCAGATTATTTTAAATCAATAGAAGAAACAGGTTTACTTGACTTTATTTGGTATTTAAAATGTGTAGTTAAAATAACATTTATGTCAAGGATAAAATGAGAAAGTCAAGGATTGAGTTCCAGAATGGCCGATACTGTTAAACTCATTAAAGTGGGGTTACTATCGGCATCAAAAACCTGCAGGCGAAAATACAAGCAGCCCAAACTGCCCAATAACACTTCTTCATGTTGTATCTTTTGTAGTTGCTCTGACGTGTAATTACGTTATGGCTACACTGAACATGTAACATATGCAGGCTGTTCGTGGAGCGGCTGCTACAACACTACGCTTCCACTATAATCAATGAAACTGGCTACACCAGGTGTGAGAGCAGAGCATAGTGGGATCAGCAGCCATACCACCACACCCAAGGCTTTCAGCCCATACATCACTCCCCATCCATTCCAACGCTAAGGTCTCAGTAGGATACATGAACAGAGCAAGAAGTGAGAAGGCTTGAGGGGCAAATGGCGAAAGCACTCAGTCCTTACAGCTTCTCACTTCACTGACCTGTAAAATACTTTGGATGTTGAGTATTACATTTGTTAAGGCTAAATGCAACTTTTTACCTTTTGCCCCACTACTGGCGGTACAGAAATTGTCAGGTTTTACTTGAAAGGGTAATTGATGTTTTGGCTACTATGGCAAATCCTGGCGCTTTGAAAAGAAGAAAAGTGCTTTACAAATGAAATTATTATCATTACTATGGTTATATTTATTGTATACTATACTATACATTTATGTTTTAATTGCCCCGGCTGATGTTTAAGGAAACAATAAAAAAATTATTCTGTTCGTATTACTGAAATATGAATGTATACTATACTGGAACTGACATTTACTGCCCATCATATTTCATATCAACAAGTTACACTGTAGATCACAAGTTATTTTGTATATATATATAATATAAGATCCACTTTATCTGAAATGCATACCACATTTTATAGGCCTAAACTACAAACATTTTAAAAGCAAGTGAAATTAGCCAGTTACCTCAGTGCTACAGCAAGCTCTTGTTTAGGTTTCAATGGATTCCCTGAAGTTCAGATTTTGCCTCTGAAGTTCTGTGTCTGTAATTTAGAGTACATGGTCCATTTGCTGTGGAGTCATCCTGAAGTAACTGCAGGGAAGCTCACCTTCAAACTGCAGCTCTGCAAGCAGCTGATAAAAAGCACCTTGTTGTCTCCTGCATTGGTTGATATGATGCAGCCAAACCCAACTTCTCCTCCTCCTGTTGATTCTCTTTAGTAGTAGTAGCGAGTGCCTTCCTCCTATTTACAGCAAGTGCTGTAAAAACAGTTTATATAGAAAAAATGTGTTGGCTACACGAAACTGTCCCATTCATGACATTTGTCCATTTTATAACCCAGACCCAATTGTCTGAGTGGGTGCAAATCCTTCCCTCAGTGTAACATCTGGATCTTCTCCAGATATGCCCACAATGTTCATGAATCTCCTGGCAGCATCCAGCACCATCTTAATCCTTTCCAACTTCCCCTGTATTTCAACAGCACAATTTATAACTATGGCAATGAATGCCAAAAATAATTTCTTATTCATGCAGATACTCTGATTACCTCAATTCCTTTTCTGCTCCTTTACTTTTGCACTGCCACTATTTCGTCGTTTCTATCCATTCTCTTAGCAGCTTCAGTGTACGACAATCCCTTTTCTGCTCTGATCTTATTCACTTTCACTTCCTTAATTCTTTTTGTTTAGTTGTGCTGACCCCGTATGGTGATTTCCCTCACAGTGCAGGCACTTTGCTTGCTCTTTCTCTACTTTGCACTCCTCCATATTGCAGTTCCTTCCTACATCTCCCACATCTTCTTACTCCACCCGCAACATGTTCATATTCCTGACAGCAGACAGCTCTCTCATATGGCCTCACCCTGTAACACACATAACTCAAGCTACACTCTGTCCTTCACCCCTTCTTGGAATCTTGTCTTCTTGCCTCACACACAGCTGCAACATCCCGAAATGACTCGGTCTCTAACTGACAGTGGAACACCACTTATCACTCCCTTCTTCTTTGCTTCTGATCCAAGTGGGAAGCAAGTCTGCAAGACTGCTTTAATCTCCAAATTCACGAATCTTCAGGGCTCTATCTCTCTGATACTTTGATACACAATCAATGAAAACCATCCCACGTCTTGTTATCCTGACTGATCGTACATCTCCAAGTTTAAGAGTAAGATTCTTTTTGTTTAACCAGAAACAGAAAGTCTCGCTCTGAAATCTCGCAAGAGGTTGAGTTGTTGCAGGAAGACACTGTAGGGATCATTTCCATAATGTTGTCAGACACTTTGAATAACAGTCTGAGCCTGTCAGTGGCAAAAACAAGCACTTTTAGTGGACGTACTTTTCACGGGCGCAATTGCCGGCAATGATTACGTTGCAGCCATTGCAGCCCATTCCGGCGGAGGCGATCTACTGGACCAATTCCAAATCTAATGGTAAGTATTAGTCATTTTGACCCCAAAATTTGTAAAAATAGGGCCCAGGTTTAAAAATACTGGAGTTTCCCTTTAATGTCGTACTGCATAACTTACTATGAAGTTACATTAAAAGGCTTAAAAAGTAACACATTTATTTGCTCATTTCATATTTAATATTATTTATTAAGCTTGCTGACTCAGAATTAAACTTTATGGCTGGTGGTGTGCTGCATTGGTGCCCTCTATTGACCGGCTGCCACTGTAATCTAGCCATGATTTATATAATGGCAAAATTTGTAGCAAAATGTAGAATGCAGCAAAAATGCTATGTTTTCATACCATACAGATGTTGTAGGGAGGTGGTCGGGATGGATGGTGGGCGACAAGGTTTTGCTTCCTGCATGTGGTTAAACTCAGGCTACAAAAAAACACTTTGGTTAAGGATAAGGAAAGATGGTGGTTTTGGTGAAATATTAAGAAAAGCAAACATATCCTGTCCCGTGGGTGGAAGTAACGAATTACATTTACCCTCGTTACTGTTACAAAGTCGTTCTTTTGTTTTGCAGTTTGCACATCAATGCAATATAATTAAGAATCACGTCATTATGGTTTAAGGTTCGCATTATTGTACCTCAGCATAGTTACCATCTGGCGAGCACGCTGAGTGACCTAAATCAAACACACCCACGATGTTGCGTGACCAACAGGTGCACGCTGGGTCTGGCTAACATGCTAAATGCTGAAATGCTCATGATGGATCCTCCAGCGGTGACTTCTGTGTTCACTTACCTTCAGTGAGGTGTGTGAGGCCTTTCTGCTGTTTTTGACCACAGTTGTGACTGCAGAGCGCTCCTTCAGCTCACAATGTTTGAAGCCTTTGAGGAACACAGTGGAACAGAGAGGTTGAGTGGACTGGTTATATTATGCTTTGAGAATAATCAAGCAGAGAAGTTGAACCTAGAGCAGATTATGGAGGACGTCGCAGTGCTCAAGGCTCACAGAATGTCAATCAGACAGGTGAGTACAACAATGAACTCATTGATGGATGTAACTCTCTCTAGAGGAGAACTTCAATGCTGCTAGGCAACGTAACATTGTGTGGACTAAAAGTGCGTTTGTGGCTACCATATAACATCATTATATATTTGTTTTCTTTACTCTCTATTATCCCGAGGAAATGTGGTTTGGAGGTTTGCTTAAAGTAAAAAAACAGAGGATCAGTTACCATTAGATCCCGGTACCATGTTGGAAGATTTTTATAAAGAATGAAGAATTACGCTGTCCGAGCCGTGCATAAATATGAGCAGTGTATCTGCAAAATTACACATAATGCCTGCTGCTACAGGTAGTTAATGGACAGAAAACAAAAGAATTTATACATATTTTATGTTGGCAATGACATTATTGGTGAGAGTTAGCCATACATTTAGCCCAATACATCTGCAGGCTTTAAAGCTGGGGTAGGCAAAATCTGTGCAACCTAAGCAAAACCTTCCGCCTCTCTCTCTGCTGCCTCGTATCACTCCACTAAGCCCCTCCCACCAAACCCACAACTTTAACAGGCAGCAGAAGGAGTCGGTTCCCCTGCGAAACCGTATCTCTTGTAGGGCGTGCTCTCCACAGCGTGAGCCTCACCGAGACCACAGTCCCTCCTCCCCGTTTCTTAAAGACGACCCTCCAGCACTTCGTGGCCGCAGAGCAGAGCGCCCCAGGCTTCAGAGGCAGCTGCAACGCCGTCCAGCAGCGGGAAGAGAGGCTAGTACACCACACACACACACCACTGTCCCCCGTCAAAAGTTATTCCCCACTGTTTGTCATCATGCCTCTTTGCCACTCGTCGTTACGAGCGACATGTCATCACTCATAATGAGCCTGAAGCTCCGTGTGGAGCCAGGACATGTTGTTTTGTACTGTACACCGCTGTAGGCAAAGGAGGTGTTGGAAATTTATCACAAGTTTCAGGATTTTCGGCAGGATTTTCCACCATTGAATCAGGCTTTCACCATCTGAAGAGACGAGTACGCACATCTGCTCTTGTAGCTTAGCCAATACGAACGCACCATCTCTCTGAAATAACCTGTGATTGGCTAAAGTCTCCCGTCACGGGCTAGATTTTCTGAAGCCTGAAAACAGAGCCAAGAGGGGGGGCTGAAGTAGAGGGTTGCTCTCAGACCACTTGAATTACAATATGCTGCACGGTTAATATGGCATTTTTGCCCAATGACACCAAAAGAAAACTGCCTACCCAACCTTTAAAAGTTGCATTTTGATGTGCATACTAGTTTAATCTGCACTACATAAAAATGTACAGGCCTATCAAAATAAATGCAGCAAATTTCTTGATTTTGGAGTATGCACCTCAGCCAAAATGCTATGAAAGTTGTTCTTTGCGAGGTGGTCTGAGCAGGTAGCAGGCAAATGAACATAATCACTTTCGCCTACAGTACCATGGTGACCCTAGTATTTGCCTGTACTTCCTATGCCAGGAGCTGGCTCTGCCCTCTAGTATAGATATAACAGTAGGCTCGTTCGAGATAAACTGCGCCTCGCTTGGAAAGTGGACAAGATCAGACGGGAGCAGCAGGGGGCGGTGACAAACAGCAGCAGTCAAGTCAGACAGTTTCCAGCAGCCTTCAACGAATATACAGGAAGTCCCAGAAATATTTACATCCTGTTAGATCCACCTGTAGGCTACCTGTAGTTTGCAGATCACGGTAGGATAGCTATGGCTGAAATAAACTTTATTATTATTCATATCAACCACACAAGTTATTTTTGTTAACAGATGAAACCGTCACTGCACAACATACAGCAACAATCTAGTGTTAAATATTACAATTACATAGAAAATTAGGAGCCAATCAGGCGACAGCAAGGCGTTTCCCATCATGCCCTGGGTCTTGCAGTCGACGGAGAGCAACTGTGGCGCCTAGCTCTAAAAACTGCGGCCGCCTTGATCTTGTGAGGTTATCGTTGCCCACGTGTGCATGACATCAGAGCAAGTCGGGATAAAGTCAGACACAAATCTAACCGGTGTGCATTGTGCGGCGATCGCCGGTGATCGATTCTGCGCAGGCCTGGCTCATCTCGAACGAGCCTAATGCTACATGTAGCAATGCTACTGGTTTAACTCAAGCCCACAGGAAGTGCGCCAGGCTTTGAAGCCAATTTCACATAGTGGCCAAACCGTGTAATTACAACTTCCGGGTCCATCACGTGATGCACACTGGCTCCAAGAGACTTTTTCCCATAGACTTACATTGGGAAAGAGACGTCTGTAAATCAGCGGTTAATTTCTTTTGAGGTACAACAATGCATATGCAAAATGCATAAATAGCCGAATCCAGAGTTATAGAGTCACTGCCATTCATGTGAGTGAGCCTGAGACGGAGCGGTTTGGAGGCGGGGCTAAAGGAAGCGCTAGTGCGCTTGCTCTATGGGCCGTACAATGTGGAAGCTACGTGGAAGATCCGGGTAATTTTATACCCGGGAAGTCAAACTTTTTTGGCTTCATGCGCCACTGAGCAGCTTTCACAGGAATGAATGGGGCCCTGCCTTCGACGCTGTATCCAGTTCTCTTCATACATCCACGGTTTAACTACATTTCTAGGTAGCACAGCTGGTGTAGTTATTTCATGTAGCGTTATAAATTATAAATCATGTAATGTTTCCAGTACCAAGCTAGTTTTTCCACTAACTAGCTGGGTAGCACACCAAATGCTACATTATGATATATTTTATACCATGAAATAATGCATGCATTTGTTCATTATATAATGAATAAATTTAATTTTTTAAAATGTGAAATAGCTTCAATGTAATAAGCTGATTTTTCTGAGTAGCTTGTAGTGTATCTTGCTACTTTTTGCCTCCACAGTGAAAGGTGAACAGTTGCCATTTAGAACTACTTTCTATGAAAGAAATAGTCCTCATGAAAACTCCTGACAGTACATTCTGTGGATTATCCAGAGGACACAGGACACTGTATCTGGAGAGAGATGCTGTTGAATTTTTAAATCGTTTTTCAATACTTTGAGATTTCTTTCCATCCCCATACAGTGGAGTTGAATAGAATTCTCAGAGACAGATATCTCAAAACCTGAAGAAATAACATCACTTAATGCACATCTTACCAAAGTTTCCTCAAACTTCCAGGCCAAGTAAAAGCAGCTCTGGTTTGCGGTTATCTAAAGTCTACCCCTCACTCAGCTTAAGATGATTATGGTCTGAATGGCCATCAGTGGATCCCTTTATCACTCAAAACACATTCTGGTTTAAATTGCAAACTATGTAAACCAAAGGCAGCTGTGTTTATGTCCCTAAACTGGGATATTTTCTCATCACAGCAGTGAACTGATATTATTACAGATGGCTACTGTGACCTGCTGGGACTGAGGCCAGGTCAAAGGGCAGGCTGTGGGTCTTGGGCCTCTGGTGGAAGTTGTTTGGCATTGCTGTTATGTGAGAAATATTCAGTAAATAAACAAGAATCTGATCCACAGTTTACATTCTGTTACAAGGAGTGTTTACTTGCAAGGGATTAGCTCCTCACACAGGTTAGGCCCGGTGATATTCTATTCTACTTTTTATTTGTCAACAAATCCCATGCGCAGAGGCAAACCAACAATAAATTCAATTCAATTCAATTCAGTTTTATTTATATAGCGCCATATCATAACAAAGTTATCTCAGGGCACTTTTTCAAGTAGAGCAAGTCTAGACCGACTCTTTATATTTACAGAGACCCAACATTTCCCACCATGAGCAAGCACTATGCGACAGTGGCAAGGAAAAACTCCCTTTTAACAGGTAGAAACCACGAGCAGAACCAGGCTCTAGGTGGGTGGTCATCTGCCTCGACCGGTTGGGTTGAAGGGGGACGGGGGGAGCGGGAGAGAGAGAGCAGGAGGAAAGAGAACATACAGCAGCACAACACAGTTTCACACAGAGATGCAACGCAATGGTTGCGGTAATGATATGGATGTTAACACCAACAGAAACAACACTAAGAGCAACATTATAGCAGCAACACTAATAATAATAGCAACAGCAACTGCAGCAGCGGGTGCAGAGGAGGAGCACGGGGGCAGCAGGTGGCCGCAACCATAGATCCAGACTCTACAGCTCCGGAGGCAGAAACACCTGCAGAAAGCAACAGAAGGAGAGAGAAAGGGGAGAGAAAGCACACTTGTATCCTACAAGTAGTGTGTGTGTATCCAAAGCCTGATATATCTTCTTCCTCTGTGCCATAGAGCTCCATTATTGTTCAAAAAGTACTAAAAAGACATCAATGAGCCACACTGTTGCACTAGCTGACATGTTCCTTCATTACCATGAACACACACACTGTAGTGTATTTTGACTCAATCCCACATACTTTATCCTGCTGCCCCTAACCCCCCTTACAGCACCAAATGCAGGTTAATACGCCACTGAAAATAGTCCCTGACAAATGCACTATATCCTCCTGTTTGAGTGACGTTTGCTGAGGGACTGTACAAAATTATTAAGGGGAGGGGGAGAAGAAAAGGGGGAGAGTTTTGTGTTTTTGTGTTTTTGCTGTTTTCGTTTTCTCACCCCAGAATTATATTTTAATAATATTCACCATTTTGTTATGTTTGCCATTAATGGCAATTACTAATGTGCAATTAATGTCCTATTTGGTGGCTATGTGAAAATGATTGCTCCATTAAGATATTATGGTTTCAGTTTTGTGGTACACTGTCTCAAATTCTTTGTGCTTTGCCTCTTTAAGTTAATAGTAATGAAATGAGTGGAACCAATTCAATACTGTCATGTTATTTTGATATTTTAGGGGGAGGGTGTTGCAGTTTTGTTCAAAGTCGTTTGGCTTATAACAAAGAACATATTCTTATATTTTGAAATAATATATATGCTGGGGAGGGCCTTGCCTTATCGTTTATACTCTCTGCAGTTAATCATTAGCTTTTTCCATTAAAATAACAAACCACTTGTCAGTGTTTTTATATTAATGGAGATGTGTTTTGGCATCACTGCAGATTGTTTTGTAATTTGAGTCCATTTAGTCCAACATATTCTAACACCTCTTCCTTTAGAGTAATGTGCTCCCTTTATGGCTGCCAGTCAGGGCTCAGATGTCTAGATTGAATGAATTATCCACTTAACAGAGCTACAGTGAGATGTGTGGGCTGAAGCCAACAACAGGGCCAAGGACAGACAGTGAGGCATCAAAATGGCGTGTCATCTTCTTTCACTGAGGAGGGGAAAACAACCTGATTCTGGACCTATGCTTCAACTGAGTGATGCAGTCAACCAGAGAAACTATGAGTTAAGAGATTGCAACCCAAAAAAGTGAACGTATCTCTTCATTTGTGCTACTTTTCGTCACAACATATGTTAACAGCAACATAGAGTGCACAATGAAGCTTTATTCACTAACCTAAATCATTCAAACCATAGTACAATTTGATTGGATAGAGCTATAAAACTTCCTCACTTACTGAAAGCATAAACACATTCTGTCCTCCCCACAAAGCCACAGCCCAACACCATCCACCCACTCAACATTCCCTCACAACACTTCCACAGATATGTTTTCAGGGCCACCCTAACTGTGCTAAACACATGGCCTATACACTGCAGCTTAAAGTGCCACAATTCATGATACATCTGATCATTTCCAATCAGTGTGAACTGCCAAAAACTGCATGGGATCTAAGGTTTCCCTTCATATATGAGTCGTTATTTTTGTGGTGTCACTGGCATATTTAATCATACCCTTGCACGTACTGAAGACTGCTAATGCAATGTAAAGATTTCAGGCAGTATTGTACATAACAGTCCAACATTTCTTTCAGTGTGGGAATGTTGTGGATAGCTTGAAGCAGGTATGAGACTGGAGAGCAGAGCGAGCCAGCAGGAGAGGGGTGGGTCAGATACACCAAAACACACATGCTAGACGTACAGGAGTGCAGAGAGAGAGAGAGAGATGTTTGGAAATTTTTGACAGCCGAATTGATTTTTTTCTGAACAGAACTGGGATGGGTTAGGTTGGTTTGGGTATTACATGCATGAAAAACAAACTGATGACCCCGATGAAGGCCACAAGACAAAACTCGTTGGTCTGACAATAAAGTTGTTCTGTGCTGAAGTTTTGACCTCCTCAGACTTTTTCCCTTCTCCATGCACATTGGAAGTAGGTGAAGTAGTGCCGGAAATCCCTACTCTGCTTCTACGAGAAACAAACTGTGTCAGAAGATTGTAAGCACACAGAAATGCAGACTGATCTTGTTTCTTGAGGTTGTATGATAAATGTCCTCAAAATTACTTATGGTCTGGTGGTGTTCCATTAGGATGCATGCAAATGACAAACCATTAAGTAAAAAACACCAGACCACCGGGAATTTCACATGAATAATGTACAGAACAAAAAAAAACTGTTGAATTTTAATGTGTGGTTGGAAAATCCAAAATGCCCACACTCACTCAGAGTAAGTTAAGCCAACCTCATGTTTCTGGTTCAAGAAATGATAATAGTCATACTTCCTGTATTGACTTATGTGGGGTTTTAAAAGTCTGATTCTAATATTGATACTTTAAGCCACAATAGCCAATATTTACCCAGTGATGTTGCTAGGTACGTGTCCTGCGTCCCTGACGCATTAAAATCCGAAAGGACGCAGTAAAGTCACTATCAACGTGTCCAGGGGACACGCCTTATTTTTTCCCTAATAATCGCTACATTGTGAACAACACATCTGTGTTGAAATCAGAAATAAACAAAAGAAACCTCGTCACCATTTTCTACTGTCTGCGCATCTGTCTTGTGCAGATGAGATCCTGTGTGGTCATAGTCCATATCATCGCAACATGCTACTTTCACTGCAACAAGACCAATCCTTGCCACACAGATTTCACCGTATGATCACCTCGGATCGATGCTGTATGTCCACGATGCTTTACCATCCAGGGGACACGTCGTGTGGAAACCACAGAAATAAGCCAAACAAATATAAAAAAGGATATATATTTTCACCGGCCGCCATTTTCTTACCATCTGTGCATATATTTCGGGCAGGTATATTTTCTGCTTCTAAATCTACCTCTGATGCCCCCCTCCCTGCCTCAGCCTCCACTCACCCTACCAAGAGTACCTCTACATTGCCTGTACCTACCTCTGCCTCTACTTCTACTGAGCCTCACATTGTTTTGTAAATACATTTTTCTGATTTGTGATTTTCAGATACATTTTCAACATACATGGATATAACCATAATTACAACTTCAATTTGTCAAACAACACAAATGTTATTGGGGACCCACTCAATTTCCCTGGATCCCACTCAAATGACCGCCTGTGGGTCCCGGGGACTCATACTACATTGAAGACCTATCAACATCACTGAGATGAGATGTTGTGGTAAACTTTCATTTTTTAGTGAGTCAATCAATCTTACAAATTCTTTACAAATCCCTGATTGAGAGTGTTTTAACATTCCACTTGACATCATGGTTTGGTCCCCTGAATTGCAGGCTTAGGAGTAATCTGGCTAGAATAGCATTGCCAGAAAAATAACTGGGAAGTAGGTTTAGGTTCTGCATTACTATTTAGTCATGTGTCAATGACTTATACAGGGGCCTTGTGTGAAAATCTAAATTTAAGACATTCATTATTTATTTATAGTGTATTCACACGATGCATATTCCTAAATTAACCCATGTTTAATCACACTATGTCAAACTAACTAACAGGCCACTGGGTACATACACCATGAGCGTGGGAGGTATGATGATCAGTAGGGGCCCTAGGGCCTCAAAACCGTTTAATCCGATGGTGTCTACTCCCTCCTGTCATTGCATCTCTCTCTCTCTATCTCTCTCTCTCTCTCTCTCTCTCTCTCTCTCTCTCTCACACACACACACACACTCAAACACTTACACACTTTGTGGTAGTGGTCCAACAAGCAAAACAGTAATCACGATTGATTCTTATGTCTGCTACCTCTGGGCACAGACAGTCTGCTCTTCTCACCAGATTACGTAACTGTTTGTCTTGCAGGCTTGTGTGTCTACTCTCTCACACACACACACACACACACACACACACACACATATACAGAATACACGTGGTGCCTCCCTTTCCCTAAAGGCCATGGCTACTGTTGTGACAGATTTGGCAAAACAGGACTGAAGCTGCTGTCACTGGCCAAGCTATTAGTGTCAGACACAAAGACACGAGAGTCATTTCTTAGTTTGTTGTTCATGGATAAACTGTGTTCTTCCACTTCTTCTTAATCAATCAGCTGACATACATAGGTAGACAAATATATTTTTTCATGTTGTTGAGGGATCCAGCTATGTGAAATATGGCCAAGGGTGAGCCTTTGGCACCACTGAACTTAATACACAAAAACGACAATAATCAAACAATGAAAAAGGGACACAAAAGAAATAAGAACAACAAACATCAAAGCCTTTTGACCTATGTGCCTCATGTATGATCAAAAATAGTTATGGCTTGCTAAATAACAGCTTCTTAAGCAACTTTATGTATCTTATCACATGCTTCACATTTGACGTAGATGAGTCAAGCCTTATGCAATGTCTTGTATGGACCTTATGTTTGACCAAGTATGGAAGATAGTTTTCCCTGTGCTCCACCTGTATAAAACGGAGGCATTGAAGGGCATAGGGGCTTCTTCTTCTTTTTTTCATTTTTGACTTTTCATGTTAGAGGTAGAGAAAGAGAGTGGTTGTAGCAATGAGTTAATTCATAGAGCATTATTAAAGCCTTTTTCTTCCTGCATAGAGGATTTAAACGTCCATATACTGTATATCATAAGATTTGTTAAGTCTTAAATAAAAACAAATTGTACACTCTACAATCGATTTATAGTTCCTGTAGTCTCAAGGTACTGGCTAGGAACCACAACAATGTAAATACAATTAAGATGTAAATTAATGTTGATTTTACTTTTACTTAGTGAGTATGAAATCTATGTTAACTCTTCAACTAAATGAGAACACTGCCTGAGAGTGCCCTATTAATACAGTTTTTTTTTAAAAATATGATCCTTCATTCTGTTTACATCATAACTGTTTGTATGATGATAACCACTGACCACTTGTCTCTACTATACATCAGTGTTCACAGAGCTTGATGTTATGTTATGACATTAGTGTAGTGAACGGCTCATGTCTTCTCACTGTTCTTGTGGTGGCACTAAGACTTTGATTGGGGTCAAGTCTCCAGGGGACAACAAATAAGAGCTGGTACAGCACCTGGCATGTGACCTACACAATCTATGTCAACATTCTCTGTGATTAACTTCCTGTTTCTTAGCACTGCATCTCCCTTGGCAGCCAATCACAAGCCCAAAATGGACTGTTGTGAATGTGTGGGTATGTGAGCAGTGTTGTGCATAAACGTGCTAAAAAGAGCGCGTTCATTGAATGTGCTCATGTTTTTGGTGAACTGAACATAACCATTTGCAACTAATGAACATGAATGTGAGCGTTGTTAACTCCCGCGAGAGCTCACACACTGTGTTTTACGGCACCTAGCATGCCGGTATGGCAGTATGGCTAGTGTAACTGGCAATTCAGACACAGCTACTGTACAGTTCATATCGATATTTGTAGGAGTTTTATGAGCAAATCAGTACAGATTCCAATGGCAATGAATTTCAAACGACACATCGAGTTGAAGTGTCCGACCAGTCTTGGAAAATATCTGCGAGTGAATGATAATCACAAGAATGGGGGGTAAGACCACGAGCAACAGTTCCTCCACCCAAGTCAAACTCACAACATTTTTGTTTAAGTAGTGCAGGCAGAAACAGGCAGGCAGAAACAAAGGCTAAGAAAGCTAGGCAGATGCAAACTAGACAATCTGGCAGTGAATGTGTGGAAATGGGCCGGTACATATACTGCAAGGCTGATTGGAAAATGGGAAGCAGGTGAGGGGAATGGAGGTTACTGCTGGGCTGATCTAAAATGACATGAGAGATAGTAGATGCCAGGGAAAAACAGACCAGGCAACTGAATGAATACTAAGAGCTGGAAGAAGT
Organism: Macquaria ambigua; assembly: GCA_008360985.2. Lineage (NCBI taxonomy): Eukaryota > Metazoa > Chordata > Actinopteri > Centrarchiformes > Percichthyidae > Macquaria > Macquaria ambigua. The sequence goes on from VMKM01000777.1 coordinate 195,254, forward strand.
TGTGACACAGCCCTCTTCTAAATTAAAGTAAGAAATTGGACTATTTCTTTGGCGCTTATGCGGATTTGCAGCTACTTTGCATCAGTCAAATCTTGCAAAACTGGCTGCGTCCAGTCTGCCATATCCCAGGTCACACCCAACGTATATCTTTAATCAGTGTAAATGGTGGCAGCCTGGCACTCAGCTAAAATATTGGCATGTGTTAGTACCTACAACTCAGCGTGTTAAGCAGATGTTCCAGGAGGCTAAGCATGCGCCTCCACTACACCTGTTTCAGTAGTGACAGCATAACTTGAAAGATATTGGGTGTCTGAGAGTCTCATTGCTGAACTATTCAATTCAATTTTATTTATATAGTGCCAAATAACAGAAGTTATCAGAAAAGAAGTATTATGTCATAGTGTTTAAAGTCTTTGACTTGACTTAGCCATGACTTTGCAGATCCGAGCTCACTAATAGGTGCACCACTGTCCTATCCAGACCCAGAACTGACCAATAAATTATTGAGAATTATTAAATTTTGACAGAGCATTTCTATTTTAACTGCCACCCCTTGGAGCTGTGTTGTCTGGGGCAATAGCCCCTGGTAGGCAAATTGGTCCCAGGGGAGGAGCCAGACCTGGCAGGGGAGCTGGTGGCCGGGCCTTAACCCATGGGGATCACCTCTCTGGCGGAGAAAGAACTGGAACTGGTGCTGGAGGTGGAGGTGGAGCGGTACCAACTAAATATAGTTGAGCTCACCTCTACGCATAGCTTTGGGTCTGGAACCAAACTCCTGGAGAGGGCCTGGACTCTCTCATCACCCACTGTAGCTCAGGTTTTGTCATATTGTTAATTTTAATATTCAAGAGAAAGGGTTAGGTTACTATGCAATTAGATATGGATATTCATGGTTCCAAGAGGAATTCTGGTCCATGTATAGGTATCTCAAAAAATAATATACAGATCTGAATGAAATTTACTTATATGGTCCCCAGAGAATACTGTAAATAAAAGCGCGATCAGCCAACTGTATTGTGCGTAGTGATTCCAAAGATACTGATTGGTCAGAAGCTGGAGATCCCGCCCTCCCTCCCTTGCGGATAGCCTTTTCTTTTCTTTTGCGACACCCTGTGTACAAAACACACGCAGTAAATCTGTCAAAAGTCTGTAAGCGTGTGCGCTCACATGCGCGTAAGTATCTTTGCCTCACAGATTGTTGAAGTGAGTTTGCAAGTCTGTTTCTGAATGCACAGACTTGCAAAATGGAGTTTGCAGGCAAAAATCAAAATGTACGAGTCTGCAAAACTAAGCCTACAGATACAAACGTCAATGCACGTTTCACTGTGCAGTTACCGATAAAAAAAAACCTGTTTTGTTACACTTTTCTGAATAATGCTGCTGCTGCAATTACTGTTATTGGTCTAATCGTTAGTATTATTACTATTATTATTCTTATTGCTATTATAATGTATTTTATTAATATTAATATCATTACCACTACCATTACTATTACTTTACATTTCTATGTGGAACTTGCATTGTACTACTGTATGTTCTCTTTCCTCCTGCTCTCTCCCTCTCCCTCTCTCTCAACCCAACTGGTCGAGGCATTACTGCCCACCCAGAGCCTGGTTCTGTACAGACTAGACCTGCTCTATATGAAAAGTGCCCTGAGATAACTTCTGTTATGATTTAGCACTATATAAATAAAATTGAATTAATGGGCAGATTACCGTGAAATTTACTGGTACATCCATGTTCCCCAGAGGATGAACCCTTATTATTTCAGATGATCCATGGTCTTTCCTCTATCTCCATCATCAGGACATTTTACATTTTTAGCCCCAGAACTCGTTAGGCTGTAAGAGTGGCAAGATTATCAATGAAAAAGACTGTTTTGTTTTGTTTTACATTTTCTAAAACATGGTCTAACCCCTCTACTGTTTACTGTGTTTCTGTCCCAGTGGGTAGAGTAGATACAGTGAACATCATCAAGGGTACTGCTGTCTATCAGAGACTCAGTCCTACTGCCACCACATCAGGAAGCCTGGATCTGAGTGGTGATCCAGCTTGTCGCACTGCATGCTGGGACCTCATGTTCCTCTGAGGCTCCTACATTTCCAACAGTTGCCTTTTTTCATCTCACTCAAACTCACATCTTCCCTGACGCACCGCAGTCTCGACTGAAGCGCGTTGCCCCTTTGATAATAAATCACGCGCTCTGAATGAATTCACAGCACACATACAGAATTTGATATTGCTGACATCAAAGATAGAAATGGTGTTTGCACAGATGAGACTAAGGGCATGATAAATGTATGGAAATCCCTGATGCTTATGTTCCCTTTTTAGACCCACTTGTAATGCCACTCACATAGCCTTTTCTTTCAACCTTATGTGGAAACAGTCTCTTTCACCTGAACTCTTGGAATAACAATCCTGACAAACTTGAGTAGCACAAAGAAAGATTTTCTCATCTTGACAGTGACTCACAGCAGTCATGGATGAATTACCACATGGGCCTACTGGGCACAGGCCCAGGGTCACAAGGGATTGGGGGCCCCTAGAGGTCTCAATATGCTTCAAACAAACCACTTCGTACAAAGTGTTGTCCAACCATGTCTAAAGCAAAAAGTGTTTTTTAGCTGTTCTGAATGGTCACACTCGAACACTTGTGTGAAAAGGCTGCAGTCACAGCCTCCTCCTGGCTGCATCCCATTGCCTCCCCATATTCTTACAAAGAATCCTTTGCCGTCTTCGTAGACTCGATCATACAAATGTAGATAATGGAATGCACTTTTAGACAGTCTCTCCTCAAGGACACTAAGTAAAATTGAATATTTGTGTGAATAATGAGAAAAAGAGAGCTTGAAAGAAGTTTAAGCGCCTACTTTCACACCTCCACACACATGGCCAATCACTGTGTAAAGTGGACATGATTGTTGGACTGTCTGTTTTGAACAGTTACAAAAATTGTTGGACTCAGTCGTCCAGATTCCACCGTTGGAAACGGGGTTTCAGATGCTGTTCAACAATCAGCACTTTGTTTGAAGCACAAGTTAGAGCCTCTATATAATGTTACTGTTAACATTTCTTGTTGGAAAGACAAAGACCTCTTGTAATACTGAGTATCCAATATTTATTTTTGTTATATACTGTATGTGTATACTGTTTTCTCCTACATAATACAGCTACACAGTGCATATTTAGGCTACAGTAAGGGTACAGTAAAACAAGTAAAGCAATCTGTCCATGACTACAGTGCATGCCCTTCTCAGTTCAAAATACCCAATAACACAATTCACCTCCTCACCAAAGTACATACAGTATATCTACCTCTGTTCCCAAGCTGACTTCCCACTCAGGTGGCAGAAGTGTTTAGAACATTACATTTCCTGGCCAAACCAAACCCTCTCCAAGCCAAAACATTTTACTCGTGAAGTGTAACCTTTTCTCTGATTCATGGTGAATCATCACTAAACACAACCTCCCTTCATAGGTCTTACTCACATTTACCACATTCACCTTAGTCAGTAGGAATCAACCAGTGTTGACTTTGAGGGCTATTATCAACCATCAGCTATCAGAGCTAAATATTTGAGCTTTGATGGCTGATATATCTGACCACATTTCATATAAACATCTTTGCAGGACACATTTTGAGAGTTTTACTTCACCTTCTACCCACCTGTCGTTTGCCATCATCACCCTCAGTGTGCTCTTCTTCAATCACAGCCTAAATTCACCTTTGTCAGTACAGAGTGTATTCCCATACTTCCCCCTTGTAATGCTGTTGTGATATTTCACACATGTTCTTCATCAGTCGGCTGGCCTTGTGTTCTAATGCGTAGCAGTGGCTTTAAGAGAAGAAGACTCTGGAAGGGGAGGGGGAAGACACACCAGAAGAACAGATAATCACTCCCACATGCAGACTGGCACAAGGCTGACTGATATACTCTGCCAGTAAAGAGGGCTTTAATGTCTGCTGGGAAAAACAAAGCTCACTGTCAGTAAGTGAGGTTCAAAGGTAACAGCAGTGGTGTGTATGGAGTGTGTAAGAGGCAGGGGTGGAAAGACAACCAACCTTCACCTTCTGAAGGTTGTCTGTGTTCATTTTTGTATTATGGTTGCACCAGAGCAGCAGGAAGGCATTTGGACTGCTAAGTGCTGCTTTAATGTGACATTAGGACAAGCATGCAGATAAAAGCACCAACACGGCCGTTTCAACCCGTGGTAATGAAATCATATCTTCTGATGCCATTCATGTAAACAAGAGCAAATATCTACACAGATTGCACCTTTTTTATTGGACGCTGAGATGTTATGGGCGGGATGTTATGAGTTTGTTATGTGTGTTAAAGTTACAAAGACTAGAGCTGTCTCTTTTCATACTCTGTAACAGACACGTTTGTGGTTTCCAGGGACACATGTATGAATTTGGAACTGAAGCCTATGAGAATATGGTATGTTGCGTGTACAAAGTGGATTTTGGGCAGGCATGCAACAAAAGACAACTATCCTCAGATTTGTTTTCCACCCTGTGAGCAGCTTTGCCTGTCATCATGTGTGTAGCTCTCAGACCTCTGCAGACATTTCCTGTCCTCTGAAGCTGGCTCTGTAGAGTCCTCACCTGAGGTGAAACTACCAGACAGCAGGGATAAACAAGGATAGGTCAGGGATGATCTCTCCATTCTGTTCAAGGAAGTTCCTTTTATTTCCTGGTAATGAAAAAGCCCAACATAATGTCCCCTTTTCATTTGGACACATAAAAGAAGGTGGAAGCGGACAAAGTGAACTAAACCTGAGCCTGCAGGATGTTCTAACTGCAGCAGGGCCTCGAGGCAGAGAGAAACCTACTTGTTTGACCGAGCAGAGTGAAAGATTGGCTTAGAATTCAGTGGTGGAGACAAGATTAACAGCGGCCGGATGGCTTCTTTTAATTCTCACTGCTGAACAACCACAATGAGCTTTTATGACAGTTTGAAACAGAAGCATAGAGTGAATAATGTCCACAGTAAGTAGAAGAAGCTCTCAAGGTGGTTGGGTATTATGAGGAGGGAGGTGGAAGACAATGTATTGATGGATACAGTAATTAAATAGATTAAATTAAGTTGATTTGCCTGATAAGCCAATAAGACATTACATTTATACAGTATGGCCTGTTTTCTCTTCATATTGCATCTATTTCATATTTCAGGCTAATTTTCATATCATGCAGATTTTTCTTACATTTCTATTTGTTTGTATGTGAGCCTTCTGCCTTATGTAGTTAGTTGTTTTTTTAATGGTTCATTCTTTCAATTGCTGTATATATAATGATGTTTGATCCTCCATACAAAAATCGAAAGAATATAACACCTTAGTTTTCAGAGCATTATGAAATATAACCATATTAAAATTACAGATATTAAGTTGTGATAAAATCACCAGACAAACATCAGAAAATGAGGTATTCAACCTCCAAATGAGCTACAATCTACCCACTATATCTACACAAAATTAAATATATCATCTTTATAGTGTGACTATATGGTGTCTTAAAAAACCTCAAAAGCAGGTCCTATGAGCTCTGAGCCTAGATTCACACCAGATAACCTCAGGGACATTATAAAACTAGAAAATGAATTTCCTGCTGAAAATGTTTGTGAATGCTGACAGCTGAAATAAATCGTCAAAAGGATTGCTGAAAATGGAAATGTTGAATAAAAACATAAATGTTTTTTTACATTTTAATTGTTTCTGTAGCTGAAAGTATGCAAAAGTATTAGTCAACCAAAAAACATACAGATGAAGACTAAATTGCAAAGCATTGCTGAAAATGCAGAAATGTGAAATGGACTGCCAGAACTGGAAGCTGAACTGCATTACCTAAAGCCCAGTTCAGACCAAAGATTTACAACGAGACGAAACCGTTTCAGAACGTCGCAGGGAAAAGTTGCAGCGGAGTGATGGCGTTGCCTGCGACTCAGCTTGTCAAATCGCCAGCGGCTGCTTTTAGAACATAAGGCACGTCACCTGTTTCAACTGCCAATCAACTTGTAGCAAAGTCAGCTGGTCATCTCGACCCTCTCGTTTTAACACTATCAGCTGAGGTAAATATTACATGTAATTTTTTAGAACCTTATTGGCCTTACTTGCTGCAGGATACACAATAACGTTAACGCTATTAGTTTGTTGAATGTCTGTAAGCATGAGCACCTAGTTATAGTTAAAAGTGGGGGTGGGGTGGGGACTTAAGACAGCTTGGACTGAGTTACAAATGACTGATTACAGAACATTTTGTTTTCTTTTGTGACGTGATTGGTTCTTTTATTCTTGGCTTCTGATTGGCTCTTTTATTCCTGCAACATGATAGGCTCTTTTAATCCATACAACATTATTGGCTCTTTTATTCCTGCGACGTGATTGGCTCTTTTCTTCCTGCAACGTGATTGGGTCTTTTATTCCTGCGACGTGATTGGCTCTTTCATTCATGCGACGTGATTGGCTCTTTTCTTCCTGCGACATGATTGGAATCTTCTTCTGAAATCTACACTAATGGAAAAACACTTGGCTATTTGCATGTTATTTATAATTTCTGACAGAACTTGTTCCCCCATTAACAAACTCATCACAAATTGTTGTGGAAACATATGACGGTGTCCCCTTGCCTGCATTCCCAAAACGTGTAACGTGCTCTCTCAAGAATGGGTCGAACTGACTGATCAGTTCTAAGCACCCCAAATAATCGCCATTATTGGGCGAGCCAAATGTGTGTGTCCCCTCTAAAAGCAAGCCCACGCTCAGATAAAAATTTCACAGTGGCTACGACCCTTTTCAGCACCTCGGTCCAATACTGGCACTCAGTCTCAAACTGTTGACGCAGTCCAAAATCCATTTGTCCCTTTTCCTTGGTTCTGTTGATCCACACAAGCATACTCTTACGATGGGCCTCCGAACCTTCATGCTCAACAACACGCTCTCCTGCTTGCTTCCAATCATTAAAACCACAACTAGCAAACTTGGAAGTATTCTCACTGTTACCAAACAACCAGCAGACAAAGCAAAACACACATCCTTTTTACGGCGCGTAGAGAAGCCAATCGCGGGGTACAGATTCACCGTTGACAAGTTTTCGGGTAAATAAACTTCTCTTTTGATGCTTGTATTGTTGTTCAGATGCTGAAAAATCAGCTTTTCAATTCTGGCACTGGATTGGTCCTTTCCTAACCCAACAGTCCACTGCATTCTCGTTGATTTCCCCCCAGTATCCCAGGTCTGTGATAGTGTATGCAGGTGCCGGGCCCATGGTGGATGTTTCTGGGGCTGGGACAGCTGGTTTCATCACAAACCCTCAAGTCTCTGTTGCGGGGATACTGTGTTGAGATAAATCAGGATTGGCAAGAGGGGTTACCGTGTTTGTTGTTAGCTGCCAGAGAGGTTGTGCAGGAGAGCACCAGGTTTAGTCCGAATGAGCTTGTATTTGTGCACACAGGGCTCCAGACTAACATACTAGTAGCACTGGTGCTCCCTACTGACAATTTTAGGAGCACCAGCACATATTTTTCCATCTTAACTGTATTACTGATAAACAAGTGGTAATAAATAGACAATTTACAGAAATAATAATGTGTGCTGTTTTATTTTAAAGGAAAAAGTCACAAAGTAGTACTTTAAGAAAAAAAATCATTAAGTTAAATAGTGTGTTTTAAACATAGAGACCAAATAATACATTTACAAATGTAAACATAAGGTAAGTGGTCAGCATATTTACTGACATTACAGCACAACAACCATAACAAAACAAGTAAACAAAGAACTCCCTATATATAACTCTATATGCTTCTCCTTCCCCTCCCTTTAGAGCACATCCCCCTGAGGGCCACTAGGGCTAGGCACCTCTGATGGCCAACCTTTGTGGTTGGGCCTTCTAGCTCTTTTACCCTGACTGAACCACATTTGTACAGCATCCTTGGCATCAAACTCCTCCAAGGTAGTTCCCTAAAGACTTTTCTAATCAGGTCCTCCACTGTGTCCACATATTCCTCTGACATCAGATTTGATCCTCATCTGTGTTGAGAATCCCCTTTCACACACAGCAGAGGACACGGGGAGGACAAGCATAATGTGCACAAGATGTAGGATGTTCTACAAAGAATAGAACAATTATTTTAGCTTTGATTTCATCAAAAAGTGATAATTTACAACAAAACATTCTGCAAAACATGCAGCTTTGGTGTGCTCACTGTGGAGTGCCCATCCTCTGCTAATCCAGCAGCTTCTCCTTTAATGGTGACCCCATTGGCTTGAGACAAGGATATAAGGCAAGGCAAGGCAAGACAGCTCTATTTATATAGCACATTTCAAACACAGAGGTAAGTGCTTTACATAGGCAAGGGAAAACATTAGAATGACATTCAAAACAATAAGAATAAAATCAATTATTAAAGATAAAGTAAAAACGAAATTTTAAAATGAGATAAATTAAATTAAATACATAAAATGAAATAAAATACGTAAAATGAAATAAAATACAGTTACAGTGCAGTAATAGGATGTAAGTTGCCACTGCAGCAAAGGAAATAAAAGTGCAATAGAGAAACCAGTCAAGCACTGGAGAACAGCAGAGTTTTTAATTTAGATTTGAAAGTGGCTAAAGTTTGCGCATTTGAGATCTTGAGAAGTTGGTTCCATCTGTGTGCAGCATAGTGGCTACAGGGGCATGTCCAGGGGGTGGCCTGGGGTGGCACGGGCCACCCCTGGAATCTGATTGGCCACACCAGGTGCCACCCTGCTATCCTAAACTATGATTGGCTTACTGCCCAGTCAGACCTAGTTTGAACAGCTTGGCGAGAAACCAAACTAGTCTGCAAAAAACTCAGAGAAGGATTTTGATTTGAAATGCGGGTAAAGAGCTTCTTGAAACTTCGGAGAAAAGGGTTCGGCGCGGAGCAGACAACAGTTTGAAGTCGTCGTCTCTGGAGATTCCGGGCACTACTTGTCGCTGAAATGATGTGAGTAGAATTTTTGATACATCTGCTACTGTGGTTAAAAACGTTTTAAACGTTTAAAAAACGGTTAAAAGATGTTTCCCCCGTCTCGTTCGATGTTCATGATAATGTGGTGCAGGTCTGTCATCTCAGCTTGCTAGCAAACCTGTCGTCAAGACGGGTTATTGTCAACGATGCTTTGCATTTGTATGGTGCCACTGTGTTGTGTTGTGATTGGTAGGTCTATTTATTTTTATAAATAAACTTTAAACACAGGAATGTAACATTAGGCTATTTGTAAACAGTGGTAGAAGTACTCAGATCCTTTACTACTAAGTAAAAGTACCTATACAGTAGGGCTGCCAAGATTAGTTGACTAGTCACGATCACGATCAAAATCGTCAACGACTAATTTAATAATCGACGTTGTCGTTTATTTTTTGAAGCTTTGTTTTTCTCTCAAAACTGCCGCTGTACCTTCCACTGCCTTGTCTGCCTTTCTGTCCTTGACGCACATGCGCAGTAGTGGTAATCGGGGTCAGCCGTGATGTCACCGGAAAAGCCAACAACATTCACACCTGGGCAAGCAAATGTCCTGACTGAAGCAATCTTGAACATGTTGGTGACGGACATGAGACCCCTGTCCATGGTTGGCGATGAAGGTTTCAAAGAGATGATCAAGCAGTTCAACCCAGAATACCACGATAACTACCTACCAGGCCGATCCCACTTCACCACAATGATGGAAAAGAAATATAACACAACCTCTGAGAAGGTCAGTCTCTCTTTCTCTCTTTCTCGCTCTCTCTCAATTTCAATTTGCTTTATTGGCATGAAAGTATTAAAACAATATTGCCAAAGCAACAATAACACATAGTAAAACAAATAATTAATTAAATAATAATAATAATAATAATTTATTTGCACATTTCATACAGTTATTGCAGCTCAAAGTGCTTCACAATAAAAAAGATATAATATAATAAACAATAGCAACATTCAAAGACAAATAACAATTAAAAGATCATAGCTCTCTCTCTCCAGACACAAACACAAAATAGCAATTTGTATTAGAATTTAACACATTTCATAATGAAATAATATTAAGAGCTTGCTGACTGACCAATCAATAAATTAATCTTGGTTAAAGCATAAAACAAGAGCAATGTAATGTAAAGTTTTTTTTTACAGATATGTTGAATGTTTATTGTTTTACCTACTTTACTGTATTCGATATAACAACTGAATTATTGAATTGGTAAATAAATTTAAATCTTGATGCGTAAACTTACAAATATTGTTAATAATGAAAAAATATATATATATCATTTTCTTCCTAATGCTTACTATTGTTCCAAATCATCTCATATCTTTAAGGTAAAGCAGACCCTTGGAGCTGTCAAAGGTTTCCTCACCCTGACTGCTGATGTGTGGACCAGTCGTGCAACAGAGGCGTACCTTGGTGTGTCTTGCCATTTCCTGAGTGAAGATTGGAAGATGAAGAGCCTCAACCTTGCCACCATGCCTCTTGAGGAGAGGCATACTGGTGCAAATATAATGACATGGATGGAAGAGGTGTTAACAAAGTTTGACATCTTGCCTGCTAAAATAAAAGCAGTAGTTCATGACAGTGGATCCAATATGGTGGCAGCAATACGACTGCTTGAAGAAAAACATGGATGGGCCTCTATCCGCTGTGCTGGACACACGCTCCAGCTCATAGTCAACACTGCTCTCAAAGAAACCACCATCAGCAGAGCACTAGGTGCTGCTAGGCAGCTAGTGGAGCACTTCAAGAGAAGCGAGCTGGCTAGTACAAAGCTAAAGATGAAACAGGAGCAAATGAATGTGAAGAAAAATACACTGATTCAAGGTGTTAGTACAAGATGGAATAGTACATTCCACATGGTAGAGAGACTCCTGGAACAGCGCTGGCCTCTCACTGCCACTCTTTCAGATCCCGAGGTAACTCCAAGGGGGAAGCACTACTTCGACTTGAAGCCAGAGCAGTGGGTGCTGCTTGAAGAACTTAAGCAAGGGTTGGCGCCTTTTGAGACTGCTACTGTTTACCTTAGTGGACAGCAGTACACAACCATTTCAGGTCTTCCACAGGTGGTCAAAGGGCTGACACGGTCTGTACACCAAAGCCAATTTGAGACAAGCTCAGGGAAATCTTTCATTGCCAGTGCAAAAAAAGGGATAACAGAGAGATGGGGGAGTATTTGCAGTATCTCAGCAAAGAAAGAAAACCCAGTTATTCTCGCAGCTGCCTTGGACCCCAGATACAGAAAGCTGAAATTTTTGGCTCCTGAAGATGGCATCAGAGTGCAGGGGACTGTTGAAGTGCTTGCTGTCAAAGAAGCAAATGCTGGGACACATGAGCGTGCAGAACTGCAGAGGGCCAATGGTTCAGGTAGAGTTGAAAAGACTGCTCTGGACACCCTCCTTCAGTCTGACACAGACAGTCAGAGTGAAAATGAGAAAGAAGCGTCCCAGGAGGACCAAAAGATCCAAGTTGTGAGAAGTGAAGTTCAGCTGTACTTTGGAGAGGCCTCAGTCTCTAAAAAGGATGATCCTCTCAAATGGTGGAGCGAAAATGAGGGACGTTTCCCCACGCTATCAAAGCTAGCTAAATCTTTTCTGTGCATCCCTGCAACCTCCACCCCATCGGAGCGGATTTTCTCCACAGCAGGGAACATCTGCTCTCAAAAGAGAGCAAGCCTTTCTCCAGAACATGTAGAAATGCTAACTTTCCTGGCTATGAACAAGAGCCTTGTGTAGATTGGGAGTATTTATTTTTGTTTTCTTTAGCCCAGTGCCTTGTTTTCCTTATTTTACTCAGCTGTTTGCACTCTATGCTACATTTAAAGATTTGTTTACTGACTGAGAAGAGTGAAATATGTTTACAGGTATTTCTTCTTGTTGATATTTTGTATTCTTACTAGTGCATAGTATTCATAGTGCAACTATACATAGTGCAGCTAAAAATGTTAAAGGCCAGAGTTGTGCCTTCATTTTATTTTGCACATTAAAAATGTCTGAAATGCTGCTACAAGCTGCAAAGTTCATTAAAAGTTGAATGGACTATCATCTTAATTGTCTTTATTTTTTAGTTAGCACATACCTTAAACACTTCAAGTTGGAAGCATAATGATGAATAAGAGCAGCTGCATGCTGGTGCGATAAGCTGCAATTTACGTATGATCCGATTAGTCGACTAATCGCAAACATAATCGGTGACTAGTCGATTATCAAAATAATTGTTTGTGGCAGCCCTACTATACAGCAATGTACAAATACTCACAAGTAAAAGTCCTGCATGTAAAATCCTACTTAAGTAATAGTACAGTATTATATAGGCAAAGTATATCAGCTTGAAGTAGTGGTTTCGTCCCTCTGACTGATATATTATTATACATGAGATAATTTGATTATTAATACTGAAACATGAGTGTGTAAGCAGCATGTTACTGTTGTAGCTGGAGGTGGAGCTAGTTTGAACTACTTTGTATACAGTTAGCTAGTTTAATCCATTGGTTCCCAACCTAACGGTCAGGCCCCTCCAAAGATGATTAAATTGTTTACAAGAGCACAAATTTGTTTAGAATAGCACATGTTCTTCATAGATCTAGCCTGATAATCTTGCTCTTAATTTGCACCATACTGATGCATTCAACTGTAAAATATAAAAACAATTCTTCCCGGGGAAAGATTGGCCCCCCTAGAGGGTCTGAGGTCCACTAGACTTCATGCCACCCCTGCATAAGTCAGTGCCCCACTTGGGCCACCCCAGTAAAAAAAAGTCTGGACACGCCACTGAGTGGCTAAAAGCAGCTTCACCCTGTTTAGTTCTGACTCGAGGTACAACCAGTACCAAGGAGATCAAAGATGTATTTTGGCCCAAGATTATTGAGGGATTTATAAACTGCTGTACACTTGGTACATTGATGCGCACACCCAGCTCCACTCTGAGGGCTCTCTCATTGACACCGTGATAAGGAGATTGTAAACTTGGTTTTTCCTTTGCACGGACAGCATTGCAATACTCAGAGTTAGTAGCAAATAACTGTGTTTCTGCCCAGTTTCAAACCGGGGACCTTTTGCGTGGTAGGCGAACATGATTATCACTACACTAGGGAAACAGTCAGCATTGCCAGCTCCTGTCTTTGAAAACAATGTTTTAATCTTGTATGACAGTGTTTACTACCCATAACTTCAGCTTAATTGTCCATATAACCTACCCATGTGGCAAGCAATGGAAGGGCACAATAAAGGTCCCTGCCTCAGCTTGGAGGAGGGCTATTACACCCCTCTTATGCCCAAGGTTGACTGCCGCACCATCTGTTCCCATGGCCACTGTCTTCTCTAACCACCCTGTCTCTGTCCCCAGATGACGAGAGGCATCTCTGGTGGTATCATAGATTCCTTCAATACAAATGACATGTTATAGTATGTGATGTAGTTGGGCATATACACAAACATTCAGTGAGTTATAGGTGTGTGACAAAAAGTGTTACAACCATCTCCGGTCTCCCCTACTACAGTGGAAATGCTTATATTTAGCTTAAAATGTGGCAAGGTGTATGGATTAATAAATATTAAATGTGCTTCTTTTTTTTTATAAAAACGTACGTTCCATAGCCTGATGCTGTAATTAACATACCTTGAGTATTTGCATGTTGGACTTCAACATGGCCAATCAAAATAGTCGCTGGCCTCCCTTGATGCACGATCCGTGCGTAGATGATCTTGCATTCTTTGATTGACACATCAGTGTCACCATCAATCATGAAGGACAGGTAAGTGGAATCCTTTATCTTTTAACTGGTCTTTTTTTTCAGTGAATCTGCGATAACTCCAATGAACTGCACACATGCTGTGTCATTGCTGTTAGTCGGATTCACTTGAACTCTGCTCTTTTTTAACAATTAAATTTGACCCTTGAATTTAGTGAATGGCAGCTCTTCCTTCGCAATGGGATAGGCTGTATTGAATTTTATTATCATTTCAGCCTATTCTGCAGACCGATTAATAGATTCCTGCCTTCGAAATGCAGTTGGCGACGCTTGTTGAAACGCTGCAATTCCATTAGTGCATCTGTTCCTGCGTAGTTTATCCTTAATGCTGTTGTTGTGCTTTACAAGTGTTTCGTGTTTAAAGTGTGAGGTCGAGTCGGCAAACTTAGTTTTGCCAACAAATGTTGGGCCACACCGAGAGCAGAAAATACAATGTATGGCATTCCTTTCTTTGCAATATCTCAGCCACGTAAAATGAGTGAACCATTCCTGTCGGAAAGAGTAGGTCTTTGTCTTTTTTGTTCAGAATGATTTTTTCTTTTAAAAAATGAGTCGATAGTTTGTTTCATTGTCACCAAAGCCAGGGCCACACAGGTAGATGACATCCCATGCAGAATTGTCCCCTTGTTATGGGGACAACATACATACTTGCAAGTCGCACTGGTACTCCTTGTTATAAAATTTAAGAGCACTGCCTCCAAAAATGGTCGCAAAATGTGACTATATGGTCGCAGTCTGGCATACAGCGCGTGGGCAGCTAACTCTGCTGCATGATCCCGTGGCACAACCTCAACCCCCTAAAATCTGATCGATTATGTAAATGAGTTCTGGCGGTGGTTGTACGAGGCTGGGGAGAGGGCTAAGGAAAATTTAGCCGCCTCAAAGATGAAGCATCTTTATGACTGTAAAGCTGAGATTCACCAGTTTAGTCCAGGTGACGAGGTTCTCGCTTTCTCCATTTCAGGGTAAATTTCATGGTCCATTCACAGTTTTACGCCAGAATTCCGAGCAGAACTATTTGTTGTTGACACCAAAGCGTAGAAGAGAAATGCAACTTTGCCATAATCTGTTAAAACCCTACTACACTCACAGTGGGTCACAGTGTTGTGCAACGGGGGGAGTGTGCAACAACAGACTGTTAAACCGGTGTTAATGGCCAATACTGTGGGAAGGCATGTGTCTGCTAATTTGTCTGTAGGCCTACATGAGGATGATGGGGTGGTTTCACCTGATGAGAGTCTGCTGCGAGGCTGGTTAAAGAACTCTGAAACACTATGTAACGGCCGGGGCACGCCGCCGACCTGAGCTGCGCGTGATGGCTACCTTGCTGAACTGCTGCAGTTCGTATGCGTTGGTGTCCACACAGAGAGCGTTCTTGCTGTGTCACTGCTGCTGCCAGCCCTATCTTTCTACATTGAGTTTGCCTTTGATAATGGCCATCAATAATAGAATGTTTCACTTCATTTGATTATAAATTTAATTTATATTTAGTTTAGACAGAACAAGGTTAAGAGGCTTGTGCTCAGTTGTAACTGGGGAGTTAATTTCTTTCTCGTTTTTTTTCATGTCTGTGAAATATTCTACAGATATCGTGAGACGCGCGTTTCACGCAGGCTGTGTGGCTGCTCTAACCTGTTAACATGGGCGCCGAAATGAAAAGCAAGAGGTTCCGCGATGCACACTTGCTGCTCAGGTCGGTGGTGTGGCCCAGCCGTAAGTTGGAGTCTTTGTTTGGGTACTTGTCCCAGGAGCAGTGCGCTGAGTTGTCTGTGCTTATTAACGTGTATGAGTTTATTGAACGATATTCCAACTCGTACACATTTGATAGAGCATGACATTAAATTGGGTGATGCACAGCCAATCCTCAAGCGTTTTTAAAGAGTGTCAGAGGAAAAACGTTAGGTAATGGAAAAAGAAATAAAATATGTGCTCAACAATAATATTGCTGAACCTTTGTCTTCCAGCTGGGCATCCCCGTTTACTTGTGGATAAAGCGGACAAAGTCCTAGGTTTTATACAGATTATCATAAGGTAAATGGGGTAACTAAACCAGATGCTTATACACTGTAGCATATAGAAGATTGTGTGGATCAGCGCAGTTTGTCAGTAAATTTGATTTACTCAAAGGATATTGGCAAGTTCTACTGTCTCAAAGAGCTAAAGAGATTTCTGCCTTTGTAACTCCTTTTGGTCTTATTCAGTGATGAGTTTTGGGTTGCAGAATGCACCAGCGACTTTTCAGCATCTAATGAATATGGTTGTGGCTGGGCTGGACAGTTGTGCTCTACCTTGATGATGTAGTGATCAACAGCGATACTTGAGAAGGTTATGTCCACCGCATCAGGAAGCTGACACTGACACTCAACTTGGCGCAGCGTGAATTTGCAAGGGCTACCGTCACCTACCTCGGGAACGTAGTGGGGCAACAAGATGTGTGGCCAGTACAAGCAAAGGTGACTGCGATTGAGTAGTATCCAGTGCCCACAACCAAGAAGGAGCTTATGCACTTCTTGGGTCTTGTGGGTTACTATCGCAGTTTTTGTAGGAACTTTTCAACTGTGGTAGCTCCTTTGACAGACCTGTTGAAAACTAGATACAGGTACATCTGAGGCCTGTACTACGAAGCCAGTTCAACATACCCAGGATATCTTTTCGTTATCTGGCTTCACTAAGCCTAACAACCGCGATCATGCTAAGCAGTCACACGACGGTGATTACGAACTCTGTAAATCAACCACAGGGTTTCCCAATCTAGCCATGAGTGCGTTCACATAAAAGGGGCGGGGTTTGCAATTTATGACCAATCACAAACATGACAAGTGTACTGGCAGCAGAGCGGCATACTTTACAAACGAAGAGCAAACTATAATATTAGAGAAATATGAAGAAGTTAAACACATCATCCAGGTTAAAAGCAACACAGCTGCAGCTGCTGAATGCAGGAAGGCCAGCTGGCAAAAAAAAACCCCGACTGTGTGAATGCGGAGCATTAAATTAACAGGCTTATGATATCACTGCCCCATCATTAGGGCACGAGTAGATCTGACTATAGCCTACTTACATTTGTGTATTTCATTAAATGAATGTGTTGCTCAGATGTATTCTTATGGCGTGTATATTACAATTTTAGCCTTATTCTTTCTGGCGGTGAAAAGCAAATAAAAAATAAATATAAAAACATAATTCAAAGTGGTAATTAGGCTTACTTTCATATCTTATAAGTACAACAAGTACAAGGCTTTAGTGCTTCAGTCAGTCTCTGTTGTAGGATGATATCGGTATACAAAAGCACAATGAAATGGCTTTGACATTTCTTGCAAGAAGCTGACACAGATAAGTCAGTCCCTCCGATGAGAACCTCATATAAAAAGAGTTCCTCTCACAATCCGCATGCCGAGCTCCACGGGATCTTCTATTGGCGATGCCATTTTCCAAGAGAATTGATTGGTCAGTAGGCGGTGCTTTTGTACGCGTTGATCTGTTATCTTGAACATAACCTGCTCCGGAGCAGGCCACATGAGCTACACCTGGGCCCAGTGTGCTCTGCCATACAAATATTCTCCTCATTCTGCAGTCGCTCTCTCCAGAAGATCTCCGCTCTGTTGGTAGGCATGGCGGCAGCAACTGTTTTGTTTTGTGTTTTCTATACACTGTTACACATTAGTTGACTTATGTTTTTTGTAAATAAATTACTTTTCTTAGCCGCAAGCTTGTGCTTCGTTGCAGTCTTTGAGCTGGGCTGTGACAGTCTTTATAGGCCATGAACAACATACTTTGTGCTATATGCACAAGGGCTACCTCATGATAAAAAAAGATTTCTGGATTTTTAGGGTGTTTGCTTGACCAGATTAGTCAGGGCAAGTCCTGCTCACTACACGTGTAAGATAAATGGGATTAGAATGAACAAATGCCAGACTGCAATTAATAATATGTAATGTATGTAGGCTGATGTTAAAATAAGCCAAATGTATACTATGATGTGCATATGATGTGCATTTTGATGCTGTTAAGACTTGCTGCCAATAGTGGAGCACAATGCTTTATTGTTTTCTATATTGCACACTGGCCATTCAGATATAAAACAAATTCATATCCAACACTTGCAAATCGACAGTAATGTTGATGGGTGTTCATTTTTCATTTTCTGTGTAAATAAATAAAACCAATACAGTGTGTACATTACCTAAACCTATTCTGATTAGTTTAAGGCATTCAGTATGAGGTGGAAGAACAACTTGATCAGCATTTGGCAACAGGAAGAGCTTTACTCTCCAAACTCCAGTTGTCCTATTTGCAGGTGCTTGTGTTTCTGTACAAAAAGAGAATGTAGCCTATTACACATTGTTATACAACTGTGCCAGTAGCACCTCCAGCAAATTAGGAATTTTAATTTCACTGTTACTTCACTGACTACAGTTTGGCCAGGAGGGACAAAACTTATGCAGGACCTTTTTCTTATAATAGGTTTCACTTTTTGATTAAGAATGACCACATGATTATGGGTTTCTCATGTTATGTCCTCAGCTAATGACATAACATTTGAATATTTTACTATGCATATGATCGTTTTTACTCCATCGCTGTTATCTCTACAGTGCAGACAGTTGTGGAGTATCTCATATTTAATAACTGCTAAACTCTTTTCAGACACGCCCTCAGACATCAAGCTGGTCCCCCTTGAAGCACTGTATGATCAAGTCATCATATTCATGTGGTGATAAGCATGTGGGGAGCTTCTCCAAAACTTATAATCAATTATACACTATTGCATAAAAGGCATTCTAAAAAAGCCTTCTTGTTGAAATATTGTCATTAATATACAGTAGCCTAGGCCCACTTCCTGTCACAATGAATTTTCTCTTTATGTAACGTTACTTTCTGTAGGCTACACAGCAGCCAGCAACAGCTAGCTAACAGTTCCAGCTCAAACATGAAGTGAAAAAGACCACACATGATGAATTTGGAAGACACTTCCGAGTTAGCGGTGACAGTGAAAAGGACAATTCTGAAATTAACTCAGTAAACTTAGCTTTAAACGTTAATGCTAATGTTCATTTAAGAAGTAACACTGGTGAAACAGTTACATCGGACCTGCTCTTCTTCGTCTCCGAAATGTGTTTCTTGTGGCTCTCAACAAGTTGTCTTCATCCCTCTGCGATCCGAGTTCTTGCAACATCAAGTGCATTCCAAATGCGATTAATAACATTAGTAAAACCACTTTCTGTGGCATCTTCAGGTGAATTCTGGCTCATCACACCTTCTCCTTCTTTTATTTGGCAGTTGGCATAGATCTATGCAAACAATGTTATGGTGCATTACCGCCACCAACTGGAATGGAGTGTGGATTGGAAATCTAACTATACACAAATTCTTAACATTCAATAAAAGAAAAATCTGAAAATATACAAATTCAGAAAATAAAGTTATATTCTCTCCATCAAGTTCGGTTTCCTAAGATATTGAAACAAAAACAGATACACTTCTCTTTAGAACTTCTTTGTAAAAGATCACGTAAATCAAAGCTCAACTTTATTCTTTAAGGTTCAGTTCCCTTCTCTCAGCATCATACTTTGGACAGTAAAGCACAACATGTTCTAAAGTTTCTTGTTGATCACAAAATTCATACCTTCCTGTATTATGTTTTCCTATTTTAAATAGCCAAATGTAGGGGAGAGCGGGGCATCTTGTCTTGCTTTTTGCTCCTACTTCAATTTCTTGGTCTCAGTACATCACAGTCACTCATTTTCCATATTAAATTAAACAACAAATTCTTGTGCACAAATGTATAATCTTTAGATTTTCACTTCTCACTTTAATATAGAGTTATAAATGGTTAAGTACAGAATGTGCATTTGTGACAAGTTGCCCCATCACTGTGTAAGTTATCACTCCAGTTTCGTCTACGTCCCGAAATACCTGCTGGTCTAAACTCTGTAGCACTTCTGCTGTGTTGTCAAAGAAGGCATTGACATTCACCCTGTTGAAAGTACTTGCCCAGGCAAGGCTAGTGGACTCTTCTCAGTGCCAGCATTAGAAACCTCTTCAAAAAGGCTGTGAACCACTCAGAGATGGCTTGTTCTTTTTCTGCCCAGGTTGGTGGAATTTTAAATTAGCATGCCACAGCAAAATGATAGGCCAGTTTCCAGACCTCTCTGGGATACAAACCAAAGTAGATGTCTACTGACTTGGTTATAGTTGGGAAAATTTGCCTAGGCTTGACATAGCCTACCACTGATGTTGGCATTGCCATCTGACCTTCAATTTCTGCTGATGTCATCTTTTGACAGAGAGTTCTGTAATTGATGTTGAAGTCTTTGGCAGTACTCGTTATAGATTTATTTTCCAGGTTTACCTGCCTCACTGCCCTTACCATTATGTACGGTGGAGTATATGCTGCTAAATCAGCATTCACAGTAATAATAATAAAGATTACAAGATCTAGAGTGTGAATGCCTTTTAGGACCCCTAAAATACAAGAACAATAGTCTGAATGCAGCTGAATCAGCATTCACATTAAGTAGTATAAGTATAAAGAGCAAGAATAACAATAGTGCAAATGCTGCTGAATAAGCATTCACAGTAAGTAATATTTCCAAATGCAAATGAACCCCCAATATCAACCACATTTTGTTTTGAAGGCTTTACTGACATCTAGTGGTAAAAGATCAGAACTGCTGGCAGCTAATTAGAGCTTCTACATAGCCATGGTGCACCCACACAGGTGATTTCACTTATTCAGCTGATTAGACTTTCTCTTAGGACTGTTTAGATGCGAGACTGTAAAAATAGGCAAACATAAGTAATTGTTATTTTCAAACTCATTAGGGCCTATAACTTAATTTGCTTTTTTTTCAAAATATTTTTTCATTTTTGTACTGTATTTCCTGGGATATGTTGTCCATTTAGGATATAGATTTGGACAAATGAGTGACATAGTCTTTGCAAAACCCTTAAAACATTCTGAAAACATTTCTCAAACACATAACTGGTCTTCATGTACTTCACCTTCATGTCAACATTCATTTGAAAAGTAGATCCTGCTTTGGTGTGCTCAAACATCTACCTATAACTGATGCTGCTGCTGTGGTTGCTGTCCTCACTGTGGCCCACTGTATGGAGCGCGTCCTGTCCATCTTGATCCCACATCTGAACCTGATTAGCTATTGGGAAGAAAAACAGCTATCTGCCCCTCTCTAGAGATTCAGACATGATAACCTACCAATCAACAATTGTTTTTGTATCTCCTCACTCTCCTGTAGGACAGAACATTTGATGTTAAAAAAGAATCTTTCCTGTCTGTCTCCAGGTGGTGGTGCTGTGTATTCATATAAATAATATAATATAATATAAAGCAGGGTTTCAGTTCTACCTGCATGTACCAGGCAGCATTTCAGTTGCAAGACAGCAACTTGTGAATTTATTTGGTTTTGCAGCAGAATGGGTTTGTGTGCTGTCAAGTACAGTTAGACAGAAATAGTTTTTTGAGGCTAAATATATTTGTTATTTAGTTTTTTATTGTTTGTTCATTTAACAGGGACAATACAGATCATAGGAAGAAGGAATGCAACAGATGTCAGTGTGACAGATGACAGTGTCTAGCTGAAGCTAATTTGCTGCCCATGGATGGATGGATGGATGGATAGATAGATAGATAGATAGATAGATAGATAGATAGATAGATAGATAGATAGATAGATAGATAGATCTATCTATGTCTTCGTATATAACCATTGGATCCTTCAAAACAGACAGATTGTTTTTAATTGTGTATTGAAAACTTTATGTTGGGATTGTGATTTTAAATCAGGTGGTAAGGCATTCCATACCTGTGAGCCTTTTATATAAAAAGATGACTGACCAAAGGTTGTTCTGCGCCATGGAACTCTATAGTTACCACTTGTTGCTCCCCTGGTTGTGGCTCCTCTATTATATTTTATGCTAAATTGACCAATGATTGTATCTGGGGCATGGGCATTTATGCACATAAATGTAAATCTTCTAAATAAGAACTTCATGAAATAAAAGTAATATTTTATAGAATTGATGCCATTTTATTGGTCTCTTTTCCATTATCATTAAGGTTTTGATTGTATTATTATTGACATTATAAACTTGATTACTGATTGGGAGGCCTGGCCCCAGATAATCACACAGGATATGTTTAGCCAATTTCAATGTACTTGTGTGATTAATAATCATGATTTATAATAATGAACAACAGTGTATCTATCTGCCCAGCACTTTTGTTCAGCTTCTCCGGTTATCGCGCAGATTTCCAGATACGGTCAGTGAACACAGGTTGTGGTTTTAGTTTGTGTGATGACAAGACTTCAGGAAACTGCACAAAGTCAATGAACTGTTGCTCCCCAAAAAATAGTTCCAGCATGTAACTCCCTTTTAAAACCACAAATTGTCATTGTTACATTTCTGTTTGTTTATGAATCTTAATAAATAGATACAGCGTGTTAATTAGTGAGCTTTAGAGTTGTTGGTAGGTGTATTTTTTAACTTTGGACAGAGGCAAGCTGGCTGGACTAATCAACTCCTGACTCCAGCTATGTACCTAACACATAGACATGAGACTGATATCCATCGTTTCACCTCACACTTGGAAAGAAAGTGAATAAAAACATTTCCCAAAATGTTGGACTACACCTTTTAACTGCTGTCACAACCCAGCCCTTAGGCCATGACAGAAGGAGGGAAATGCATATAGTTGTACTGGCAACAGAAAACATTAACTAAATGTATGAAATGGTCAATCAGTAGATCAGTAGTGTTAGTGAGTAGATGTGTGAAAGTGTAGTGTTGTACGGTGTAAAAAGATAAATGCAACAAAAGAAATCACACGGTGCAATGGGGACAACTGATCCTAAATGCATTCTGAATGGACTGGCCAGGTGCACCCAGTTGCACTAATACAAACTCCACCTACTAGGACCTGAAGGGAAACACAAAACACAAGCAACAGTCCAGGGCAAGATACAAACCTCAAGCCGTCACACTGCGAGAATATATAGTGTCTCGTATGAAACTATCAATTCAAGCTTTTATATTTTCTATGTTTTGCTTCATTGTTTGGACACCTTTTTTGCAGTTTTTTAACAGCCATGTGTTTCAGTCTCGTCTTTTCACCTGAATACATGCGTAGAGGTTCACACTTTGCAAACTTTCTAAAGCACATTCACACTTTGAAGCCTTAGTTCTCAAATTTCAGGTGAATTATTCTATCATTATTTATATTTTTAGGTTCAGACTGAGGTCACACTGCTACAAATAAGATATGTATCACATTTAGGACCACATATGAAAACAGGCCAAAATGGTATTTCAGTCTGATATGTTTTACTGTTCACACTGTCATTAATTTTTCTCATAGTTCAGTTCTTTGCTGTCAGTGTTCTTACCAAGCATAACAAAAGGTTGAGAAAAGCAAAGCAGGGGAAAACCCTAGCCCAGCCTCAGAGCTGTCTGAGACCAGAGTCAGGCCTTTTTTCTCCAGATGAAGAACACTTGTCCTTTCTGCATTTTCTCACCAATCTCCTCCAGCCCTCGTACTTAGCAGCTGCCAGGATCACACAGGAGATGCAGAGGAGTCTATGAGTGTCTGTGTGTATATGTGTGTGTTAGTCAGTAAATTTTGGAAACAGTTCGAGCACATTTGCTTAGAAAGTCCACCAGAGGATTACAGAGGAAGCTGGGAGGTGTGGTGTTAGGAGGAAGAGTAGTGCCTCAGATGATGATGACTATATAACTTTGTTATATGTCAACCCCACACATGACTGTACACAGGGTTTTAGAAATACCAAGGTCCAAAAACTGAGCTTGCTAGCAGGGTCCTTCATTATTTCTTCTTTATGTTTGAGTTTGATATGACACAATATGACGTGATACGATACGATGCAATACGATGTGATACAACAGTGTACAGTGCAACACAAGATGTGATACGTTACTGTATGGCACGGTACGGCATAGGATGCTACACGTTATTGTACTTTGCAACATGACACAATATGATGCGATAAGATACAATGACATACAGTACGGTATGATGCGACACAAAATGATACGATATCATGCAATGCAAGACAGTACAATACACCACCATATGATGTGATAAAATATGAAATGGTACAATGTGATTGCGACACAATGCTCGAAGCAAAATGTTAGGTTACCTTAAGAACGATGAAATAGATTATGTTACGGTATAAAACATGATGTGATACAATATGATATGATGCAACATGTCATGTACAACACACAATATGACGCAATCAGATAAGATACTTTTTAAACTTGCATGTATTAGGTTGCAGTAAAATAAAATCCCTTAAATTCTGCCCTGCCATCAAATTTCACAATAAATTAATATTTTCCAAAAATCTAAACATAGCCTACATGACAATTACTGTACCATTTTCAACTGAATGTCTCATCACCCAGCCAGATAATGAGCTGAAAGATTCATGGCTGGAGGAGAGAAGTGCATGCGTGTGTGTGGGGACTGAGGAGTTTGTTGAGAATCAGGGGGTGTTACTTGAACTTAGATTCATTCTCAAAAATCCAGTTCATCAGTGATCCCTACATGGACTGATTTATTTCATTGATTTTATTTATTTATCATTTATATTTAGATATTTGAGATTAATTTTGAGATTTTGTTCATTTTCCAGATCTACAATAATCCCACACTGGTAAGCATTATGTGTTCTTGTAAACATCGTTATAAGAGTTTTTTTTTTTACTAATTTCTAATCAAAGTGTTATTATCCTTGAAAAAGGTCGATAAGGGGTTAATAAAAACCCAGCCTAAGGCTTTTAGGGCAACTGCACTCGTGACTGAAATCTAAATATTCCAGAATCGAGCCTGTCAGGCCTCTGGATGTACAATTTATAATGGGATGTTTCCAAACCTCTCTGTCCATATGGCTGCCGACACGTTCAGCAACACCCACCGCCAACAGAGAGGCACTCTCACTGCTCCACATCTGGTAGACAGACTCACTCTCTCTCTAACACACACACATACACACACACACACGAATATGAATATGTCTATGGGTCCTTGCAAGAGGCTGTGCAAGCATGATTTTGTGCAAGTGTGAGGGTGTTTGGAAAGCACAACATTAGGCTAAAGGTTATGATTAGGGTTAGGGTTGTGGATTGACAAAAAGTAGTCCAACAAAAAATTCTGACATGAGGAGGGCAGTTGTAAGACATACATTACATAGGGAGCCTATCTGGATGTGAGAGGTGCAGGCTGCAGAGACTAAGCTCTTTTGTGACCGGAAGTCACACTGGAAAAGAGCAGGAAGCCCCAGTCACCTCCAGCTCTCTCTGCTGCTCCAGAGACAACCATTCATAGAGAGCCCATCAGGGGCAACAACAAGATCTAGAGAGTGATGTTTTTTGGCCAACAGTGGAGCAATGATGCAGTCAAGAGATAGCCATTATTGCATCAGTCAAATTTGTTTAATATCTAGAAGGAAGATATGCCATTGATGCTCCAGAGTATTTTTTTAGGCATTACCTAAAGGCATTACCCTCCCAAAGGCATTTACCCAATTTCTATAACTTTCCAATATCTGACCTTCACACCCACTTAAGCTCTCTTTTTTCAATCAATACACAACTACTTGTCACTTTGTGTGTGTACAAATGAGTGCAACACCATGAATGTGCATGGTGACCACGGGCTTTTCACTCCACCTTCGAGTGTGGTCACTCGGAAAAGTATCATTTTTAGACTGATTATTGGCCACATTGATAATGTGATAATACAGCGTTCAGATCTCACTGAGGAGTTGGTTTGCACCTTAGATAAATGAATCGAGGATTAAAAGAATAGCTCTGGGGCACTGAATCACCAATATTTGGCCATCTCAAAGTCCCTCATTGACCTACAGTTTAACAGCAGTAAACACAAGACAAGGTTGACTGATTCCCATAAGGCCTAACCACTGGGGGAATCATCCCTACATCCTGCTCAATGAACTGAAGTGCTTTCTATTAAAACCTGACACAATTTTTCCTGGAAAGGAAACACTAGAACCATTAATTGTGGTTCCACATTTCTAGATTTGTAATTAAACAGTGATGATATACAACCTTCAGAAGTGTGCACATGTGTAAAAACAGCCAGCAACACTATAAACTGAATTAAACAGCAAAATCAGTTTAAGATACATTTCCACAAGATTTCCACATCTTGACACCTGTATCAACCTGTAATGGTGTAAAATAAATCAGCTAACAGTTGCTTCAGATAATGACTAATCAATCATAGCTACTTAGTGTACCAGCAAACCAGTCAGTCTGGGACCCAAGATAAGACAAGATAGTACTTATTATTATAGTACTTATTTATCCCGATGGAAATTGTTGTGCAGCAGTTGCAGTACAAAGTAGCAAAGAGTGCAAATGCAAACATAAACAAAATCTAAGAATAAAAGATTATCATTAAGGTGCAAAAACCGATACACAGTGCCAGATATGTAAATAGGTTAACGGTAAGTAGCGTAAATATAAATATAAACTCCCACGCAGGGTGCTGGCCAATCATCGGGAGCAATTTGGAGTTCAGTGTCTTGCCCGGGGACACTTCAACATGTGGACAGGAGGAGGTGGGGATTGAACCAACCCTGTGATCAGTGACCTCCTGAGCCACAGCCGCCCCAAATACAATCTATTGTTGGATTTTTTGGGGTTGACATGAAAATATATGACCAGCTATGAAGTGTCAGTATAAAAGCCAGGCAGGTGGATTTTTATTGGCTCTACTCTTCAGTGGTGGTGACCTCACCGGTGGGACTCAGCCAGACACCATCGGCCTTACTGGGTAATTGCTAAAGGACGTGCTCAACCAAACGTCCCATACCAGGCCAGGTGTTACATCATTTCACATGCATATAAACATAGTGCATACACCCTCGACCACATATTCTGCACTTCCTAAATATTCATATCTGGAAAAGAACTAACTTTTTTCATTTGAGTCATGCATGTTCCAACACTTACTAATAATCCAACACAAGATGTCTGTTTTAACAGCCCAGACCCACAGTTTTCCTGAAGCAGACTATTAAATGGTATACATCTAAAGGCAGCTGTATATTACTGTACATGAAGCAGCCATATAGCATAAGAAGTCAATTTCTATATTTCTAAGTCTTAGCCACAGCTAATCAGCTGGCACAGGATCAAAAGACCCCCACCAAAGAAGCCAGTGCCGTTCACATCAGGATCTGGATATTATATACTGTAGTTAACACACTATTCCAACACTGGGAACCAGCTCTGAAGTCTAGTCCTATATCATGGAAGTCATTACATCTTTAGTAGGACCAGTTCCATCAGTTAGACCCTCCCACGCCTTCCAGATTGAGACCAGATTGAAGTGCAGAAAACCACAGACCATATGTAAAGGCTTCAGGTGATGAAACACACCCTCTGATGGATATAATGGAGGTCTGAACTTAGACAACCGTGGCTGAGAATAATTAAGTGGTGAGTGGTTGGTCAGTCCACCACTTTGGTCCAGACTGAAATATCTCGACAACTATTTGATGGATTGCCATGAAACTTGGTACAGATATCCATGGTGCCCAGAGGATGAAAGGATGAGTTCTAATCACTTTGGGGTTGACTTTTCCTCTAGCACCAGCAGGTCAAAGTTTTCAACACCTACTTGACAGCACAAAATTGTATACAGACATTTAGGGGCGTTTTGTGCTACACCCCTGCAGACATTCATGGTTTCCAGAGGATGTATGATGTATGACTTTTTTCTCTGACTTTTCTTCTAGTGCCACCATAAGCTTGATATGGAATTTATACACTTATATGTCCCCCACAGGATGAATTGTAATGACTTAAGTGATCTTCTGACTTAATCTAGCGTCATCATCAGTTCAAAATTTATGTTTGTCTCATACTTTGGTTTATGACCAAATATCTGCAAAAGTAATGACATTCTAATCAGCCTCAGCTGTACTTTGTGTTAAGTGTTAATTAGTAAATGTTAGCATGCTACCACGCTAAACTAAGATAGTGAACACAAAACGGAAGCACAACTTGTTTGGAGACTTAGTCTTTTTAGCAAGTTACAACAACTGCCCACGTTAAACCTTAGCTAACCCTGAACATCACACACATACAGACTCAAAAGCTAGGACAGTTATAGGCTGCTAGTTATTGTGAATGGGACCTGGCATAGCAGCCCGGCACCACCTGCTGGGCTACAGAGATTTAAAAGGTGCCCAGCGGCACTACAGGGGAAAGTTGAGACAACTCAACTTTATGCAAATGTACTCTCACGCAAAGCAAGCAACAGCCAAGTGAGACGGAGGTACAGATTTAGAGAGACTGCCTCCTATTTTGTATCTGTATGTGTGAACGCAGCGTGGCACTTCTTATAGAGTTTATAAGGTGCAACTGATGGCTTTGTGAATTCATTTAATAATAAATGCCAATGGACTTTCTACTAAGCCATCAATTCTGCTGTTACAAATGTCAATAAAGTCATAGAAGGTCCGCTTCTAGCTGCACTTACCATATCTGACAATCTATATCAGCTTATGGAGTTTGCACAGTTTTCATGAAGTTAGGTCATGTGACAACAACTGAACCAAGTATGGAATCTAAGATTATTTTGTCAAACTACTATTTCCAATGTAGTCCAGATGCTCTGCAACGCTTTTCCAGAAGGTAACCGGTCTAACAGTCAATCTGAGGGGGTCTTCTAATGAACTAAAAACTAGCTAGAAAGGCAGTTGTTGAATGATGTTATTAACCATTAATAAAGCTATACAAATTTTGTACACTAGAAAGTGGTACCTCATTGATATAGCATACGGAGCATCAGGAAATCTATAAAATCCAATCTGTCAAATCTAAATTAAAGCTAGGGTAAGCAAAATCTGTGCAACCTATGCAAAACCTTCCGCCTCTCTCTCTGCTGCCTCGTATCACTCCGCTAAGCCCCTCCCACCAAACCCACAACTTCGACAGGCAGCAGAAGGAGTCGGTTCCCCTGCGAAACCGTATCCCTCGTAGGGCTCGCTCTCCATGGCGTGAGCCTCACCGAGACCGCGGTCCCTCCCGCCGCGACCTGTTTTCTCAAAGACGACCCTCCAGCGCTTCGCGGCCGCAGAGCAGAGCGCCCCAGGTTTCAGAGGCAGCTGCAACACCGTCCAGCAGCGGGATGAGAGGCTAGTACACCACACACACACACACACACACACACCACTGTCCCCCGTCAAAAGTTATTCCCCACTGTTGTCATCGTGCCTCTTTGCCACTCGTCGATATGAGCGCCATGGCATTGAACATAATGAGCCTGAAGCTCCGTGTGGAGTCGGGACGTGTTGTTTTGTACTGTACACCGCTGTAGGCAAAGGAGGTGTTGGAAATTTATCACAAGTTTCAGGATTTTCTGCCATTCAATCAGGCTTTCACCATCTGAAGGGACGAGTACGCACATCTGCTCTTGTAGCTTAGCCAATACGAACGCACCGTCTCTCTGAAATAACCTGATTGGCTAAAGTTTACCGTCACGGGCTAGATTTTCTGAAGCCTGAAAGCAGAGCCAAGAGGGGGGGCTGAAGTAGAGGTCTGCTCTCAGACCACTTGAATTACAATATGCTGCACAGTTAATATGGCATTTTTGCCCAATGACACCAAAAGAAAACTGCCACCCCACCTTTAAGTCTACTAACAATTGTTAAATTTTCAAAATAAAAGACCATTAGACCTGCCAGGTGTTCTGTTATCTTTATTTGACTGTATCTAATAATAATCCTGACAAGAGGAAGACTCCTCTGGTGAATTTCCACCTGAGCTACAATACAATTAACGACGCCTCTCACATGCACGCATGAATCCCATCAGCCATCTCTTGTTAACAGCAAACACTTCTAATATGGCTGATGGTAAGGGAGGCAGCAGGGTAAATGCCTGCTACTGACCCACAGATCGCAATCCAAAAACCACCATGACTCTAGAACAGGTCTTCTACTGTATTGTTTGGTGATGTAAACCCTGGTGAGAAGAACAAATCTCTGTCAGAATTAATATTCAGCATGTGGTTATCAACATACATGGAACATGTCCTGCAAATACAGAAAAATTAAACTGAAATAAAATAGTAAAATGTTTTTGTTATTTTAACTCGACCAACATTAACAAATATACAACTGGAAAACTTAAACACTTCAAATAGCTCCTATCAAATTAAACTGCAGATGACTTACTTGCTGTTTTGCTCACTGATCAATGTACAGAGCTGCTAGCGGTCTAAAGGAACAAAACAATTCCATTCTTATCGCTCAATTTTGACCACAGTGTTGTGCATGTGCAGCTGTATAGCTGGATATTCAGTCCAAAGATTCAGTGACTGACCTCCAGTAGCAGCTGGAATAAACTGGTCCAAAAGAATGAGTGAAGTGCGCTGAGTGTACAGTTGGACTTTCCATGATGTGACATGTTGTTTGAATGTCATGATAGAACTGTTAGGAATTAAAATGATTTGGTTTGATAGTGTATCTCTCAATGCAAAGGCTGCGGTTGTTGGCCAACAATGTTGATATTTCACAACAGTAATGTCTAACCCAGCTGTGGCTGTGGCCTCGTTCACTTTCACGTTGTGAAATGGCAAAATACATCCAGTGAAAAACACAGCATCTTTTTTGAACGTATGCTGGGTGTAGGACCCAGGGCCAAGTATCTAGCTAAAATATAGCTAGGCAACAGTCACTGTAAAATGTTATTTCTAGCTTTGTGGAGTATAGTTTGTGTATATAGTATAGTATAGTTTACCGGTGTGTACGCCATGTTGTATACCTAGCCTCTTGAGTTGCCGTGGTTACTAGCCTGTGTGTGCATGACAGCCTCCTCTGTGTGAAGGGGCTTTTGAGGCAGAACTGAAGCACAGCAGAGAGGGAGGGGCAGGGACCTGGAAGTTGTACTCTTTCAAATTCTCAGTGGAAGTCCACTCTCTTCTCAATCGTACCAACTGCACCTTTAAGTTGATGATCCTCCAGAGAATAATCACCCAACTCTGCAGCTCCCCTCAGCTCTACAGAGCAGTTGGGAGTCTTTCTGCCCATGAATACAGTTTTAAATTCAGCAGGAAATGCTTACAAATGATGTGTCATTTCACTTATAGTAGTTTGACTTGTTCACAATTAAGTATCATTGAAATGAACTATTTTTTATTTTGGAATCAGCCCATCATGACTGACTGAAGTAGAAGTACACTGGTCATGTTGGAGGAAAATAAGTTAATCAGAAAACAACTTCTGGAATACATTCAGCCTAATGATACAGTATACAAAAAACATGATCATACAAGAACTTATTTTCTCTTGCTCTAAACCAACACTGTCACCTTCAAACTACAGCAAAGATGGTAAAGAAACTAATCATGCCTTTTTAATATAATGCCATCTTGTTATTGTGAATTGAGTGATATTGAGGTACCAGCAGAGTAAAATGTCATTGGTTGACCAGGTAACTTATAATATATACTTTATTTCCATCATAAACCAGGACAGGTGCAACTCAACAATCCCCAAAAATGCATCTCAGTAGCAGATTATGGAGACCATTGCTGTTTTCGAAACCGCCTGCTACATACTACAGACAAACGCAGTATGCAGTATGTAGTACATACTGTGTTCATCGGTAGTATGCAATATAAAACTGTTAAATCGATTTATTTTGCAGTATGCTAGGCCAGGCTTAGTCGGTTTCCGGTTTTGAAAAGTCGAAGTAAACAATACTGCGGCTAACGGCAAACCACCGCAATTGTGTAGCATCCTCTTAAGCTCTGAAAACAAAAAGTAATAACTGTAGCCGTGTCACAATTTCTGCTTGCACATGATTAAATTAGAAAAAAATGTTATAAGTGGTACTTCTATTTATATTCCTCCCTGTCAACCACTGACGCGGTAGTGTTGCTGTCCGTCATTTCAACATTGGTGACCGTGTAAATAATGTAAAAAACAAAACAAAAAAACAATGGTCACCGTTCCACCGCTTTGCATTGTGGGGTACAGTAGGCAAGGTAGACTGGTCTGATGCATACTGGAGATTTTTTCCGAATCAGTACGACATCCAGGTATTTCTGGCATACTGCAGATTTTACTTTTGTTTGCATACTGCATACTACATGCTACATTTTGGCCAAATCAGTACGTGCTGATAGTATAGTAGGTGCTTTCGAAAACAGCCTATCTCTAGCTATGTTATTGTGCTAGTTTTTACAGCTGGGATACGGATGATATAGGAATATACCAGCTATTTAAACATTTAATAATCATAACATCCAGAATGGGTTTGCCTCTGAACAGACAGGAAAGCATACTGTACATTTAACCAGTAAACGTTCTCAACTACTGCAGTTATGATTAATATTATGAAAAGTATGATTAAGTTCAGACGGTAAATCCTAACCAGCTCCCTGAGTAACAAATTGCAAAAACAGATGCAGACACCCACTTAAAGGAAAGAGTAAAATAAAAGCCTTATTGTGTTGATGTTACCAGAGACACTGGTCTTAGACTCCCACCAGATCCACTCAGGAGTGTTCACTTCCAAAATTCTGTTTTCCAACCATCCACACAGGAAATGTCTGCAACTCTAGCTGTGGCCTTTCTACATGGGTTTGTTAAGAGTTATTTGGACTGTAGTGCTCATTTAAAAGTTATGGAATTTCACATCACATATTCATTTTCTGTACTCCCTGTCATGTCAGTTGGCCTTGTGGCAGCTTCTTATGATCTTTACATATCATTTATTGATACAGTAAACTGAGGAACTACAGTACAGTCAGAATATGCAGATGATGTTGGCCTTTTATCTAAGATCACGTGTCCCTTGAATATCATTTACATCCAGATAAGACTGTTGATATATATTATCCTGGATTAAAACTGTATCAGTATTTCAGGAGGTTTTTCCACTCTCTCAAGAATATAGTGAAAATGAAGTTAAATTATATAAATATCAACTCTGTTCATATTCACATATGACTATGTTCCATTGTAGGTGGCTAACTGAACTTTTATAATGTGAGCTGTAACAGCGATTGTAACCTCAAGGTGCTGCTAGAAGAACATAAGACAGAATCCACACCAGTGACGTTTTTTCCATTTCACAAAACAGGTATGCTTCTGTTGTAACAAATGTAACAATCCTCACCAATTCTGAGAGACATGCGTCACTATGTATTACTCTGCATTTCTTATGCTCCAGGTCTTTTTTTATTTTTTCTAAGCCGCACTTGCAGCTAAGCTGTTCAAATTACACAAATGTCCTGTTGTCTATATATGTTTTGAGCTTATTAACTGTAACTATAATGATTCAAGGCCCCAGTTTCACCATGAGCTTTCCGGTGTCAGTATAGGCATATGGAGCTATGGTGGGCAGAGAAATAAAATAAATCAACCAATAAATAAAAACAATGCCATTTCATCCCATAAATTCCAGCCTGATGAGGACACCTGCAGTCCCTCTGCTGTCCATTAGCATTAACACACCGCTGATGTTTTGCGTCTGGAGAGAATTTCCTTTTAGACTTGTGGATGATAGTAGTAGTCGTTTGCCATAAAGGATCACTCATTAGGGATCATGGTTTACACACCTTTATGCTCACCATTAGCACTGATATTAGAAAAGAAAGGTCTGATGGGTTAAGTAGCACAAGCAATCAGACATGCTGTAAACAAACCCCCAGGTTAGACAAATATAGGGAGGGATTATTCCATGACATTTGACATTTGAGGTGTGCTCACTTTTGATTTGACCTTCAATTAAAGTGGTTTAGATCATCTGGATTAACTGTTGGCTTGTCTACAACCTGTCTGATCATCTGATCATCTCGTTTTTCTTGCCCCGTCAGACTTTGTTATGGCGATGTTGTCATGTTCCAATACCTCAACAATTAACTTGGTGAGTGCAGTCAACTCACTACCAGTAGGAACAATGACCAAACTATTAAAATAAAATGAAAAAAAGAAATTTAGTGGATTTATCCTTTGCTCTGGGGATAAGTTATTGTCGTCACTCCCCAATCTCTCCTGAGGTGAGGTTGATCCTTCTTACAAGGTCAGAGCCTAGGTGCCAAATACCAACTCTGTACATATTCTACATTCATAATATCCACAGTTGACTGAACTTTCCTCTGCCTCTAGGGGGCAGTCATACACACAGAGCAGGTTATCTCGTCAAGTCATTTGAAAGTAATCTGTGATGAATAAGTGCAGAATTTATGTTGTAATTATTTCACTCTTCTGACATGGTGTTTGAGTCAGAGAAGTATGGAAGCTTGTGTGCCACGTGCAATACACAGTGGAGCAACAGAGCAGCAGTATATGAAACTAGATTTGAAATATATTTCCTGAGTCTTGTGTAAGTTGGCTGCCTTAAGTGTTTTATGGGGCAGGAAAACCCTAAAAACTGCAGGGTATTGTCTTCGGTGGTTTTATCATTTCTGTTATTGACATGCTAATGATATCTTTTCTCTATTGGATGTGATCTTGAGTTTTCATTAGGCCTGTATTCTTTTTGTTTCATAATCATCCCTTGTTGTGACACAAGGTTTGAGGTTTGATAGCATTTTATTGAAGCCTTAATATCTTAATATTTTAATATTGAGTTTGAATTCTTCCGAATCCCTTACTGATCCCTTATAGCTTTCAACATTTTGGTTTTTTTTTACCTACCTTTGGTCAGCTTTGATGTCCTTATTTTTATCTGTATGTCTATTTCTATCTAGAGATAGACTAATTTGACTATTATGTATGTCTATTTGAAATAGACATACATAATAGTCAAATTCCTTGTATTCCTCCAGACATTGCTCAGTGCAGCAAGCTCAAGTTTCGGTTTTGTTTGCAAGTTATAAGCTACTTTTGAGATGACATTTTTCTTGCTTCTGCTTTCTTTTTCTTGCTTTATTCTCTCTCAAATTCATATTTTTGTTTGATATTTAAAAAAGTTTTGTTTGATTTTTATTATATTTTTTACACAAATCTGATTCCATAGCTTCTTACTATGACTGATGGGGTCCTACAATACATAATTTTCTGCCAAAGATAAAACAGTTTTGGTTATTTCACGAGAAATGTCACATACTTGGACATTCATGGGTGAGTTGATTGGTCACAGTCAGTTAAATCTAATCAAACCACACCCACACAGCCCTGATGAAGCAGATTAGCTGAGTTTTTGTTTTTAAAGCCAACTTTTCGGGGGCTTTAAATACAATATATACTGTATCTGACACATTGAAATATCACACTTCCAAATACGGGATGTCCTTATTCTGAACAATTAAATTGATAAGATTAGAATATTGATATGATATGGATAAAGTTGGAGATCCTCTTGAAACTGACATGATGCAATCAGCTAGATCATTTCTCTAGAAGAGTCAACATACTGCACACAGTCCACTTGTGCTCGCGGACAAGTGTTACGGAGTGATATTTTATTTTCCTATCACACTATCTTCAGCTGAGTACAGATAATGGCTGGCAGAGAACATATTAACTAGACAACAGAGATTTCATTTCATTTCGGTGTAGTGTCAAACTCTTTTTCCTGATCAGTTTCTGTTTCCCCTTACCTTAACCTGAAACCAACATTAGCCCTAACTCTAGGCGTCTTCTGCAATACACAGACAACAATCCAAATTTTAACCTAACCCCAACCAGTTATCTGTAGGACGCCTAATCATAACCTAACTTAAGCCCTAACCCCCAACCGTGGAGAATGCAGTACGGGAAACACTATTAGAAGGGGAAACAGACTTAGACTGAAATGAACATTAATTAGATATAGTTTACATAATCTGCTGTCTGTGATGTTTGTCATTTTAACTGGTAAAATCGTCAGTCAACACCAGCTAAAAATTAGAAGCCTGGTAACATGAATGTTTTGTACTCTGCTCTTTCCTAATAAAAATGAGTAGAGGTAGGTCATCCACTTATCACAGGGTTGGCGGTTCTGATCCCCAGCTCCTCCTGTCGAAGTGTCCTTGGGCAAGACACTGAGCCCCAAATTGCTCCCGATGGTCAGGCCAGCACTGCTGCAATTGATGTGTGTGAGTGTGTGTGTGTGTGTGTGTGTATGTGTGTGAATGCATGATTGAGAGGCAAATTGTAAAGTGCTTTGAATAAAAGCGCTATATATATGCAGCCATTTACCATTAAATCACAGATCTGCTAGCGTCTGTGTATTTTGCCAACCAGGAACTGGATCCAGGAATGGAATGGTCTATCTGAACCCAACACTACTTGACACGCAACTAAACCTGCTGCCAGCTTCAAACATCAGTGACAGAAAATTTGTGATTGATATGGAGTGTAATTTTTCTGCCGTACAGCAGGGCACTGCACAGTATGGCTACTGATAACATGGCTGGAGGAATTACACTCACTGCCACAGGAAGATGATGAAATATGCTGAACTACTCACCAGCACTCTGTTGGCTCATTTTTGTCCAATCACAAAAGACACACGCAGGCAGTTAAAGCATATCTGCAAGTGACACAAATGAAGCTTACTCACAAATCATGATAAGACGTAGCCCTTCTGAAGTCACAGTGGCTTCAAACGAGGCATGTATTTGCAGTCTGCACAGTAACTGGATACCCTGTCAGTTATGTTATCAATGGGGTGTGAGAGGTTTTGGTATTTGGTGCATGAGATCCCCTCACAGGACGCCAAGTCAAACAGCAGCTTAAGCCCCAGGACAGTGGACAAACCACTCTGTCATCACAATACTTCTCTCTACTGCTCTGCCGCTCTCTCTACTGTTCTCAGCCAGTAATACATGGCATGTATTCTGTGGAAGTCACCGGCTCTCTTCACAAAAACTCAGCAATCTGCCCTTAGGATCCACATAGAAGGAGGATTTACTTTATTAATCAGTATGATGGACCACTATATAACAAAATAGAACAAATAGGCTTTTGATTCTTTCGATGAGTTATTACAAAATTAAAGCAAATTGGTTTCAGTAAAGATTCAGTGGGCTGATTCAGAAGTCTTAAGATCATTGAAGGTGTACCACAAGGTTAATTAGCACCTGTTCTGGTTTCCATTGTTATAAACATTTATAACAACAATTATCCTTAAATGCACAAAGAAAAACTAATTCATATGATTATTCACAAAAGCAAGATAATATTATACTTCAAACTCTAGATGGAATTGAAGTAGAAAAAGTCGAAACATACAAATATTTTGGAATATGGCAAATTAACTTTCAATACTTTGTTAACTTGTAACTTGTGTGAGAAATTTTCAGTGGTTACAGATTCCCCATAAAATGTCTGTCCTTGATTAAATGAATAAAAAGGTGCAACTTCATGTGCAAATTTTACTGCCAGAGGACTGTGTTTGAACTGTAAGATACCGTAAAGGAACTGTTGTTTGCTTTCTGTCTTGTCTTTGTGTTAAGTACAGCGCTGGAGTCCGGATGTAGTTAGCCTAGCTTAGCATAAAGACTGGAAACAGGGGGAAACAACAAGCTTGATTCTGTACAAAGTTAAAAAACACACATACCAACACCTTTAAAGTTCACTAACTAACACTTATCTCATTTGTTTAATCTGTACTGTAATCTGTGTAGTGTGGGTTGCCAGAT
Organism: Macquaria ambigua; assembly: GCA_008360985.2. Lineage (NCBI taxonomy): Eukaryota > Metazoa > Chordata > Actinopteri > Centrarchiformes > Percichthyidae > Macquaria > Macquaria ambigua. Next base: position 232,660 of record VMKM01000777.1, read on the forward strand.
ACAGACTGTGAGCGCATGTTTTGGTTTTGGTTACTCAAAAGGCATGATGGGACCAAACCTGCAACTTCACTGTAATGACAAGACTTCATGAAGCTGCTCATGTCACTGCACTCAGCTGTTGTTTGTCAAGAAATAATTTGATCACAAATGGTCATTTTTACATTTCTGTTGTGTGTACACATTAAACAAATGAAATGCAACGTGTTAATTTGAGCTTCAGAGGTGTTGGTAAGCACATGTTGTGTGTCAAGAAATAGTTCTAGGATGTAACTTCCCCTAAAACTACAAATTGTTGTTTTTACATTTCTGCTTGTGTAAGACTTAATCAAGGGAGATACAATGTGTTGATTTTGTGTATTTTTGAACTTTGAACAAAGCCAGGCTAGCTGTTTCCCCCTGCCTCCGGTGTTTATGCTAAACTAGGCTAACTCCTGCCTCCATGTCCGCAACATACACACATGATTGATATGTCTGTGTGTTAATATTGATCCACTGATATTGATCTTCTCATCTCACTCTCAGAAATAAAGTGAATAAGCATATGTCCCAAAATGTTAAACTATTATTTTAGGGCTACATTGCTTTTGGTTGAATTACCAGCAAGAGTGCTAGGCTGAAATAGCTTTGTTATTCCTCTTTCCATTTTCTTTTCAGTGTAACTGAACTTGGAAAACCTGCTGTTCTTTGGTTTCACCCACAGAATTAGCCCAGCCAATGTTGCCTTTGAGACCTGTTTGTTGGACTAAAAGTCCAGTCTGCTGTGGGTCTACGTAACCATTTGCAGCACACCCCCAGTATAGTCACACAGACTGCAACATGTTTAATTTTTCACACTGTGACAATTGTTTTTCACAATGTTCGGGTGCAGCTGCAGTGCAGTTTACTGAGCATTTTGGTGCTTTTGTCTGCCCTCCAACCTGCACAGCCAGGAACTTCCAGTCATAGTGAAGATTTTTGAAGCCCTTGTTGTCAGGGGTGACTCTCCTCTGCAGCAGGCAAAGGGTTTGTTCTTTAAACAGTAACATCCAGAGGCAGAGCATCAGCTGAACTGGTCTGCATAGAAGGATGTAGGTGTACATTTTGATTTGTTTTCCTTGAATGGCAGCTGCCAATACACAATAGTTTATATTCACATTCACAGATACTTTTCTGCCATGAAATTCCAAACGCTTCCAAGTATTTTGTATTTTCCTTCCTTCCTTAATTTGTCTTAGCTATTAAACTGTGGGTCACTAAAACTCTTCTATTAGCAGTAACTACCATACGCTTAGTGGAATAAAATTGTTTACTTAAAACAAAATAGTCTAAGCAAAGACAGCAATACCACAATGGAAAATTACTCTTATACAAATAAAAGTATTTTTAAAATTTGACCTCAGTGGAAGTAGACATGCAATGTCAACAGTAAAAGTTGTCACTGTCATCAAGTTAAAACCTCCTATCATTAGTTCTTGGGATTACAGTGCTTTTAGATCAGTTGAAGAGGGAAAGACATGAGGAAAGACAGAAAGAAATAATGCGGGAAAGAATAAAAAGGAATGAAAAAATGACAAAAAGAAAACAGAATGATAAGGGGAAAGAAAGGGAAAATGATGGTGGGGGGCAGAGGGAAGAAAGAACAGGATAGAAGCAAAGAAGGAAAGCGGGAAAGAAAAAAGAAGAAATAAATATATCAGCAAGATTGTATATCTTTTTAGATATGAAAGCTTAATTTGCTAGTAAGAAAATAAGTGTCTAGTAAGAAAAATTGTCACTGGTGAAAAAAGTATTTACACCCTTTACTTAAAAGTAACATTAGCACACTGTTATATATCAGTGAATTATTAGCTGTTACTGGCACATTACTGAGTAAAAAGCATTTTAATGTTGTAGCAGGCGAAGGAGGAGGTAGATTTAACTACTTTATATACTGTTTGGTACACAATAATAATAATCCCATTTTTAAGGTCATTATAGTTTTTTGTGCAAAGTAACTAGAAACTACAGCTGTCAAATAAATGTAGTGGAGTAAAAAAAACAATGTTTTTGTTTTCACTTGGGATGCAGCAGAACAAGCAAATGCATATTACCAGCTCATGATGTTGTTATGGCTAACATGTTAGCAAATAGCTGTCTATTTACACATCCAGTAGACCCAGAGCAACATTAGCTTTCAATTGGAGTCATGTGAATGAAAGATGAATGAAAGTCCAATAGTCACTCTCCTTTTATCTCTAGTTTGGTCTCCACTAGGGCTGTACCCGACTCAGAATTTTGTCAGTCCTATCGGATTTGGCTGTTCAATACGAATATTCGACTATTCGTTCTTTTTTTTTATATATCAAGCAACACTTTATTGAACTACCAGATTTTTCAATGGGATTCTGCAGGACATTCAGGGTGACAGCAACGTTCACGTAATATAGTAAACAAGCCAAGTTATTACTACGTTATTGACAGATCAATATTTACACTAGATATCAAACAAAAGCCAGAGACAATACCGTATTAAGTTGCTGTGAGCTTCTAAGCAGAAGGCAGAAGATAACATTATCTCTGAGCCTGACCAGGCAAGGCCTCTCTCCGGGTCCGCAGCTGCCTGTAGGCCTAGCGATCACTCTGCAACTTCGACATTTCGGTCCCCAGAAGTACACTGCACACCGACAAAAAAAAAAAAAACTGCTCAACTTGAAGAAGGTCTCTGATGATCTTCGACTTTCAGGGGGCAGCCCTAGTCTGCAACCATGCTCCACTATGTTCACCAGCTAGTCTCTGACTATGGGTACATCCCATGTCTCTTAATTGCATCCACATTTCCCTCCCTTGTGTCTTTTCCTTGCATCTTAGTCCCTCCCCCCAGGGATGCATGGAGAGACGCAATGAAACCATGCAAGGAGAGAAGAAACGAGGAAATCTGTTTTTAGAGAAATGAGCCGTCCTTTCCTCTGAAGCGACAGCTGTCAGTCGGGTTAACAGCTGTAGAGAGTTTTGATGGAGTTTGTATCTGCACACGTGCACTGTGCTAATACTAATAAAGGCAAGTTATCACTGGCAGAGCAGCAGTGTTTTCTCTCTGTAGCCTGTTACCCGTTTAACAAACACCTGCACATGAACAACCTGCACTCTGTATTTATATTGTGTACTGTGTCCTGCGTTTATATTATTTATTCATTATTTGCATCTGTATTTATTGATATTCTGATTGTGAATTCATTATAGATTAACCCAGAATATGATTATGGTTTCCTTTGAACATTGGAAATTATTTATTATGCTAAATGTTTCAGGGAAAATGGAAATGATGTAACTCATATTAAACCCGGTGCTCAGGAATTACCAGCCTAAATGTGACTAAATGGAAGAAACGATAAATAATGTAAAAAGTGTTTCTTGCTGACAGACAGACTCTCCTACTCTCTCTGACTTTAATTGTATCCATAATAAAAGTTAATAGGGGAAATAACAGATCGTGAAAAGAAAAATCTTTCTAATAAATGAAAAACAAAGAAAGTTGTTTATGGTTCTTTTGTTGTTCAGACCTACAATTACACAGATTCAAATAAATAAATGCAAATAAAATATAAAACTTGGGAGGTTATCTGTCTTCACTCTGATATGAAACTCCAGTGATTGTTGTAATGTATCAGATCAGCTGCAGCGTCCAATCAATAACTGACATCCAAAAAGGGGGCGTGTCAGCCGGTAAAAGTCTTCCATGAAGGCTGCTCTCATGTATCCTCGCTCCTCGATCTTTGATCGTTTCTGGGTGTCCACATCTCTGAGAACCTCTCATGGACCTTCAACACTTACACCCTGGTCAAGAAGGCTCACCAGCATCTCTTCTTCTTGAGGAGACTGAATAAGGTCCATCTTTCTTCTCAGATTCTGGTGAACTTCTACCGCTGCACCATCGAGAGCAGTCTTACCAACTGCATCAGATTATGGTATGGCAACTGCTCTGTCTCGGACCGGAAAACACTGCAGAGGGTGGTGAAAACTGCCCAATACATCACCGGTTCTCCACTCCCGCCATTGAGGCTGTCCAGCTAAAGCAGTGTCTGTGGAGGGCACGGAGCATCGTCAGAGACACCCCTCACCCCAGCCACTGACTGTTTGCCCCCCTACAGGACTCTCCGTTCCAGGACCAGCAGGCTCAGGAACAGCTTCTTCTGAACTCAAAGCCCATCTGTAATCACAGCATCCTGACCCAGCAGAGTGCCACCCTGCAACCATACTGATGCATGCAGGCAGCACCAGCCCAAGCCCTGACCTTTGTTTATCATCCTCTGTTGACCATGGCTTTCAAATACTTTGACTAACACTGAGAAGATTTCATAAATCCCGCTTTAATCTGTATGTGCTTTCTCTACCTCTCATTTCTTCTTTCCTCTTCAGCCTTCTACCCACTATGGCCCATGTTCACTCTCTCTTTCTCGATTTTTTCTCTCTCCTCCTCGTATTCCGGACAGCTTAACACATGCCAGACCTCTTCTGATATGTGTATAAGGGAAAAAGAGAGACAGTGATGAAAGACTGGTTTAAACATGTGCAAAAAACAGCTGTTGGCACATGTGCTTCTTGCATATATATTTTCTATTTGGGTTTTCAATATTAAAATTTGAGAGGAATGGCCTCAGTTTATTTTAGCATCAGCTTGATGATGGAGGACCTTCGTGGGGAAAGAAGTTTGTTTTGGACCGGTTTGATATTGATGTCTGGTCACCATTTGTTTGGAATATGTGGTAGATATTTGAAGGTAGTTCTTGCAAGATAAACGCAGACTTGCAAGGTTAGCGCTTTGGATATGGAATATTGTCCAAATGCTGAAAAGAACAATGGTTTAAAATTTTCTAGACTCATTATCTATGGAAAGAGCAGCCTAGTCACTATTTGAGGAAATATGGTAATACAGCCTGTGTTTGCCCTCTAGCAGCCTTGTAAAGTATAAATGTGGACTGTCTGAAACAAAGGCAGAAGAAGGATGTGGTCTGACATGCTGACGTGCTGAGGTAAACGTATTGTCTCATTTCCGGTTGCCAGTGCTTCTGTGTTACTGGTAGCAAATTTTGCTGCTCTAGCTATATTCTTCACTATAGCGGCTAATTACCCGCTATACACTACACTAGTTCTGTTTAAGCACTCATAGCTCTCTCCTGTTACCGACTTTTCGCTAATCCCACTGTGTACATGCTATTTAGTTGCTTGCTACTGTACTTTAGCTTAGCAGTTAGCGATGGCTTCTCTCTCCCCCTCTCCCTCTCCTGCTCTCTCTTGCTCGGCCTCCTTTAGCGATAATGGTACGTGTAACAAATTTATTCACCGTGTTGGAGGCAAGGCTCAGTGAGTTAGAATTGCGACTCCGCACCATGGAAAGTCAGTCAGCTGTATTTAGCCAGCCCCTAGCTGGTGCGAGCCGGCCAAAGGTAGCTTCTGCTAGCTGTCTCCCAGCAACTCCCGAAAGAAGCATAGCCCTAAGCCAAAGCCCATGGTTCACCACCGACCCGTTCTCGTTTCTAACAGGTTCTCTCCACTCAGCGACACACCCGCTGAGAAACCAGCTCTGATTACTGGCAGCTCTATTTTGAGAAACGTGAAGTTAGCGACACCAGCGACCATAGTCAAATGCATCCCTGGGGCCAGAGCGGGCAACGTTCTTATTTAATCTTATTTAAAACTGCTGGTTAAGGATATGCGTCAATATGGTAAGATTGTTATTCACGTCGGCGGTAATGACACCCGGTTGCGCCAATCAGAGGTCACAAAAATTAATGTTGAGTTGGTGTGTACATATGCAAAGACAATGTCGGACTCCGTAGTTTTCTCTGGGCCCCTACCTAATCTTACTAGCGATGACATGTATAGCCGCATATCATTCAACCGCTGGTTGTCGAGGTGGTCCAGGTAATGATGTGGGCTTTGTAGATAATTGGCGGACTTTCTGGAGAAGACTTTGTCTGATTAGGAGAGATGGTATTCATCCCACTTTGGATGGAGCCGCTCTCATATCTAGAAATCTGGCCGAATTTATTAGTGGCTCAAATCCATGACAACTCAGAGTTGAGACCAGGAGACAGAGTTGCAGTCCTACACACTTCTCTGCGCTTCCACAGTTACCCACTCTAAACTCCACAGAGAGTGTGTCTGTCCCCCAACCACTTAAATTAATTAAATCAAAAGTAAACAGAAGAGGAGTTATACATAAAAATCTAATAAAAAGTAAAACCACCACTGCAACAGTACAACAAAATCGGAGAATTAAATGTGGACTCTTAAACATTAGATCTCTCTCATCTAAAGCTGTTCTAGTAAACGATCTAATATCAGATCATAATACTGATTTATTTTGTCTTACTGAAACCTGGCTGTGTCAGGATGAATATGTTAGCCTAAATGAATCCACTCCCCCCAGTCACATTAATACTCACATTCCTCGAGGCACAGGCCGAGGAGGTGGAGTTGCAGCCATCTTCGACTCAAGCCTATTAATCAAACCTAAACCTAAACTAAATTATAACTTAGTCTTTCACACCCAACCTGAAAAACACTACAACCAATTCTATTTGTTATAGTGAACCGAGCTCCTGGACTGTATTCTGAATTTTTATCTGAATTCTCAGAGTTCTTAGCAGGTTTAGTCCTTAAAACAGATACAATAATTATTGTAGGTGATTTTAATATTCATGTGGATGTAGAAAATGATAGCCTTAGTGCTGCGTTTATCTCATTATTAGATTTGACTGGTTTGTGTCAGAGTGTATAAACCCACTCACTGTTTTAACCACACCCTCAACCTTTTTCTTGTCTATGGCATAGAAATTGAACATCTGATAGTCTTTTTTATCAGACCATTATTTAATAACTTTTGAATTTCTATTACTGGACTACACGCCATTAGGCAAACATTCCTAAACTAGATGTCTGATAGTGCTGTAGCTAAATTTAAGGAAGTGATTACATCAGCATTTAATTCAATGCCATATCTCTATATAACAGATGACTCCTATGCTAACTTTAGTCCCTCCCAAATTGATCATCTTGTTGATAGTGCTGCAGGCTCACTACGAATAATACTCGACTCTATCGCCCCTCTAAAAAAGAAAATAATAAAACAGAGGAGGTTAGGTCCATGGTATAACCCCCAAACCCACAAATTAAAGCAAACATCACGAAAACTTGAAAGGAAATGGCGTTCCACCAATCTGGAAGAATCACGTCTAGTCTGGCAAGATAGTCTTAAAATCTATAGGAAGGCCCTCCGTAATGCTAGAGCAGCCTACTACTCATCATTAATAGAGGAAGAACAACCCCAGGTTTCTGTTCAGCACTGTAGCCAGGCTGACAGAGAGTCACAGCTCTATTGAGCCATGTATTCCTATAGATCTCAATAGTAATTACTTCATGAGCTTCTTTAATGATAAAATTCTAACTATTAGAGACAAAATTCAGCACCTCTTGCTCTCAGTTGGTACTGACTTATCTTCAAACACAGGAACCTTAGAAACAACTGTAAAACATGATATACATTTAGACTGCTTTTCTCCCATCAACCTTAATCATCTAACTTCAATGATTTCTTCATCTAAGCCATCAACGTGTCTCTTAGACTAGGCTGCTTAAAGAAGTTTTACCCTTAGTTAGCACTCCTTTACTAGATATGATCAATCTGTCCTTATTAAAAGGCTATGTGCCACAGTCCTTTAAAGTAGCTGTAATTAAACCTCTTCTTAAAAAGCCCACTCTTGATCCAGGGGTTTTGTCAAATTATAGACCTATATCTCTAGACCTATCCCTTTCTCTCTAAGATCCTTGAGAAAGCAGCTGCCAATCAGTTGTGTGACTTTCTACACAACAATAAGCTATTTGAGGATTTTCAGTCAGGATTGCATCATAGCACAGACAGCACTGGTGAAAGTTACAAATGACCTT